>OY755248.1:29107865-29469206 GCA_963576725.1 Azorinus chamasolen
TTCAGGTTTGATATGGATGTTATGTGTGTGTGTGTGGGGGGGGGGGGGGGGGGGGGGGGGGGGGGGGGATTGATGTACACGTTAATAACAATAACGTCTTGGAATTGATAACAGTATTAATAACAACACATTTTTGTGAAACACTATGCCCCTGATTGTGACAAATATAAATTTGACCCGTAATGTGACATTTAACTGTAATATAACCTTGAATTTAATAAGCCCCCCTACCCCCCCCACCCCCCCCCCCCCCCCCCCCCCCCCCCCCCCCCCCCCCCCCCACAAAAAAAAATAAATAAATAAATAAAAAAATGTTCGCCTCTGTAGGTTGCATAGACATGCCAGGTTTAAAGTATGTATGTGCAATGGCTACAACGTTATTGCCAACATTAAAGTTTGAGCCAAGCCAACAAACCAACAAAGTCAGCCCCACCCCCTTGATTCTTGATTGGGGGCATAAAAATATGACAGACTGAAACAAAAGGAGCCATCTCATGATCTGCTGTTTATATATTGACATGCTTCTAGTTTCTACTATGGCAAAAGAATATCTTAATTATATTCATGATGTCATTATTTCTTATATAAATATTCATGAAGTAAAGGGTTAATTAATGCTTTCATGTCCTAAGCTGATGCAAAAACTGAAGCACAACATCAAAATGATACAAAGGCTACCTATAATCTACATTTTTGTTCAATTTATTCTTACACATAACATTTATTTTTCCATGTTCAGCACTCGTTTATTTTGAATAAATGTAGTTTGCTTACAAAGTTGAAGGTAGACTGTTTTTATTTTTAATTACTAAGTAGATCCATACATGTACATACAATTACGGTAGTTGTTTGGAACCTGATGGAAACTCAAATTCAGAACTACAGTCAGAAGTAGAGTTGTAAGCTGCGAAAGACATTTCAACAAATTGCTACCTACTTTCGCTTTTACACGACACAAACGTCTTGAGCAGACTCGGCGGTTACACGATACATAGAAGAGACAGTTGTTATTGACACTGGAATATAATTTGATTGAATATGTGTTGAAAACCTTCGATGGATAATACTTACTTTGATAAGCCGATAGAACCCCGTGTTTTTACGGTTTTACTTCTTGTAAGACTTAGACTTGTGTAGAGGTTGGGTGCCATAGTCAAAACACGCTGTTCGATGCGTGATAAATGTGTATATGGGATTTCTTGACCTTGTCCTTTATGAAACTTCCTATTTCTAATTTTGAGTACGGGTCAAACGGAAATGACCGAATGCGATGCAAAAGGCAGTTTGATTGGCTGAAGATGTAGGTCTATATGCTAATCAGTTACGAATGTGTAAATGCAATCGGAAACCTCGGCTATATTCCTTCTGCTTTAAAATGCCAAGGTGTTGCGAAAACAACGGCAAAATATTCGTTCGCTTCTTCTTCTTCTTCTTCCGATTAAAGTACAGGGCCCACTCTGGAGCATCGACGTACTTGGAGTTTATTAAATTCAAGACTTTTAAAAAGTTTATCTTTGTGTAGATTAGTAGTAATTATCTCACACAGCGAATTATTATTAATACATGAAGAGTAAACAAATACATGAACATTTTACAACCAAACTAGATCTAGTGCAGACTTGAAGGAAAACTATTTTGTCTTGCGCATGTTCACTAGACAAGTGAACTCTTTGCCGTAAAGAGATCGACTAGTATATGGCGTTGCGAACGCCATAAAAATAGCCTATGGAGGAAAGGGTTAAGTTAGACTAATAAAGTAGCAAACGTTGCAGACCCTGCTCAAACTGCTCCTTCAGGTGCAGTGTGATCTAGGTCTGCACTATTTACATGTCTGTGCCAACTATGTAATTAGGTTAGTCTCGCAGCAATACCAGAATACCAGAATAGAACTATTGTTGATGACTCATACTGTCAATATGTTCGTGGTGAGTGGGAGACAAGAATTCAAGTATAATTGTTCCACATTGAATCATCCATTGATTTTTCTTACGACAAACCTTAAAATATCCATTTTGAGTTCATTTCAATCAGTGCACATAATATCCACAAGGCACAATGCAGAAAATCAAAGGAGTCTCATAGGTACATTGTAAAAGTGCAGTCTGCAATAAATCTACCGCACAATCTGTCATATTAACCCTTTCCTCCATAAATACGCCTTTCTACACCTCATCTTTAAAAGTCACTTTTTGAAACCATTGTGATAAATAGAGCATTTGCTCCTATAGAAGCAAATGCTCTATTTATCACAATTGTTTCAAACTACAAAATTATAAAAAAAAATCCTTTTATCTAGTTAATGCTCCTTTTCGGTAGATTTATTCAAAGAAGTTGGATCTAAAAATAACCTATGAGGAAATGGCTTAAGCGGCCATAAAAAACAACTTTGTCTCGTTATGGGTCTGTAAGGCTGTTGGTAGCTTAATGCAGATCAAAAGAACATGTAATGTAAAAAGCTCCTATAGGAGCTTTCTGTATTACTTTTGACCTGCACTAAGCAACCACCTGCTTTTAAGACTCCTATGTTCAATAAAAATCAGGCCACTTCAGTTAAGACAGGTTCTACTTTATTTCATTATCCATCTTAGCCCTTTGAATGTGGGAATAGAGTGTACTGGCAACTGCAAACAGTGAAAAACAGGTAAGAGGGGTTGAAGAAGAGCTCTAGATAAGATGCGTAAATTAAAATATTTTCAGGTATTACTTTTTTATTTCTCCACCAAACCCTATGTTGTGACCACTCTATAGAATCGTCTCGAAGAGACAATTTTAAAGAGTGGTCACAACATAGGGTTTGATGGAGAAATGACGATTTTAGTATTTTAGTATGCACCTTTATCTGTAGCTCTGAAGAGCTCTATGATCAGAGTCAGCACTGTTCTTCATAATCCTCTAGCAATTCTAAACCTTTCAAAGTGTGAGAGAATTTATAGATACATTGTGATGGGACAATTCCACTTTACTCCATAAAGACGCCTTTCTATGCCTTTGAAAACAGCTAGTAGACCCAGATCAGATGGTTCCTGTAGGAGCCATTTAGCAGCTTGAAAGTGTCATCTCTCATCATGTCGTTCATGAAGATAATACTTCATAACCCAGATTAATGACAAAACTACTACTTAAGATCTTACTACATCTTCATGACATTATTGACCGACTTTCATGTTGACTTAACCACATCCTTTGTTAAATTGTTATATAATAGCACAAGGCCACAGGAGTTTTTTAGCCATGGCAGAAACGGTAGAACCATATCTGTAATATAATATAAGCAAACAGAGCAGACCCTGATCAAATAAATGGCTCATATAGGAGCCATCTGATTTGGGTCTACTCTAGATATGTTTGCAAAGGCATAGAAAGGCATATACATGTATATTTGAATAGGAAAAGGGTTAATTTCTAAAGGTAGAGCTCTCTTATATTTCTTTTAACTCTTTCTCTAATATTAACAATTCAGATGAGAAATTAATGTATGAATATAAATTAGCAGAATTAGATAAAGACATCATGAACTGAGAGAAATTATTACTACATGTATATAGCAGAGGCTGTAGAATCAGATCTATATAATTCTCATAAGCAAACAGAGCAGACTCTGACCAGACAGCTCCTACAGCCCTCTCATTAGGGTCTGCTCTCTGTTTGCGTATGAAACAATATCTGATTCCTTTGTTTCTGCTCTGATAAAAAAATTCCTGGGTCATGATGCCAGTATAAAAGTTCAGGTAATCTATACTAACGGTGTTTTTATTTCTCACATTAATATACATGACGTACAGGGTTGAGTTGTATACATATGAGAATGTTTACTTTGCACTCTACAATCATCTTTTGAACATAAGTAGATCTTGCCTTCAACGGTCATCAAAATGAGGTCTAATCATGGGTCTGTACAGCAGGTGGTAGCTTATTACAGGGCAAAAGTAATGCAGAAAGCTCCTATGGGAGCTTTCTGCATTACTTTTGCTCTGCATTAAGCAACCACCTGCTTTTTAAGAGTCCTTTGTTCAATAAAAAATGGCCACCTAGGAAAGATTCTACTGTATCATGCATTAATTTTGTTGTCACAATCCGCAGATGTTCCATGTTTTAACCCTTTATCTAAATGAGAGGCTTTTTGTGTCTTGGCGTCCTTTGCAAACATTAGACTGACAGATCAGATGGCTCCAGGACAATGCTGTTTGATAAAGAATATCTTAGGTCAAATTTTATACTATTTGTTATAGAATTGTATTCACTTGTTTTTTTTATACCAATATAAGAGAATTTGTAACTTAATATTCATAATAGTGGAATCAACCTTGAACATTCACCAGTTAACAGGGTTAATCCTTTTCTTTCATACAATGCTTATTCACGCCGTTGCAAACAAAGTACAGTAAAGCCTCTCTATAATGGCCACTAAATTACATCAAGTATTTTGTGTAAAAGGCAGGTGGCTGCTGAAAGCAAGATGGAAGTAAAACAGAACGCTCCTATGAGCGTTCTGTTTTACTTTCACCTTGCTTTAAGTAGCCAGCTGCCCTAAATACCAACTATAAACACAGTTTAGTGGCCATTATAGGGAGGTTTTACTGTAGACCGCGGTTTCATGGAGGACCTGTAGGAGCTGTCTGATCAGAATCTGCTCAGTTTGCTTATGTAATCATCATATAGCATACAACATACTGTGTACATGTCATATGGCATTATAATAATTCAGCTAATAAATATTCAAATCACCATATATAAATTTCTTGTGAATATTCAACAGCTAAAGTGTGCATCAATCTAAAGTAGGCAGACAGTGAGATAGCAGTTGTGAGCAATCTTGATTTGGAACTTAGGAGTGGGAAGTTGGGACTCAGATAAAGCAGAACCTCTTAATTAGTTGGATTTGACTTTGTTCCTTAGCATGCTCCTATAGGAGCGTTCTGTTTTACTTTCACCTTGCTTTAAACAGTCACCTTCCATCAATACTAACTAATTAACACGATTTAGTGGCTGTTATTGAGAGGTTTTACTGTATCATAATTAATTATCTATTTTCTTTTGTAATGGCATTGTGAACAAGGGAAATATTTACCTTGGTTAAGAAACTGTAATCAGACCTACCAGTATTTTTCTTTCTTCAGCAAAGAGAGAAGATTCTGATCGACTCCTACAAAAGCCACATGATCTTGGTCTTCTCTGTTTGCAAAGGTGCAATGAGAGATCTCTATCAGGTAAATGATTATCCTAATTCTGAACAACCAGTCTGAAAATCACAAGATATTTTCTCAAAATGTTTGATAAGCCCCACTTAAAACCTGACCCTTAAAACAGAGGAAAACAACATTTTTTAACCTTTTCCTTGTTCTACATGTATGTTTATTCTGAATAGCAATGAATGCTGAATATTCATGGAACATTTTAGAAAGTAAAGACGATGGATCTTTCAAATTCCATTAGCAAACAGATCTGTCCCTGATCAGACGGCTTTTATAGGAGCCATCTGAACTGGGTCTACTCTGTCTGCAAATGCGTATGAAGGAAAGGGATAAAAGAGAGATTGAAGTGGTTAGTAACTTTAGGTTGAACCATAAATGTCAATACTGTTTCACAAGAAGGAAATAATCGGCAGTACCTTGAGGGCAATAATCATAGCACAGCAACAAACTTGACCCTTAGCACACAAGATAATTATCATCTGCACAAATCTTAAATGTTGCCTGCTTCAACTTTCAAATTAGAGGTTTTTTTTTTCAAATATATACTTCTGAAAACCCTGGCTAATTAAACCAAACACTCAGATAAGTAATATTAATGGTCTGTAACCCTTACAGTGCGGGACACAAGTTACTAATGTCATTTGCAAACAGTATAGACCCAGATGAGAGGGCTCCTCATTCTGTTTGTCATCTTATCTTTTTCTTTCGAAAAAAAACCCTTAATATTCACCATAAGCTTGACCTGTTTGAATTTTGGAATAGACCATTTGACAATTCAGCGTTGTAAGGGTTAACCCTTTCCTCCATAAATATGCCTTTCTACGCCTCTGTTAAAATCACCTATTGAAACCTCTGTGATAAATACACAAAACCGTACAACAAAACCTCTCTTAACTCATTCCCTCAAAGGCTATTTCTAGATCCTGGCAACCACTTTGAATCTACCGAAAAGGAGCATTAACTAGAGAAAAGGAAAATTTCAAAATTTTGTAGTTTGAAACCATTGTAGTAAATAGAGCATTTGCTCCTATAGGAGCAAATGCTCTATTTATCACAATGGTTTAAACAGGTGATTTTTACAGAGGCGTAGAAAGGCTTCTTTATGGAGGAATGAGTTAAGCAGTTGTTTATTTACAGAATATTGAAGTCTTAAATAAAAGAAAATGTGTCCATGGGACACGGATGCCCCCGCCGGCAAACAGGAAGTAGATGAATGACAGACCTGAAAAGGGGAGACATGGTACAACTCACTCTGATTATGCTTCAGACCAAATATCAAATCATTGCAGCTCACATAAGCGAAGAAATCTTTTACGAAATTTTTTGTCATTAAACAATCACCAAAATTCAATCAAAGTGTTGGCAATCAGGAAGTAGATGGACGACAGACCTGAAAAGGGGAGACACGTTACAACTCACTATAATAATGCTTCAGACCATATATCAAATCATTCTGCCATACACAAGCCAAGAAATCCTTGATGAAAATTTCGTACGTATGGACGGACGGACAAGGGTAAAACTTAATGCCCCCTTCGCCTAAAGGTGAGGGCATAAATAGCAGGTGGTTGATGAATGCAGAGTACCGTAATGGTGTATCACTTTTTTGTATTGCATTTAAAGCTTCCAGCTGTTTTATAAATCCAGATTCAGTCTTCAGCCACTTAAGACAGGTTCTACTGTACTTAGATATTGATGCGGACATCATTTTACTCTCCATTCAACAGTAAGGGCTACAATATATAATCAGTAATGACAGTTTTGGCTAGCAATGCCCTTCCTGCTCAATGTATACCCGTGCATGTAATTATCTGGCTCTACATCAAAATGATTGCACCGCAGATAATCACCAACTCTGCTAAGTTTATAGCTTTGATACATCATGGCACCAACAGATATCATAACTACTCTAAGTATTCTCACAACTAGTCTCCCCTCTCTACTAGTCTGTACAGCTGGATAAATCAGCTTGGGACAATTCTTGCAACTTAAATTAGACTGATATAGTAGCAAATAGTGAAGATCCTGATCAAACAGCTCCTTTACGAGCTGTTTGATCTGGGTCTGCACTATTTGACAAAGATTGTCAGTCCAAATACTTAGGGTAACAGAATAGCTCGGTACAGTGGCAATATACCATAGGGATGCTGATTTACTTGATTATATTTCTACTTTGTACTTGGTAAGTAGATGAATTCTGGTCATAACCCCTACAAATACAGAAAAAGTTTCATGGTCTTGTCACTGCCTGATCTACTGTTACATATATAACACAGATACCATAACTACCTAAAATATTCTGCCAGACAAATTAACCCTTTACTTGTTCAACATACATGTAAGAAATAATGACATAAATGGTTATTAGAGAAATTATAACATAATATGTTCAAGGGAAATAGTTTCTTTTACAAATAAAGTGTAGAATCAGACCTATATCATGTCTGAAGCAAACAGAGCAGACCCTATTCAGTGGGCTCCTACAGAAGTACAGCCATTTGATCTGAGTCTACTCTGGTTGCAAAGGTGTGAAAGGGCGTTTTAATGAGGGGAAAGGGTAAACATTCTGCCACAGACAATTAAACCAAATAGCACAGACCCAGAGCAAAATGATCTAGAAGAAACAGCTTGATCAGGTGTTATAAGATTTGCTTCTCCAATGATGATAAGCTTCCTTCTATCTTTAGCTAGCTACTTTTACACAAATTTTCACCAACTATATTTTCAAAGTTCAAGCTATAATCAATCAGTTTGTCAGTCACAATGCAATCGGAGAATCTGCCATTTTGGATCCTGGTGAAAAGCTGAATTATTCCGCTTCACACCTGGATCCAAACTGTTTGCAAAGGTATTCATGGATCTGCAAGCAGTAAGTTAAAGATTAAAGTAATAAGAATGATGAAACATTGAAAGGATAGGAGAGATTGGGTGCATTAATATTTAACCCTTTTCCTAACATAAATGTTTTTCATGCCTTTGAAAACAGTGTAGACCCAGATCAGATGGCTCCTATAGGAGCCATCTGATCAGGGTCTACTCTATTTGCTAATGAAATTTTATTATATCTGACTCTACAGTTTCTACTTATAACAAAACATCCTGTGTAGTATATCATTATTAAAATCCAGCTAATGAATATTCATGACACAGATATTGAACAGGGAAAGGGTTAAGTACATATATATGGTTTAAGCTATTACCTCACAGAAATGCCTACAGATGCCTTTGCAAACAGATTAGAGACTAAGACCCAGATCAGACTCATAGGAGCTGTCTGATCAAGGTCTGCTCTTTTTGATATGGAATCATATTGATCTGATTCTAAAGTTTCTGGTATGGCCAAAACTTCCTTTGTTTATGTAGGGTTATAACAAGAGCTGTTTGCAGACAGCACGCTCCACTTTTCTTAGTGCTGGATAGTGTAGCGGAAGTCTAAGTCGAAAAAGGGGCATAACTATGGCAAAATTGATTTTAGGGTTACCTGCCCTTGTGAAATTTGTTCCCCTTCTGAAAGTAAACATGCATACCAAATTTTAACCAAATATCTTTGATGGTTTCTGAGAAATGGACCTTAACAAAAAGGTTAACCAACGCCAACAAGAGTGTCATGAAAATAGCTCCACTTTTCGAAAAAGTGGAGCTCAAATTGCAGTCAATGAATTAACATGAGGTATTAAGTTCTTGCAAAATTGTTCATGAAGTAAAGGGTTAACCATTTCCCCGATTGAGATGTCTATTTTTGCCTTTGTAAATAGACCGAGATCTGATGGCTCTTGAACATGCAGGTGTGGTCTAATGAGGATTTGCTCTGTTTGATAATATAGATCCGATTCTACAGTTTCTGCCATATCCAAATACAGTAAAACCTCTCTATAACGGCCACTAAATTACATAAAATATTTTGTGTTAAAGGCAGGTGGCTGCTTAAAGCAAGGTGAAAGTAAAACAGAACGCTCCTATGGGAGTGTTCTGTTTTACTTTTACCTTGCTTTAAGCAGCCACCTGCCCTAAGTACCAACTAATGAACACAATTCAGTGGCCGTTATAGAGAGGTTTAACTGTATACCAATATCATGCCTTTATCTTATAAATGTCCATCATGTCATTATTTGTTACAGGAATATTCATGAGGTAATCTGAACATTATGACTGTACCTGACATTCGGCCATTGACTGGGTGTTGTTCATACAATGAGATGCAGATTCCATAAGCTTTCTGTTCCTTCACATTCCATCGTACCGACCCTGCAACCTCTTCCTTCTCACCTGTTTGATAGACAAGAAAAACGGAGGCATGCCAATTATTCACTAAATGTGTATTATGTAATAGCAATATGCAGTGTCTCATAATAAATTCTTATTATTTCTTGCCATGTACACCTATGAGAAAATACCAATACAGAAGTATTCTATTTTTATTTCTGCTCAACACACCGACTGCATTACTTCTTTCAATAAAACATTCTTGTCTATGCAATTTTCTTACATCATAAATCAATGCTATTGAGAAACTTAATGCCATTTTAATCCTTTGAATGTTGGAATGAATTAGTTGCTGTTTGCAAATAGTATAGACCTACATCAGAGGGCTCCTACTGAGTACCGGTGCCCTGGGACCTGGGTCTGCTCTGTTAGTCGTTTGAATTCCATGAGCAAATTTAAATGCCTTTCATACTAAATGGACTCTATAGTTAAACCCTGACTGGCCACCATTCCTCTTTGAATCGTCAGCATTCAAAGGGCAATGGTGAATTGAACATGGGGAATACTACATGGTAACCATGGCAATAAAAGTCAATCTGGGAAAATTATGTTTCTGAAATGTTTATGCATGGAAATCATGAGCCAACCATGGTCAGTAAATAAAGTGCCTTCTTCACTTTCCAAACAGTACAGATCTACACCAGTCACCATAAAGATATCCATACCACTTGACCCTCATCAGTTTTAAGCTTTTACTCCATATGAATATTCATGTTAGAAATAAAGACAACATGAATATTACATGTAATAAGTTGATGTCATATCAAAAGCAAACAGAGCAGACCATGATCAGGAGCCCCCTGGAGCCTACAGGAGCTGTCTGATCTGGGTATACTCTGTTTGCAGAGGTGAGAAAGGCGTATTAATGGAGCATAGGGTTATGAAACCATTTAATTTAACATGGGAGTCTAAAGCAGGTGTTTGCTTAATGAAGGGCAAAAGTAAAGAAGAAAGCTCCTTAGGGAGGCTATGGTGGAGATAAATGACGGTTATCTCTTCACTACCTGTTCCACCCTTGAAAACAGAACAACTTTTGTTTGTAAAAATAAGTTGCCTGCTCGTATTCTCATGTACATCTAACTATCATTTCTTTCCCAAAACTTGATCAGACTTTCAAAGATTTTGACGAGAATCCAAATTTTATTCTGCATCTCATTTGGATCCAAACTGTTTGCTATTGTATTATCCCAGATTCATCCATACAGTGGAAAGGGTTAACCATTACAATGCAGGACACAAGTCACAATTGTCCTTTGCAAACAGTGTAGACCCAGATGAGAGGACTCCTAGAGGAGCCCTCTCATCAGAGTCTGCACTGTTCGCTATTTTATGCTTTTCTTTTAAAAAAATCCCTAAATATTCACCATAAGATTGATCTGTTTGAATTTTGGAATAGTCCATTTGAAAATTCAACGTTGTAAGGGTTAATGTTTGCGGAAAGTGCCGTACATGAGAGGCAGACCCATCGGTTGATCAGTACACTTTACAGAACACAGAAAACATATGTTCCAGCAGCAAAAACTATCCAGTAAGCTTAAGCCTCTACCATAATTGACAGGTAACCAGTTTGTTGGAACTGTAACACTCAATGATAACATCTGCCATCTTTTCTCTTAACCCTTTCTTACATATAGGCTATTTTTAGACCCAGCCTCTTTGAATGAATCTCACCCAAAAAGGAGCATTTACTAGAAAAAAGTAAAAGTTTAGAATTTTGTAGTTTGAAACCATTGTGATAAATAGAGCATTTGCTCCTACATGTATATATCACAATGGTTTCAAGAAAAGACTTTTATAGAGGCGTAGAAAGGCATATTTATGGAGGAAAGGGTTAATTAACTAGCTAAATTTTCAAAATGGCATTATGAACAAGGGATGTTTTACTTATGCAGAAGCTGCAGAGTGTAGAATAAGATTTATCTAATGCCATAAGCAAACAGAGCAGACCCTGATCAGACAAATCCTACAGCAGCACTCTGATCTGGGTCTACCGTGTTTGCAAAGATGTCTTTATCAGGTAAAAGTTTAACCTGATAAACCTGAGTAAAAGCTTAACCCTTTCCCTCAATATTTACAAACACCTTTTCACGCATATGCAAACACTGAGTAGACCAAGATCATGATCAGATGGATCCTATGGGAGCCATCTGATCAGGGTCTGCTCTGTTTGCTTTTAAGTCTGGACATGATAAAGATCTAACTCTACATGTACATGTACAGTTTTTGTCAAAGCCAAAATTCCCTCTGAAAGTTTAGATTATAAAACTTCTACTAATAATTATTCATGATGTCATTATTTCTTACGTGAATACTGATCATGAATAGGGAAAAGGTTAACCCGTTCCTCCATAGGCTATTTTCAAATCCATCCACTTTGCATAAATCTACCGAAAAGGAGCATTAACTAGAGAAAAGGAAATATTTTTAGAATTTTGTAGTTTGAAACCACTGTGATAAATAGAGCAGAGCAAATAGGAGCAAATGCTCTATTTATCACAATGGTTTCAAGAGGTGGTTATTACAGAGGTGTAGAAATGTGTATTTATGGAGGAAAGTGTTAAGATACCTGGAAAATGTTCAGCAGACAACAAACACTGTAGACAGCAATTACTGAGCAACAGATGAGACAATAAAGAATCCATCCAATGATCAATTTCAGATTCATGGAATCTTAGTTATGCTGACATCATCAACTACGTTAGCCTTTCTCAGAGCTGTAAATAAGAAGGGTATTTACCATTTTGGAATTCAGAACCTCTCTGACTCTGAGGTAATTCTACATAGGGTTTGGTTGAGAAATAAGAGATTTACAGGTTAGATTAGTATGAGGCCTCCCTCCCATCTCTACATTAATTCATATGATGTTTTCTGCATCTTATAAATTCTCTTATAGTACTCTAATTTACTTAACCCTTTCCTCCATAAATACGCCTTTCTACGCCTCTGTAAAAATCACCTGTTGAAACCATTGTGATAAATAGAGCATTTCGAGGGCTTGGTGGAAAACTATTCTAACTCCTTCACTTTAGTGAAGGAGTTAGAATAGTTTTGCACCAAGCCCTCGATTTGCTCCTTCTAAATTTTAATTTTTTCATTTTCTCCTGTTAAATTGGTCCTTTTCTGTAGAATTATTCAAAGTGGTTGGATCTTAAAATAGCCTATGAGGGAATGGGTTAAACCTTTTCTTCATAAAAAGCCTTTTCACTCATCTGCAAACAGAGTAGACCCAGATCAGATGGCTCCTATAGGAGCCGTCTGATCAGGGTCTGCTCAGTGTTTGCTAATGAAATTTATTAGATCTTTAATTTTCTTTCATTTCTAAAATGGCTGCATTATGTTCACTTTCCATATATACATGTATTCCATCATAACTATTTTGTCCATGAACATTCAGTGGATATTGAAATGTGGAATGAATATAGAACATGGAAAGGGTTATGTTGTGGTGTGCGGTGGTCTAGTCAGGTAAAGCGCTTGACTACCAATCTGGAGGTCCAGAGTTCAAATCCTGGTCCCTCCCGGAAATTTCAGAGACGCTTTTTAGTGTCTTCCACCTGCACCTCATCTC
Organism: Azorinus chamasolen; assembly: GCA_963576725.1. Classification (NCBI taxonomy): domain Eukaryota; kingdom Metazoa; phylum Mollusca; class Bivalvia; order Cardiida; family Solecurtidae; genus Azorinus; species Azorinus chamasolen. The sequence goes on from OY755248.1 coordinate 29,120,889, forward strand.
CACCCAGGGTTTAAAATGGGTATTTGTGAGGGTCATTAGCCGATACTGCGGCTGCATGATTGTGCCATATGTTAGCAGTGCTCAATATTGTAGGCGATTGAGTCAATGACCAGGGGAGTAAATGTACAGTCGGCTGAGCGGTCCTTTGGACTGAAAGCAGACTATAACTTAAAGTACTTTGTTATTTGTACATACAATCAGACAGTTGAATAGTTAAAACTGACATCACTTTGATAACTTTAACCCTTTCCCTCATATAAACGTGTTTTCACGCATTTGCAAACAGAGTAGACCCAGATCAGGGTCTACTCTGTTTGCTAATAGAATTTGAAAGATCTGTGTCTTTACTTTCTAAAATGGCTACAATATTCCACCTTCCATAATTATTTCATTTTAACTATTTTGGCCATGAATATGTAGTAAGTACTGAAAAATGAAATAAATATAGAACAGGGAATGGGTTAAACTAGACTAATATAGTAGCATATAATGAAGACCCAGAATTCAAACTGCTCCTTAATAGGAGCAGTTTGATCTATGTCTGCACTATTTGCCTAAGTGTATCTGTCTAAATACTAAGGGCAATTATGGTATACATTTTACTATCTACATTTCATGGTATTTTGATTATCATTCTAAACAATCAAATAATGTCAAAAGACAATCAAGCATCCAACTCTGACATCCTTCTAACAATTCTGCCCATTGATTTCCTTTGAAATCCTTGTCTGATATATCTCTGCCATAAATCTCGGAACGAAAAGTGACATGTGTATGATCGATAGATTGTGAATGGCTTTATATGGCAAATGGGACAGAAGCATTCTCTTATGTCAGCTGTGGCATCACTAGCAAAATAATAAATCAGAGCACCAGATAAATGTGCATACTCGAATATGAAACTCGTCATTACACCACCAATCTCTTCGAGACGATTCTAAAGAGTGGTCACAATATAGGGTTTGGTTGAGAAATAAAGGAGTTAAAAATGTTTTAATCTACACATCTTATCTGGACCTCTGGTAAAGCGTTAAATATTGATAAAAATATCATTATAAAGTGCATTTTCTAATCAAATTCCATGTGGTAGTAGTAACACTTTAGCATGCTTATGCATTTTGTGATTTTTTTCTTTATGAATATTCATGTACAAAATAGAATGTGTAAATTCCAATCTATGTTATTTCACAAGCAAACAGCACATACCGTGATCGGGTGGCTTCAATTGGAGATGTCAGATCTGAGTTTACTCTGGCTGCACAGGTGCTAACATTAGCATCTCTATGAGGTAATTTAGGTTTAAATCTATGCTAAAATCTAAACTTTATTTCTTCTAAAATTCCCAGTAGTTTCACCAGTAGGCATATACTGATATTTTCTAAATTTAATTTTCTTTTTCTTTCAAATTCTTGATATTTCTTCTCGACATTATATTTTCAACCTCCCATCATCCCATGCATCACGTTATCTTATATGCCAGATTGGAGCATCTCCAAAATGCAGCTGCTTCTAAAACATATACACTGCCAGATATTGGAACAGAACTAGAACATTTAGCACAGCTCTATCTAATGATTCAATTTATGGAGTGGGTTAAATCTTTACCTGATGAATATTGATGTCAGAAATAATGACTATAAATGTTAAATAATTGTATGTGTTTTAATAATGGCATTCGTAATGAACAAGGGAATTTTAAGTAAAGTAAGTAAAGTACTTACTGTCCATTTCAATTCACTTTGTCACTGAATTTTAATCGAGATTTTTTTCATTTCTTACCAGATTGAGATCAAATTTAAACTTGTGTCATCATTTTTCACGAACGTCATTTAGTATGCAATTCACCCCTGCTGAAAAATGATACGTTCCACTATCAGTACATGCGGCGGTCATTAGCAAAGAAACAGCTGATAGAATTAGCATGTAGAAAATTCATTTTCTTCTTTGTTATTGCCATAGTAAATTCCATTTAATGATTAGCAAACAGAGCAGACCCTGATCAGATGGCTCCTATAGGAGCCGTCTGATCTGAGTCTACTCTGTTTGCAGATGCGTGAAAAGGCATTTATATGATGAGGAATAGGGTTAAGCTTTGTAAACAGTATTGATCCATAAGAGACACTCGGAGTTACAAGGCAGCTCCTAAGGACAAAACTATCTACAAATGTAACAATGTTTTAGAAATATAATGGAAATATAAAATGGAAGAAAAATGCTCTTTAACCCTTTACTCCATAAAGTTGGCATTATAAAACACACATTCCTATGCCTCTGCAAACAGCGTAGACCCAGATCAGATGATTCCTCTGTTTGCTTATGGTATCATATAGACCTCAATTCCATAGTTTGTCTGAGCCAAAATGTCCCGTGTTCAAATGCCAATTATAAAATCTAATCTAATTAACATTCATGAAGTCATAATTTCTTACATGAATATTCATGGAAAAAGGATTAACCCTCTACCTCATGTATATTCATGTAAAGAAATGACATCATCAATATTTATTAGCTGAATTTTTAGTGGTATATGGAAAAGGAAACTTTTGGCTCCAAAACAGTAAAATTGTTCCTTAACCCTTTCTGTGTTCTGTGTTTATTCAAAATACTTATTGAATATTCATAGAAAAAATTATTATAATGAAATATGGAAGGTGGAATACTGTAGCCATTTTAGAAAGTAAAGAAACAGATCTATCAAATTCCAATAGCAAACAGATCCTCTGATCTGGGTCTACTCTGTTTGCAAAAGCATTAAACACATTTATATGAGGGAAAGAGATAAACAAACACAGTAGCCCCTCATCTGACAGCTCCAATAGGAGTCATATAATCTGGGTCTACTCTGTTTGCAAATCTATCAAAAGATGACTCTATTAAGGGTTAAACAAATTGAAACAAATAATTTTGTTCTGGCAAATGTGACAAAGTGTTCAAAGTTAAAATATATTACCACTAAATTACACAGCACCTAATGTTTCTGAGTTGAGAGACAGTTAGTGCAAATACCAATTATTGTGCACCCTTGAGATCAAACTGATGCACTTTCATCAAACAAGACCACCTGTTTGTTATACAGTAAATCTTGCTAAACTTAGTTTATAGTAAAAGAAAAATGGAGAACTTTATATAGGCAGAAGGCTGCTTAATGCTGGGTGAAAGTTATGCAGAAAGCTCCTAGAGGAGCTTTCTGCATGACTTTCATCCTGCATTAAGCTGCCACTTGTCCTATGACTGACAATGATACTCAATTGAGTGTTCAGCTTCCTGAGGATTTACTGTTATTTCAGTGACCTTTATGCTAGTAGGGGGTAACTTGGCTCAGATAATTCTCCATTTCAAATGTCAGCCTTTATGATGAGTACCACATTAACGTCCATATAGCACTAATGAAGCATTCATATTACACAAATTACAGTAATTGAACTCGGCCACATTTTCATCATAAAAGTCATCTGTCACAAAACCCTAATGCTTCGAATCAATTGTGAATGCAAAAGCTAGAGCAAACTTCTAGAGACCAGGGCAAGTGACATCTAGGTACGAAAAATATCTAATTTTTTCCCTCATATTTTTACAATGCAAATCCCTTTATACGCCCATCAAACAGGGTAGACTCAGATCAGATGGTTCCTGTTGGAGCAGTCTGACCAGGGTCTCCTCAGTTTACTTATAACACTATATGGATCTCATCGTACAGTTTCTGTCATGGTAAAATTTATCTTGTTTATAATACCATTAATCAATATTAACGAATAAATGATGTCATAATTATAAAATTAGGTTAATCAATAAATGATGTCATAATTATAAAATTAGGTTAATCAATAAATGATGTCATAATTATAAAATTAGGTTAATCAATAAATGATGTCATAAAAATTAGGTTAATCAATAAATGATGTCATAATTTCTTACATGTACATGAATGCTCATACATGTAAAGGGCTAACTCTTTGCACTTAACCCTTCTCTTGCTGAATTTTAAAATACAGTTCCCCTTCTTTACCCATGCCCTGTTGATTAATTACATATATCTTCACTGTGTACAAGTATTTCGCTGTGCAATCACTGCTGTGGAGTGCACTGGTTGCACAATCAACTTGTAAATAGTGCAGACCCAGATGAGACAGCTCCTGCAGGAGCTGTCTCATCTGGGTCTTCACTATTTACAGGTAGGTATATTGACGTGAATAGCAAGCGAAGGGTTAAGTCTGTGCAACCACTTGGATCCATATGAGATATGATATATACATGTAACTCTACATCTTATATGGTCCTGGATCAAAATTGTTTGACAAGTCTAACTGAATTTTTGAAGAAAAATAAAAAATAAAAGAGAGAATTATAACAGAACTTTAGCAATACATGTACTTGCAGTACTTAGCTTGCAAAGCATTTAGAACACAATAAATCATTGTCAAAATGAAAGATTTCCTTGTATCCAAAAACATCTTAACCCAGTCCCTCATTTAAACGGCATTTTCACACATCTGCAAAGTTTGCAAACAGAGTAGACACAGACCAGACGGCTCCTGATCATGATCTGCCCTGTTTGCATTTGGCAGTTGATAGACCTGTTCCTCTAGTTTCTATAATGGCGATAATGTCCCATCTTCCATATTTCATTAAAATATTTTGTTTATGAATAATTAGTAGGTATTGAAATTTGAACTAAATATAGAACAGAAAAATGGTTAACCCTTTAATCCATAAATATGCCTTTGCAAACAGAGTAGACCCAGATCAGATGGCTCGTATAGAAGCCATCTGATCAGGGTTTGCTCTGTTTGCTTAATATATTATATACAGGTAGATATGATTCTATAGTTTCTGTCAAGGCCTAAACTAAATATGTGTTCATGGGCTATTATAAAAATTAATCTAATTACTATTCATGATGTCATTATTTCTGCCATGAATATTCATGGAGGAAAGGGTTAAGGATGGAAATCAGCCATCCATTCCTACTGTAGGGTTTGGTGCTTGTCCCTAAAAAATGACATGTAATATTTTTTTCTTTGACATATAATTATAGTACATACTGATCCGACATATGAGTACTAAGTAGTACATGTATGCTCTAAATCTCCTTACTTTTTAGCTCTAAGGCATAACCCTGCCAACTGAACTTGCTGTTCAAGTGTGTTACTGACCATATCAAAACCATTTGCAAAAGTAATCACTTATTACCTTTCACTCCCTTGATACAACTATTAAGGCCTTTTCAAACACAAAAGACCCAAATCAGATGGCTCCTGTTGGGGACTTATGATCAGGGTCTGTTCTGTTTGCAAATCATAGCTAAAGCTATATACATGTAGTACAGTAAAACCTCTCTATAACGGCCACTAAATTACTTCAAGCATTGTGTGTTAAAGGCATGTGGCTGCTTAAAGCAAGGTGAAAGTAAAACAGAACGCTCCTATAGGAGCGTTCTGTTTTACTTTCAGCTTGCTTTAAGTAGCCACCTGCCCTCAATACCAACTAATTCACACAATTTAGTGGTCGTTATAGAGAGGTTTTACTGTATAGGGGCATTTAGGAGAAAAAGTCTCCATTACCATGCTTACTTCTCCCTACTTTGAGCTTAGGGAGAAGTTTAAACATAAATAGAACATAAATGGAGACAAAATTAAGACTGACACTTGTCCCTGTATCCCAATAAACTTCTCCCTGATATTCAGCATCAACTTGAGCCTTGCCCATGGTAATACAAATTACCCATATATAGATCTGATTCTACAGTATCCACCACAGCTAAAAAATTCCTAAATCCTCCATCATTTAAATCATTTCTATACCTTGTGAAGACTCATGGACACAGAACAGTTCTAATGAAATTTGGAAGGCGGGTTATTGTAGCCATTTTAGAAAGTAAAGAAACAGATCTTTCAAATCCCACTAGCAAACAGAGCAGACCCTGATCAGATGGCTCCTATAGGAGCCGTCTGATCTGGGTCTACTCTGTTTGCAAATGCGTGAAAAGGCGTTTATATGAGGGAATGGGTTAATATGCCATTACAAAATTTATTTAACTGAAATTATTGATGTCATTATTTCTTGCATTCATATTCCCAAAGAAAAGGGATTAATTTGCTTGAACTGTGGATATTGTTAACATTTTGATTATTAGTCAACTGCAAGTTGCAAACAATGTAGACCCGGTTGAGTGTTACACATCACAAAACTAACATGCCTTGAACAAGTTATAACAAGCCATGGCTGGAGAAATGGACGCACATCCCAGAAAGTTAATAACACATTCTGGATAATCAGAGTTATTTCCAGTTTCCATTAAACCACTGTAAGTCACTTCTTACAATCATGTATGGGGTGCACAGTGGTCTCAATTCTTGCACCATGAAGGCACATCCCAGAATCATATGGAGGGAAGATTCAGATCAAAGGGCTCCTGGACAAATTCTTTGATTAGGGTCTGTACTGTTTGGCATTTCCAAATAATTTCAGTAATATATACTAATATTTAAACTTGTATACTATACCCAGTACTTTATTTGCTGTACTGTTAACCTCTACGGTACCCTCAAGAATTTATCCCTTTCCCTGTTCCATGTTTAGTCCAAATTCCAATACCTACTATTAATTAAATATTCATGAACAAAATAGTTACACTTAAATATTTAAGGTTGAATAGTGTTGCCATGTTAGAAACTACAGAAACAGAATTATCAAATTCTATTAGCTAACAGAGTATTAGCAAACAGAGCAGACCCTGATCAGACGGCTCCTATAGGAGCCGTCTGATCTGGGTCTTCTCTGTTTGCAGATGCGTGAAAATGTGTTTATATGAGGGAAAAGGTTATACAGGAATTTGTAACTTCATGCATATCCTTTACAGATCTGAATTTGTATGTAATACAGTTGAACTGCCATATCTTGAACTTCAGGGAGCATACAAATTACTTCAAGATAACAGAGGTTTGAGTTACCAGATTTCTAATCCAGACAATCTCTCAAGTTCGCAGCTTAATGCAGGTCTAAAGTAATACTGAAGCTCCTGCAGGAGCATTAAGCTGCCTTGCATGTTTTTAGATATATGCATAGTGATAGATTTTAGAACAATTCAGTATTGTAAATTTTGGAAGGACCGGACATTTAGTTTGAGTTATCCCGTTGTTCGATCGAGTTATCCGAAATCGAGATATCAAAGTTCAACTGTATATTGGTCAATGAAATATTGATATTTTGCACAGAAACTGCAGAATCATATTTTTATTATTCCATATGCAAATAGAGTAGACCCTTATCAGACAACTCTGATCGCAAAAGTGTGTCTATATGAAGGCAAAATAAAACAATGAAGGATCATTCCAATTAGAAATTAAATTTCATTCAAATGATTAAATCTGGTCATTTACCTGTTTCCTTGTTGTCCAATGCACAGGCAAGTCCATTGTCTGGACCCGAATAGCTGGCAAATATCTCATCTTTCAGGGGAGCTAATTCTATTAATGGAATGTCATCTACTTTTTGGCTGGAGTAGATGTCATAACCAAGCTGGATACCACTACAAATAGACAAATAGTAGTTACAATGAAATAAATAAAACATAATAATTTATGTGTACATGCAAGTCATTAGTTGGTAATACTTGCCTCTATTATGATGCACAAATTGGCAAATTTGACAGATTTTAAAATTTATACTTACTTGATGTTTCAGAGATTCAATCCTATACTTGTGCATTTCATTTCATTTTTAGTTTTGATCCTAATCTTGTGCAGTCAAACTTTGAGCACACTTTGTTATATACACATTTTTGTTTGGCTTTCAGAAAACTACGTACTTGGTTGAAACAGGTTGCTCTGTGTCTTAAAATCATATACTACCTTGATATTTTGATTGTCTTCAATAATATACATGTATTTTCACACGTTGTGTAGCTTGACATAAAGCTATGTTACTTGAACACCTGTTAATTCTTCAGCCTATTGCTATAAAAGCAATGCAAGAGTAAGTAAAGAAAAAAATGGAAAAACAGGAAACTATAAGCAAGAAGTATATTATATAAGTAATTTTAGTAAACCGTGTGTCTGCTACTGTGTGATTTTAGAAACTGAAATATTACATCCCATGTCACAACATAAAACCTACAAGGATGATAAAAATTCTTCACCCTTTCCCTGTTCTATGTTTATTTTATATTTCAATATGTACTGAATATTCATGGAAACATAGTTGCAATGAAATAAGGAAGGTAGAACAGTGTTGCCATTTTAGAAAGTAAAGAAACAGATCTTTCAAATTCCATTAGCAGACCCTGATCAGACGACTCCTATAGGAGCCATCTTAGTCTCATTAATAACCTGTAAGACAGCATGCTAATTTTGTGACAGTTGCCGTCTTAAGTCTCATGGCAATATGTCAAATACTGGGTGAAAATCGTAAACTTTCTAATTTAGATTCTGGTCATATTGGACCTAATTTCCAATGTAAATCTGCACTTTTGTGGCAATTACGTCATTCAAACAACAACTGACCTCAGATACAGTCATAAATCCACACTGCAAACCACACTGTTGTTGTCATGCGATGCGAGTGTATACACACAAGTGCAATATAGCGGTTACTGTAAGCGCTACGAGGAAACGGATTAAGTGGATTAAAGGCAACCACAAAAAACTCTTCAGAAGTTCTCTTGTCAGGTACATACATTTATGATACATATTTATACTACTGCATGTCTTTATTTAAGAATTATGTCTTATTTTGGAAGAAAATCCAACCCGACAGGAATCATTAGGTGTGTCCTAACCTAAATCAGTCTTAATGCCTGTGTACTCTGCAGAGATATCGTTAAAACCGAGAGTAGCTCGATATCACCATTTAGAGTACACAAATGTGAACTAAAGCCATCTGATCTGGGCTACTCTGTTTGCTAGTCTCATTAATGACCTGTAAGACAGCATGCTAATTTTGTGACAGTTGCCGTCTTACATCTGCCGGGATATCGTTAAAACCGAAAGTAGCTCGATATCACCATTTAGAGTACACAGATGTGAACTACTGTTTGCAAATGCGTTAAAACATATTTACATGAATAAAAGGGTTAACCCCGCCCTTTACCTGATTATCCAGTCCCTGTGACTGTCATGAGTATTCTTGGGGCACTAAAGGGCTAAATTAAGTAACAGCGTTCTGGAGAATAGTGCCAGTGTATACACACAATCGATGTTTCAGGTGACCATGCCATATATCCCCTTCTCCTGTATTACCGTTCCCCTTAGCAAAATAATTATCATAAAAACAATTACTTTAAATGCAACAAGGAGCTTCCTTGAAGGAATAGTGAGAAAAAATATTTTTCTAACAGAAAATAACACTTTAAGTAAACAAATAACCCAACAATTGAAACAAATGCCGGTTCTTTTAACTCACTCAATGCTGCAAATGCAGCCTCCATGTTTCCTATATTGCCGTTCCTATGACGTCATAATCTCCCACTCAAAGGTGTACGAGCACAACTGGGTCAAATATATACTGCACAAGAAAGGTTAAGTCCCAGACACTCACTACACCTAATAAACATTTTGAGTCATGTTGAACTATGTAGATCTCTTAATCGAAATCATTTTCAAAAGCACCATGAACAAAATAAGACAGAATTATCAGCCTTATAAATTCAAATGTTATTTTACAAAAAGTGTTAACTGAGAATTTATTTTAAAAAATACTTTGAAATATACAGATTACAATCAGCTAAACAGATAACACCATGGATAACACTCAAACATACCAACATATTTACAATTTAGATGTGTACTGGGGCATTTTATTCAGTACAGAAATGTATTTATGCCATCTGATAACAGATTCCATTGTACAAAATTTGACATGAGTCATGTTCATAACATGAACCCTAAGTTTTGCTGAACAGTATACTTGTGACGTGTCATTTGCTTGGCACGTAATAAGGACCTGCCTGAACGTTTCCGCGGCATCTGTCATTTTTTTAAGCTTTGAAAAACGAATTATTTTTGGGAAATATTGTTAGAAAAATGGTGTCACGTGATGAAAATGTATATATTTTTGTTGAAAATAATATTTTTCTTTAAAGTTTCATTCAATTTACCTGTTTTTTCCCTATTTTTTTTGGCTCTGTATCTAAAAGTGTTTTATTTACAATCGGAAAACACTTTGAGCGATGATGTAGAGAGGTCGCACGCGCCATATCAAGCACTTTTGTGATGCGGACGGAATAATAGGAAAGAACGGAAATATAGGAATCGAGGATACATGTACTTTTGTAGTTACGCAAAACACTTAAACAAAAGCACCGCAAGTGGGTGCCAACGCTCGTCTGTCGTCACTGTCAAGATGAACATGCATACCAAAAATGAAGGTTGTAAATGAAAAATTGAAGAAGTTATATGGACAATGTTAAGATTTCGGACGACGACGTTGACAACAACGACGATGACAATGACGATGCGGACGCCGGAGTTACGACAATAGCTCGTGATTTCTTCGAAACAGACGAGCTAAAAATGTGTGACGGTCTGACGCACGTACGGACAATGGTACAGTATGAATTACCAGGGTAATTTGGTAAATCTAAATGCACTCTCTTTAGGATTAGAAGCATAACAACCATACTCACTCCATCTTATCAGTCTAAAATCCTAAGTTTTCCCACACAGAAAGGTCTGTACATCATCATGGCACCATCTACACAAACTGCCTGACAGTCTGATAAACTCACAGGTTGTTATCTCCAAGATGCTGTTCGTCCCAATTTACATCTAGTGAAGTCTGCAAATCTCAGCGTCCTGTAATCAGTTCGAACTACACAATTCGCATCCCTACTGGGCCCTTATATCCGCATGTGTCAATATCAAAACCACGGTGCAATAGGGAAATCAGATAACAGTTAAAGCCATTAACATTATGGATTGTAGCACTGGGTAGATTAATGACTAAACGTGGATTTAGTGAGTCATTCATCGAAGCATATCATTATCATAATCCAAAACAAAACAGCTATCCAAACAAACTTTCTAACGGAGCTTTTGGTTAGTCAATGGTTCGCAAGAGACGATTGGTTGATTTTGTTCAGGTTGAGGCTATCGTAACGGCGACGGTATTGCCGGGCTGTATGCAGGAACACAGGCGCTCGGCTCATGAAATATGTCTAAAATCAGTTAAAATGTCCCAAAAACGACGTTCTGTAACATCTGGAGCCGAAAAAATAAAGATTGGAGCGTTTAGAGACAATGCTAAAATTTCGTATATTATTATACTATAGGCAAAAATGTAACTCATTTACCTTTACCATGTATAAATATCCTTCCGGGGAGGCCAGTTGATGCGTTTTGTAACGTATTCCATCTATTGCAGTTATCTCCCTGATAAACTCACGAAATTAGATCACTTCATGAATATTCATTGAATCGATTTTTTTAGTGGTACTTAACCAAGGGAACTTTTGGTCATGACAGAAACTTTAGAATCAGATCGATATATATATAAAAGTTCCACAAGTAAACAGAGCAGACTCTGACCAGACTGTTCCCACAAGGGCTTGTCTCATCTGGGTCTTCTATGTTTGCGTGAAAACCCCAGCTCTATTTGGTAAGTGGTTAAAATAACCTGTCTTAAACGGTCATACATTTATTGAACATTTGAGTCTCAAAGTAGAAGTATATTAAACAGTAGGTGGTTGCTTCATGTGGGACAACAGACGTTTCGCTATTCAGCGTTTCGCTACCTTGACCATTTCGCTACCCTGACCAATTCGCTACAGCCATTTCGCTATCCTACTGGAAGTCATTTCGCTACCCTGCACTTTCACCATCCAATTAACTATAATTACTCACACATTTCATTGATTTGGACGATAATAGTTTAACAGATGAAAAGAGATGCGCTTATCAATCTTAACCCTTTCCCTCGTATAAACGTGTTTTCACGCATTTGCAAACAGAGTAGACCCAGATCAGACGACCAGGGTCTGCTCTGTTTGCTGACAGAATTTGATAGAGCTGTTTCTTTGCTTTCTAAAAGGTCTACATTGTTCCATCTTCCATATTTCTTTATAATTATTTTGACCATGAATATTCAGAAATCTGGCCTAAATACTAGTATAGAACAGGGAAAGGGTGAAATACCGGACCTAGCAGCATAGGCAAACAGTTTGGATCCGAATAAGACGTCCACAGTAAATGAGTTCATTCGCATATAAGATAGGTGGCTAACTGTTCGGAATAATGTTCAACGTACCACAAAACAAACAATTAGGCATGTTATCCATTTTAAAACCGTAATTATATAAAATGTCGTAATTCTATATTCAAAATAAATTCTATAAATGGGAGATAAACAAAAAAAATCGCGAATCGTATGATATAGTGAATACCTAGAATAATAAGATATCATCTGTCGTTTGCAAGTAATTTAACTTAACCCTTCGCTTGCTATTCACGTCAACATACCTACCTGTAAATAGTGAAGACCCAGATGAGATAGCTCCTGCAGGAGCTGTCTCGTCGGGGTCTGCACTATTTAAAAGTTGATTGTGCAACCAGTGCACTCCACAGCAGTGATTGCATAGCGAAATACTTATACACAGTGAAGATATATGTAATTATACAACAGGGCATGGGTAAAGAAGGAGAAATGCATTTTAAATTTCAGCAAGAGAAGGGTTAAATTGGATCCGGGTGAGATGATTCAGTAATTCGATGTATCATCCGAATCCAATTTCTTTGACACTCAGTCAACATTTCTAACTAAAATTAAGAGAATATGTGAAACTTTAAAAGTTAAAGAGACGAAAGTTTGCGCATTCGTTCACTTCCATAGCAGGTAGATGGTTAACAGACCGTAAAATAAAATTGAATAAGTAGTGATTGCGTTTTTATGTGATCGTAAAGCACTGTACATATCAATGATTCAGCATATTTTTTTTAGACTAAACCCTTTAGAAAAATGTATTTTATATCAATGAAAACTGTAAAAATGCATTTTGCGTATGTCTTCCAGTGGCGCATATATATTTTCTTCTCACTTGCAATATTAGATAATTCAATCAGAACAGAACAGAACATGTCTTTTATTACACCCAGGTACATGGGTACAGCATGGGGATCAAACATAGATATGTATACTACATCAATCATATTGTCCCGGTCAAGGGACAATTGTTAATTCAATCAGTGTCACATACCGGTATATATACATGCCAATGTTATCGGCTGATCGGCGGTACCTGTGATCTCAGGGCGGACAATATTAATTGGCACGTGTAAATACGAAAGCTGCGGGTGGCTTAATTCAATCAGCAATATCACAGAGGCACCGATAATACCAAGTGTATTATATACATATTTAAAAATATAATATTTCTGTTGTTTTTATTATCATCATTATGACTTTCACAAACAGTCCGAATCCCGATCGAAGTAATGTATGATGTTGGTATAGAAATTATATTATCTTTTAATCTTTATTAAAATTAGATCTATTATATATAACTTCTACGCTATCATATGCCACTTGCACGCATTTGACATGCGACAGTATAGGAGTTGATCTGTACATTTTTTCTTATCGCTTAAACTTTCTTTTTTTTTTTTATTAACAGTGACTCTAAAAGAGTGAGTAATTATCTCATTATCCCTTCGTCTGTTAATCGCGACCGCAGAGTCATATGCAAGCAGCCTGGATCCGGATGAGACACCGAGTAGCTCGGCGTCTCATCCGTGTCCAGGCTGTTTGAAAGCACTAATCACCGCTGCAACAATATTGTTTTCCTATTAAATTCGACAGGTAGCGAAACGTACAGGTAGCGAAATGATTTCCGGGTCGGTAGCGAAATGACTTTATAAACAGAGCAGATTCTGATCAGACTGTTCCCATAAGGGCTTGTCTCATCTGGGTATTCTATGTTTGCGTACCCCCCCCCCCCCCCCCCCAGCTCTGTTAGGTCTTGTAACCGTCTAGTAACCAATACAGAAAGATCCTATAATTTCCCACATGTAAGTTTAGATGTATGTGCACTATTTCTCAAAATAAGTGGTCAGTATCATAAAGTGTATGGCACAGCCTCGTATCTAGCTTAAAGCAAAACGTGTCTTGGTTTGTTACTATTCGAAAACATATTAAACATATGTTTTATAAATTTTGAAATCTGGGTTATGAAAAATGAAATATACGTTATATACAGTAAAACTCCTCTAATACGACCAGCAAAATGGGGCATAATTCAAAGTGGCAAAGGCAGGTGGTAGCTTAATACAGGACGAAAGTTATGCAGAAAGCTCCTATAGGAGCTTTCTGCATAACTTTTGTCCTGCATTAAGCAACCATCTGCTTATAAGACAGTCATGTTTATTCATTAAGTGGTCGTATTAGAGGGATTTTACTGTATATGCTTAATTGTTTCACAAAGCAAAGTCCTATGATAACACATAGATAAGAAACTACTGTATAATGCTAGGAGATCTTCATTCCGATATATAGGTGGTTTGGTTCTTTGCATAAAACTTTTTGTTTGTGAACAGATTTTAACAATCCAGGTATCATATTGTAGCTTTATAGTTGCACTACACGATGGTATGCTTATATTTCCTGAGGTTTTCTTACCATCCGAGATATTTGCAAAAGCAGAGACATATACATGTATATGACTCTGACAAAAGTGACTTTGTTTGATTTGGTACATGCTAAGAATCATACCTCATTTCGGCACGTGGCAAACTTTTTTATTTCATAAACTACTCTACTGAAAAACGGAAGATTTTTCTGTGATAAAAAAAATATTAATAGTATTTATAATCATTTTTCAATTAAAATATACCATATTATTTTGAAGAAAGTATGAGAATCTTTAGAAATCTTGATTTTAATTGCAAACTAAGGCAATTTTCATCAAAATATAAGTATATTAGATCTAATTGCAATTAAGATAGGTGGGATTGGTCTCTGCACAAAACATTTTTTTTAATCTTTAGATGAAAGACCAATTTCAATTTATTGGGACATTTGAAAATGACATAATTTGTATAAAAATAAATGTCCACTTATTTTGAGAAATAGTGTAGTACAGTGACACCTCGATAGAAATTCGAACACTATATAAAATAAGTAGATCTATCATATAATCGATCTGTAAGACGGTTGTAGTTTGGGTATGTGAGAAAAAGAATCTGATGCTGGTTGTCTTTTTAAGAACAACTGTTTCTAAACTTGCCAAAGGCTCGATTAATAACGTTTTCTTAGGCTCATTTGATCTTTAACCCTTTCGCTGCCAAACGCTGTCGTCTGCTAACGTTGTCGTCTGCTACAAATTTTCATTATTTTGATTTTCTTAATTTTTGTTTCAAAAACATAGTAACAGTAACAAACAGTTTGGGTCTCATCTGGATCCAAACTGTTTGCATAGGTAATCACAGATCCGGCATTGGCAGGGAATGGGTTTCAGGCAACTGATCTATATTATATATATCGACCATACTACTTTCGTACGTTATATTCGATTTTGTAGTTATTAGCCGACTGATATCAGCTTACAAAATTCTATCCTGAATTTATCAGGTGAGCGATAATAATATTTGTGATCGACCTGTGTCCGTAATTTGTTTACAGCCCTTTAGTTAGTTATTTTATCATTTAAAAAGTTTCGAAAGGGATTTAATTTTTCAATTCTATATTTAAAATCAACAAATATCCTGCTTAATGTGTTATTTATATCCAATGTTTAAATCAAATGCAGGATTCTAAGAAACTAAAGAATTTTACAAAAACATCAACAACTGTACACAAAATGTTTGATAATTTATATTACCTCCCTTTGTCCCCCCCCCCCCCCAACACAATGTACATAGGATAAAACACTGACATCAGTTGGCGAAATTTCTAGCTGCTAGAATCATTTAAAATTGTCTGCAACCTGTTTATAGGCAAATTACGAGGTTGATAAGATATAAAATAAGCGGATGATCTGGGTCAAAACTATTTCGAAAGCAATAGGCCTAAATCTATGTACAGCTTAGCCTACTTAAATTTCCGTATTAAAATGCAACATTGTGAAAACGCAATTTTACCATCGGGAAATTACTTTTCATTTGTTTGGTTGGTTGAATTGGTTCTGCTTCAGAGTTTAAATGCAACATGTCTCAAAATTATGAAAATTTAATAGCAATATCTAAAATGACAAATTCCAAAAATAAAGATGAAACCCTTCCAACCGCCGCCATTTTGTTACATTGAAGAGATGATAATTTACAGATTAGCTTATTTTATTTGTTCTACTGTAAAATAATTTTATTTTTCAGAATATCATAGTGCATCGACATTGGTACCCTACTTGATATTGCAATTATTTTTTTGAAAGATTATTATGATGAAAATACAGATTATATTAAGCAAACTATCTAGATCTATTCTAAAGTTGACAATTTTACCGATTCCAAAGAAAAGGCGATTAGCAGCATACGGTATAGTGCATGGACCCTGTCTCGTATAGGAGGTATGACCATGTGACATTCACGTGATTTAACAAAAATAGTGTAGATTCTATTGCAGCAGACGACAAGTAGATCTATACATGTGTGTTTTCATTGAACTCTAAGGATTTAAGGGATCTTTCAAGGTTTTAAGGTCGGTTACTTTTGGACTTAACCGGAAATACATTTTTATGCTCACGGTGGAGTAAATATCTATTGCAACATGTCTAGGGAGAGAAACTTCCATCCTCGGCGTGAATGACGTGACCTAGTTTTATGTCTATTTACAACCAAAATGATGACGTTAGGGCCTTCTTTATAATTAATCGACGAATCAAAGTAGGTGCGTCATTATTGGTCCACGTCAAAATGGGCACCCGCAAGATATTACATAAATATCTTCATATAAATCAACCTGTTGGTTATTTACGTTGGGCGCTAAATGTAACTAGATCTATGATGGTGTAGTGTTTAACCTACTTTTTGGGCCAATCACAATGCTGGAAATTTTGAATGTCTCCAAGATTAATTTCATATAGTCAAGCATTAATAGCTGACTTGGCGACTAAGTCGGCTGTCCCCAGCAAAAGTTGTGACTCGACTGGAAATCGAACTCGGAGTACATAAGTCACAGTATCCGTTGGGCGCCAAAAACATGTAGCCGGGTGTTCTTATAAAGAAAC
Source organism: Azorinus chamasolen (assembly GCA_963576725.1). Classification (NCBI taxonomy): domain Eukaryota; kingdom Metazoa; phylum Mollusca; class Bivalvia; order Cardiida; family Solecurtidae; genus Azorinus; species Azorinus chamasolen. The sequence goes on from OY755248.1 coordinate 29,138,038, forward strand.
ATATCTGCTCAGACCCGAGATCGAACCCAGGCCGCCAGGTTCGCAGATATGCATTCTACCACGTCGCGATAAAAGGCGTGCTTGTACAGCAAGCGGGATCTACTAAAATCGAAATCCGTCACGGCTTTTCACTTTGTCACTGGCAAACCCGTGACTGCCATTTCAGTATTTTGGAAACATAAAAAACGCTATATATAGTGTTTATACTGACATGTATTATTAATCACACATTCATTACAGCATGTATACATTCTGTATAATATAGATTTACTCATTTTCTGTGCTTATTTATGCATTTCTTACAATAATAAGGGATATGTCCCTCGGGAACATCATAGAGTGGCCACAAATTATAAGCAGATCAGGATGAGTGTAGATGGTGTGGACAAACTGGTTTCCACAGTCTCTTGCAATAACATGAATGTTGTATTGTGCATCACGGTAGCCCAACTGTACCCTGGTTTACCCAGCGATGACCATCAGCTCTCCAGTCTTGTGCGGCAACTCCTTCTGCTTTGAAACAGAAGAGCTGTCCACCCTTTGGCCGAGAGGGCAGAGCTGACACTGGCTCTGCAGTCGTATCTTGCAACACTACTAGGATGGCCGCAACAGAAAAAGACATCGGACTTCTACATGATTTGTCTTGAAAAATAATTAAGAAATGAATGATGTGCTTCCGGTGTTCATGAGGTTATGCAACGCATAGCTTTACGAGCAAAGTTAGTGAGGTTATGCAACGCATAGCTTTACGAGCAAAGTTAGTGAAGCCCGAAGGGCTTCACGTGAATCTTTGCTCGTAAAGCTATGCGTTGCATAACCTCATGAACACCGGGAGCACGTCATTTATTTCTTATATTTATATTCCATTGTATTTCTTATATTTCAACGGATTTTTTTAAAAATATTATATACCAGTCACGTAATAGCCGCTATCTAGGTCGTTGCCAGGTTCGTTTCTAATGTAGTAGGATCTCTATATATGGTATGAAAAATAGTCCCAAACACATATTATAAATATAGAATGAATACAAGATTTTAATCAGTAAATTGTCCAGCTATGTTTAAAGAAAAGATTATCGAGATATTTCAAATCATATATATTTACGAAATGTTGGTATTAAAGCATCTTCTTAAATGTAGGTCGCGGTGTCGAAGCCAATTTACTCCCCGCCATGTTTGATCGAAAGCGGGTCACAACGTTGGATTTTATTCTCGGATTTTTCTTTGTTAACGGTAAGGACATTGACTTATTTATGCTTCACTCATTACTTGATAATATATTTTGATACGCCACGGCTGTTAAAGTTGGCAATATTATGTATTCAAGCGATAATTCTCAGTAAGAAGATGCCACATTTCAAATTTTCAGGGCCGCTTACACAGCGGAATTCTGGGAAAAGGAGAACCGACTCAAACCGGTATTGAATGAACGTTCATGGGAAAATGCAACTTTCTTTTTAGAATAAGGTTATATAAGGACGTTGCAGGGCGAATGTAAATATTTAAGAAATAAATGACGTGCTTCCGGTGTTCATGAGGTTATGCAACGCATAGCTTTACGAGCAAAGTTAGTGAAGCCCGAAGGGCTTCACGTGAATCTTTGCTCGTAAAGCTATGCGTTGCATAACCCATGAACACCGGGAGTACGTCATTTATTTCTTATATTTATATTCCATTGTATTTCTTATATTTAAGAAATGAATGGCGTGCTTCCGGTGTTCATGAGATTATGCAACTTTCTTTTTAGAATAAGGTTATATAAGGACGTTGCAGGGCGAATGTAAATATTTAAGAAATGAATATTTACATTCGCCCTGCAACGTCCTTATATAACCTTATTCTAAAAAGAAAGTTGCATAATCTCATGAACACCGGAAGCACGTCATTCATTTCTTAAATATAAGAAATACAATGGAATATAAATATAAGAAATAAATGACGTGCTCCCGGTGTTCATGGGTTATGCAACGCATAGCTTTCGGGCTTCACTAACTTTGCTCGTAAAGCTATGCGTTGCATAACCTCATGAACACCGGAAGCACGTCATTTATTTCTTATATTTATATTCCATTGTATTTCTTATATTTAAGAAATGAATGACGTGCTTCCGGTGTTCATGAGGTTATGCAACTTTCTTTTTTGAATAAGGTTATATAAGGACGTTGCAGGGCGAATGTAAATATTCGATTATGAATGCAACAATGACGTTGTTAAGAAGAAATAATGACTTTGACGTCGTTGATATGCTATCTGTACATGTATGACGTTGTTTATCTGACAATACAAAAGCCGTGACACGTGACAATAGATGGAAAAATCCGTGACGTTTAGAACAAAACCCGTGACGATTGCTGGAAAACCCGTGACAGTAAGAATAAAACCCGTGACATAACCGTCACGGAACGTCACGGGCGTCACGGCTTTTAGTAGGACTGACAGCAAGCCCGTACAAGTGATGATAAATCAAACCTGCACACTGTGAAAAAAATGCAGTGAGTCACATCCAGCGTAAAAACTCGATAAGTAAAAGCAGAGACATAATTATATGTTATATATGTAAAAGTTACGGAATTTTAGTAATGAAGAATTTATAAAATATGTACGCCAGTGTAGGCAGCTGGCTGCTTAATTAATGCAGGCGATTTCAAGTCTACAGTAAGTACATATCTTACACAGGTGCCCTTCGCCTGCGATGTCTCCTAACAAAACGTTGTAATAAACACGTACGTACTTCTGTTTCGTAATAAGCCTTTAGACGTCGGCGCACGTGTAAGGGTACGCAGATCTATCGAACTGATTTTGTGATACACTAAACTAAAAACTCGATCGATAGGTTAAGAAATTTTAGTAAGGGTGAATGCATCTTTGTATACTGGAGGCTGCTTAATGCAGGGTGAAAGTTATGCAGAAAGCGACTTTTCTCACACAGCTTTCGTGTTTTATATTCGATTTTGTAGTTGTTAGCCGACGAATATCGGCTTGTAAAATTACTATCCTGAATTTATCAGGTGAGCGATAATAATATTTGTGATCGACCTGTGTCCGTAATTTGTTTTACGGCCCTGTAGTTATTTAGTTTATCAAATAAGAAGTTTCGAAAGGGCTTTAATTTTTCAATTCTAAATTTAAAGTCAACAAATTCCCTGTTAATGTTTTATTTATATCCAATGTTTGAATCAAATGGATTATTCTAAAAACTAAAGAATTTTACTAAAACACCAACAACTGTACACAAAATGTTTTATATTTTTTATTACCTCCCTTTGTAACCCCCCCCCCCCACCCCCAGCACACACAAGTTGTACATGGGATTAAAATATACTGACGTGTACACAGCACTTGGCTAATTTCTAGCTGCTGGCGTCACTTTAAAAATGTCTGCAACCTGTTTATAGGAAAATTACGAGACTGATAAGATATATAAAATAAGCGACTGATCTGGGTCAAAACTCATATCCAGTATAAAAAAGATACTCGATTAGGAAAACCAGAGACTAGATCTAGATCTATGTCTCTGGCAAAAGTTACGAAATTTTAGCAATAAAGAGTTTATAAAATTATACTACATTTTGTATATAGATCTAGATCTACGTCTATGTAGGCGACTGGCTGCATAAATAGCCTAATGCAGGGTGATTTCAAGTCTACTAAGTAAGTACATATCTTACAGATTAATTAATAGGCCTACACACGTGACGTTCACGAGTCATTCTGTTTCGTAATAAGCCTTTAGAAAATTAGGCCCTTCGTAGATCAATCGAAATAATTTGTGATACATTAACCCATTACCTCATAGACTATTTTTAGATACAACCTCTTTGAATAAATCTACCGAAAAGGAGCATTATCTAGAGAAAAGGAAAAAATTAGAATTGTGTAGTTTGAAACCATTGTGATAAATAGAGCATTTGCTCCTATCGGACTTTTACAGAGTTGTCAAAAGTCGTCAATATGAGGGAATGGGTTAAGCTCAAAACTCGATCGATAAATTACGAAATTTTAGTAAGGGAGAATGCGCATCTTTGTATGGAGCTGCTAGTGGAGTTTTCTGCACGACGTTCACTCTGCATATATAAATCCTTGCCCTGTTCAGTATTCATGTAAGAAAAATGTGGATATCATGAATATTTATAAACTATTTTATTGATGGCATTTATAGACAGGATTGTTTCAAATGGTGTTGGTAGAAACTGTAGAGTCGGGCCTAGTACTATTTCATAAGCCTTTATAGGAGTCGTCTATCTGGGTCTTCCTTAGTTTTCAAATGTGTGAAAACCCGTATATATTCATGAGGGAAAGGATTAATTAAGCTGTCTTACAAAAGAACAGAACAGAACAGATAGTTTATTAAAGAATTGTACATAGTACATCGTCATAATATACATACAAAACATCAAAACATTTTGAACAGTAAGAATATCAAAACGTCTTGATAGCAAACTCACAATAATCACGTAATCATCGAGCTTTGTTTCTTATTTTTTAGGAGAGTAAAGAGAATTTATCTCACAATGTTGTTTAATGTTTGCATAGAAATATTTTTAAAGTTCCAATTTAGCAGGATCTAACCTGTTTACCCTTTACTCCATAAATACGCCTTTCTATACCTTTGCAAACAGAGTAGACCCAGATCAGACGTCGATCTAATCCGTGTCCGTTCTATTTGCTTATGGAATGATATAAATGTGATTCAATAGTTTCTGCTTTGGCCAACATTCCATGTGTTAATATGCCATTTTAAAAAATGAACTAATTAATACTCATGATGTCATTATATCTTCTTGACTATTTATGGAGGAAAGGGTTAAAATTAATCCGAAATATTATTTAGATGCTTATTTCTTTTGTTTGTTGCACACTTTAAAAATAATGCTAATTTACACAAGGCATCCTTACTTGCGGTTTTCATCAAACCATTAAATTTAAATACAGATGGCCTGTCAAAGTAGCACCTTTGTAAATATTGGTCCCTTAATTCTTTATATAGAGGACATATACAAATAAAATGATAAGTGTCCTCAATATCACGCATATTGCAGCATAAACAGAATCTTTCATTCCGTGGTATTTGTACTCTTCCGTATCTACCAGTATGAATTCTTAAGGAATGTGAAGACAATCTAAATCGGACTAAAACTAAACGTAAATCATACGGAAGTTTATCCAGATACTCCTCGTACGTGAAATGTTCCTTAAAATGTTTATATTCGTCTAGCACAGGGCTTCGCCCAATACCAGCTGACCACTCTTGAATAAAACAGTCGACAACCCGCTGTCTAACAACTAAATGAAATTTTGAAACATTTATAGTATCAACATTTGCAAAAACGTTGGAAAATCCATAATCATCTAATATTTTTTTAACATTTGAAACCCAATTTTTGTAACCTGATTGACAATCCGCCAATCCGAGTTCATACAATTTCTTTAAAATAATATTTTCAGATTTGTAAATTTTACACCAATACTTAATTATTCTACAAAAGGTGACTTACAAAAGCGTCGATATGAGGGAGTGGCTTAAAGCTTACATTGCAAGACAGAACGTTTATCAGTCGTATACATGTAGATCTACCCCTTTTACGAAAGACCGGTGGTGACTTCAAACTTCACGCTTCAAACTTAAGACTTCACAATTCAAACTTCAAACTTCACATTTCAAACTTCACACTTCACACTTTACACTTCAAACTTCACACTTCAAACTTCACGGTTCAAAGTTACTATTTATATTCAGTATATAAACGCGAATGACGACACGAGATATTCCCGCGTTTTTTGTAAAGGCGATAGTGTTTGGAGGAGTTCTTTCGTTGTTTTTTAATGCTTGGCATCTAGTTGCAATGTATTTGAAAGTAATTGAAGACTCAACACACACACACAGACTTCACCAATTTTTATGTTTGGTTTTCTGCAAATGTTAAATAAATAAAGCCTGTGTATTACTATTTGTGCTTTTCTTCTACAGTAAAACCTCTCTTAACCGGCCGTTAAATTCAGTATGAATATCGATCTTGGAGACAGGTGGCAGCTTAATGCAGGGTGAAAGTCATGCAGAAAGCTCCTAGGGGAGCTTTCTGCATGACTTTCACCCTGCATTAAGCAGCCACCTGTCTAAAAGTGTCTAAATTCTTATCTACTAGAAATCCGGTTAAGAGAGGTTTTACTGTATAACCCATTCATCCATAACGATGAGTAGCCTATACACATTGATTTACAATGATGAGTACACTTATGCTATGCAAGTAGTGAAGACCTTGATCAGAGCTCTCATAAAGGAGCCTTGTGATCAGAGTCTACACTATTTGAAATACACCAGAATGTAACATCTTGGACCATTAATCCTTTTGTTACGGTCATGTGGTATCCGTGCACATTGATAAGCCGATGACGTCAAACCACGTGATAGAGGAATTGTGATATTTGAAGTTTGAAGTGTGAGATTTGAAGTGTGACGTGAGAAGTCTGAAATGAGAAGTCTGAAGTTTGAAATTTGAAATCTGAAGTTTGAAGTCCGAAGTCTGAAGTCTGAAGTTTGAAGTGTGAAGTTTGAAGTCTGAAGTTTGAAGTATGAGGTTTGAAGTTAGAATGTTCTATAAGATTTAAATAGTAGATCTATTTATTCATGAAGTTTGAAGCTTGAAGTTTGAAGTGTGTAAATGAAATGTCACCACCGGTCTTTCGAACCATTCAGCTTTCTATTTTTGTTCCATTTGGCCATTGTACGGTTTTCACCTTTCAGATTGATGTTGCACAAATGCGCATCGCTGGCTACGCCCCTCATTTAGAGACTAGGCCTACTTCACGTAGGCCTACCTTCAATGGTTTTTACTGGAAGAATGCTGTACACATGTCTATTACAAAACAGAAACTCTCGTGTGTTTGTTAGGCCTACACTATTTTGTAAATGGTACATCGGCCGTAACAGAAAAAGCAGAATCAGGTCTATATAGTAGGCCTACACCATAAACAAACGGGGCATAACCTGATTAGACGGCTCCTATGTACAGTATCTATTTTTCTCAGAATATTACCACGCCTTCCAAAGTGACAACCAACCCCACTAGGACACAGGTTGATTCTGAGGTACGAAATAGAAACACGCTATAATTCAAGTCGAAACACCATATAACTGGTCAATAAGGCATTGCCCCGGTCTGATAGCATGGATGGATATCGTGTATTCACAATTTCTTCAAATAATAATCATCTTCTAAAAATCTCTACAAGCTTGATAAAACCGAGTCTGCAATTTTCTCTTTTTGTGTTGCAATTTTTGCTCTCGGAGGATCACCTCCCTCCAGAATTGATATTGATATCGATCGGCGAAAGTCATTAAGTACTTTCCGTTTTAAACCGAAAGTAAGACTTACAAACCGAAAGTAGTGACTTTCGCCGATATCAAAATCAAGCTTGTAGAGATTTTTGAAGATTATTATTTGAAGAAATTGTGAATACACGAAATCTGCTCGGTGGAAATCGGTGGTCAAATAAGCTTTCAAGGACGCTCGCAGTGAATTAACCCATCGATTTTTGTGCAGATTTCGGCCGGAGTTGAATACCTATTACTTATTATATAGAGCAGGGTTGTTCGCGAAAAAAACATTTATTTATTTTGGTTGGGTCAGAAAATGTTTTAGATAGGCTACTTATGACATGTGATTAAAAATAATGTATTTGTGATGGAGTTGTTGAGCCATAGCATGGGCACCTGTGTATATACATGTACCCGCACAGTTTTGATTTGCTTGTAGTTATTAGCTAACTGAAAAGTCAGCTCATAAAATTACTTTTCCTGAATTATTCAGGTGAGCGATAATAATAATTGTGATCGTCCTGTGTCCGTAAGTTAGAAAAAGTAATTTACGTTTATTTAATTTACTAAAATATAGTTTAGGTAGGGGTAGAATTTCTCCATAATTTATCAAAACACAGTAAATTATTTAATACGCCAACTAATGCATTGTATGCAACACACAATTAAAATCAAATATATTTCTAAAGAACTCAAGTACGGTTACGAAAATTTTGACAAATATACAAGGAAAGCGTGATCATTTATATTACCTCCCCTACTGTGGTTAATTTTATGCGTTCAGTAAGCGGTTTCGGTTTTAAACCCAAAGTAGAATCTAATGAAGTAATGACTTGAAATCGCCGACATCAATATCAAGCTTATATATAGAGATGTTTAGAAAAATATTATTTGAAGAATTTGTCCATTCATGCTATAGGACCGGATAATGCCATATCTATAGACCAGTTATAGAGGGCCACATTGAAGATTAGTAGATCTATTCACTAAATGTGTTACCCTCTGTAGATAATATATAAAGTCTATTATTATTATTATTATATATGGTGATTCGACCAGCATTATATAGCGTATTTCTATTTCGAACCTCAGAGTCAACCTGTGTCCTAGAGCAAAGGTGCCCGACGCATGCTTGGACTCATCCATGGACTCCCCCACCCCCCACCCCCACCCCCCCCAAAAAAAAAAAAAAAAAAAAATTCCTCAACGGCGGAAAATACAACAGTCATGTTTTTCAAAGTCTTACAGCAAAGCCAATTCAACACCGATTTCAATCAGTTTGGTCTTGATCCGTTCCAAATTCCATATGCTAAGCGGCACAATTAGTGCTTTCCTTAAATATTGCTCCGTCTTGTCACTGCAAGACCGCGAATTTGAAAAAACGCTAGAGCGAAACGATGTGACTCCCGCCAGGATGCATAGACGTATATAGGGGGATCTGTATTCTTTAATCTTTTCAACAAAAACGCGAATTATGGTTAAACACTATCTAAAAACATTAAACTCGCCGCAATTAAAACGGTGCTTACTATTTCCAGTCAGCTACGAGGCGCCAGTTTTCTTTCTCCAACTTTCCTTTTGAACGGATGCGACCATTTTGCTGTGACCCGGCTCATAATCTATTCGATATGCAAATTGACTACTACTTCCGGGCCACAGCGATTTGGCCACCTCCGTTCAAAACGAAAGTAGGAGGAAGAAAACTGGCGTCTAATAGCAGACTACAAATAGCCAGCACCGTTTTAACTGCGGTAAGTTGAATGTTTTTCGAATGTGTTTCAGCATAATTCGCGTTTTTGCTGAAAAGTTTAACGAATACAGATCCCCCTATATACTTCTATGCATCCTGGCGGGAGTCACATCGTTTCGCTCTAGCGTATTTTCAAATTCGCGGTCTTGCAGCGACAACGCGGGGCAATATTTAAGGAAAGCACTAACTGTGCCGCTTAGCATATATGGAATTTGGAACGGATCAAGACCAAAATGATTAAAATCGGTGTTGAATTGGCTTTGCTGTAAGTCTTTGAAAAACATGACTGTTGTATTTTCCGCAGCTGATCTGTCGTAGTTAGATACCTTTCAATACATATATAGACCCGATAGGAAATTTTTTCCGGGTCGTGATTTTCTTGTTTTTTCGGAGTGGTTTAAGGTTCAAATAGATAGTTTTAGGCTAGTTTAACATACTTCGATCACAATTATTTTTTAATTTTTTTTTTTTTTTTTTTTTTTTTTTTTTTTGGGGGGGGGGGGGGGGGGTTGTTTCCATAGGTGAGTCCAAGCATGCGTCGAGCACCTTTGTCCTAGAGGGGTTGGTTGTCACTTTGGTGACTCGTGAAAACGCTTTAATATTCTGAGAAAAAAATAGATCTATGACTGCTCATCAAGAGTGACGATTCTTTGATAAATGAGACATTAGACTAATACACTTTTCTTTAAAGTATATACAAACTTTGTGCTTTCATCAGTGGAATTTCTGAAGATGACATTCACGTTCTCCAGGTCAATCCTTATAAATATGTGAATAAGGGATGGCACAGAATGATCATTACCGACGAATATGGCGGCTTTAGAATATAGATCTACAAATGTAACGCAATTCACAAATATGCATGCCTTTAAATCATTCTATGAAAATGGAGGGGGTTTGCTATGCATGTGTGGTTTTTAACTAGACCTACAATATGCATAAACATGTATATGCTGTTACAATATAAATAAAGATTTAATGTAATATTTTTTTTATCAAAGTACAAATGTATTGCAAACTGTGAGTGAACGAAGAACACATTGGTAGCCTACATGGCAATTTTCAATATTAAAAAACTGCTTGAATGAACTAACTTTTTCTTCATGTCATAGAAATTGCATTGATATAGTCTCACAACTCTAACCAGTAACATACAAAAACATCTCAGTTTTGTCTTTATCGTAGCTACTTAGAAGGTGGCAGTGGTCTAGTGGTAACGCGCTTGACTATCAATCCGGAGGTCCGGGGCTCAAATCCCGGTCCCTCCCGGAAATTTCTGAGACGCTTTTCCATGTCTCCCACCCGCACACCCTCTCCACCCAGGGGGTTAAAATGGGTACATGTGAGGGTCACTCGCCGGTGCTGCGGCTGCATGATTGCGCCATATGTTTATGTATTTTAAAATTCAGCAAGAGAGGGGTTAAGACGTAATATATTAGCAGTTTTGGAAGTATACCTATTACTCTGGACATATGTTTTGTGAATAATAACGACGTCTGTGTAAACAGAGCTCGGTCTTTTATGGACAAGGAATTGTTTCCAGCTGTAAAATGAAAGGTTAACTTTGTAATTACACTTTACCTTTGTGTACAAAAAAAATAACACACACCGACAACCACTGGTTGAAATGACCTCTAAATTTTTCTCCAGGTAGCGTGGATTTAAAATTTTCATAATTTTGCCGTTTTAACCGCTGTGGCAGAGAACTAAATACTTTCTTACAACTATTGCGTGACATTTAATAGTGCTAACGTGCTGGTGTTACATTGTTTACAGCCATGTGTCCAGTCTAGGATACTGTCGATTTCAAAGTAGGCAATACAGTCAACTAAAATTCATAATATGTACCTATGCAGAATAGATCTAGTTCAAACAATTAATTAATCTGGAAATGTCAATACCTGTACACTCTAGCTTTTAACAGTTGATGGCTTAATGATGTACTTATTTGTTACATATTAAACAGTTACTCCATAAATACGCATTTCTATGCCTTTGCAAATAGAGTAGACCCAGATCATACGTCTCCTACAGGAATTGATTGATTAGGGGCTGCTTTCTTTTCCTATGCTATACGTGTAATATAATACAATGTAGATATGATTCTACAGTTTCTGCCGTTACCAAAGATTCATGTGCCAATGTCCTATCATAAAGAAATAATCAAATTAATATTCATGACGTCATTATTTCTTGCACAACAACAATAACCATAACAACAACCAAACTGCTATTTAAAATAAGATTTGGTAAATGTTGAAACATGGCTTAAAATAGAGATCATTTTAAAATCATTTGATACAACATTTCAAAATCAATGGAACAGTCAGTCTGTGCATGTTATAAGGAAAGGAAATTATATAGCAGTTAGAAAAGCCATGGTATTCATTTCTTCATTGTGAACAAGTTAATTACATATGAGCTTAATTAGCCTGGACGCTATCAAATACATATTGCTGGTGTTCGTGAAGTCAAAGATATGCTTGCTGTCGGTAGCGATTGCATTCAGCTCGTTGTTGTTTGTTCCTGTAAAGATAAACAGATAAACGCTTCGTTTTCCTGAGCTACAATACAGTAAAATCCCTCTAAACCTGGCGATAAATTTAACATAATATTGATCTTGGAAAGAGGTAGCAACTTAATGCAGGGTGAATAACATGTATGAGTCATGCAGGAAAAACCGCATACAAAACACACAGCCGCCAAAACAGCACCACGACGAAAAAAGCAATGCACATGTATATAAAAGGCACAAAGAGACGCACAAAGACAAAACAAACGAACAAAAGGAGGAAGTACATGTATGAGTCATGCAGGAAACACAGCATACAAAAACACAACCGCCCAAACAGCACCACAACGACAAACAGCATAATTTTATGTACATGTATATAAAAGACACAAAGACACGTACGGACATAACAAACAAACAATAAGGGGAAGATGGAAGTACCGCATTGGAACGGTCAGTGACAAATGTCACTGGGGAGTTAAACCGGTATAAGGGCGCCCAACCTCACACTTATTCCATCCCTACCCTAAAAGACAAACAGTGTAAATAAACGCAAAGTGCATGTAAAGTGAAACAAACTGTATCCACCTATCGCTAGTGTACTCAATGATTGAGCTGCAATCAGAGTAACTGTAGAAAAGTATTAGTGATTGAAATTATATTTTGTCCAATGGCGTTGCAGTATTTTTCAAATTCTCTGGCGATTTATTTTAGTAAATCAGCCGTTACTGGCCATTTATTTAGTAAGTGTCTATTTACCGAAGTAAGTGACAATTTACCCAGTAAGTCGGTCTATTTTATATTGCACCTGCGTTCAGAATCAGTTCAGGGCGGCTAGCGCCTGAAGCCTGTTTGAGCAAATGAAATTGACATGACGCCTCGATATTCCGGACAGTTTTTTAGCAACTGGTGTGGATTCAAGCTTTTGAAATAATTTCAAAGAAGGGGGATACAAGACACACTTATCACGATAAATATTAAAATGATTTTTATAACTCTTGAAGTCATCATGCTGGACGTTAGCATTAAACATACATGTAAATGAAAAATAAATTAAAAACAGTAATCATGTTTGCTTAACGAAAACAATGTTTTATGACACTCTCAGAGATTTGGATTACTAAGTAAAGGTTAGTGTTTGTTAGTCAGCATTTACAAAAATAAATCGGTCTAGCGGGGCGCAGCCCCGCGACCGATTTATTTTGTAAATGCTGACTAACAAATACTAACCAATTTAGTGATTGAAATTATGTTTTGTTCACAAAATGTCGCGCGCCCTATGTAATAAACATACCTGTCACCACCCGTCACATCTTTCATAAGAGTATCGTGCGGCAAACGCTTGTATGTACCTGAGACGCAATACATTTCCGACAGCAACACCACGTTTTCCGAGAATAGAAATGGATATTCAAGCGAATTATAAATGGAGGATTTTGATTTATTGAAATACATTTGTATGTATGAACCAATACTGTCCAAACTTGAGGTCAGGGAAACTCAAGTTCTCAATAACCGCTTCAGAATTTCACTAATAAAACCGGTAGGTGATTACATTGTACTTTGCAGAGATTTCCCGTGATTTCGATTGGATTATCAAGAATGATGATTTATTCATTTTCGTCAATACACATGTATAAAAATCGTTTAACCCTTTACTTCATATAAACGCGTTTCACATATTTGCAAATGAAGTAGACCAACGTTTCCAAGTTTATTGGTTTAAATGCAAACAGAGGACCCCAAGAACTGACGACTTCTATAGGCAGAACTTGGTGTCCCCATCAGCGAAATTGGCAGCAACAGTTGTTTATCAACTCTGTCTATATTCGATCGAGGAAACACCGTTCTTAACCCTTTCCCTCATATCAACGCTTTATCGCAAACAGAGTAGACAAAGACCAGACGTCTAATATCAGGGTTCGCTCTATTTCCGTATAAAATTATATAGATCTGATCTTATCCTAGAGTTTTTGTTTGAACCAAAGGTTCCCTTGAAAAGTTTACATTATTAAACAAATGAGTTATTAATATTCCTGAATTGATCAATTCGTGTAGATCTATAAATGTTCCTTAGAGAAAGAGCTAAACACTGTTGCAAACCGACCTGGCTCCAAATTATAGCTAAAGGCTCACAAATCCCCTTTAACAAACAACTTACACATTGTTTAGTAATTCAAACCCCTGAGAGTGTCATAAAACATTGTTTTCGTTAAGAGACAGCAAAAATGATTACTGTTTTTAATTAATTTTTCATTTACATGTATGTTTAATGCTAACGTCCAGCATGATGACTTCAATAGTTATAAAGATCATTTTAATATTTAATTGTGATAATTGTGTCTTTTGTATCCCCCTTCTTTGAAATCATTTCAAAAGCTTGAATCCACATCAATTGCTAAAAACTGTCCGGTATATCTGAGGCGTCATGTCAATTTCATTTGCTCCGACAGGCTCCCTGAACTGATTCTGAACGCAGGTGCAATATAAAATAGACCGACTTACTGGGTAAATTGTCACTTACTTCGGTAAATAGACACTTACTAAATAAATGGCCAGTAACGGCTGATTTACTAAAATAAATCGCCAGAGAATTTGAAAAATACTGCAACGCCATTGGACAAAATATAATTTCAATCACTAAACATTGTGTGAGTTGGTTGTTAAAGGGGATTTGTGAGTCTTTAGCTATAACTTGGAGCCAGGTCGGTTTGAGGCAGTGTTTAGCTCTTTCTCTAAGGAACATTTATAGATCTATACGAATTGATCAATTCAGGAATATTAATAACCCATTTGTTTAATAATGTAAACTTTTCAACGGAACATTTGGTTCAAACAAAAACTCTAGGATCAGATCAGATCTATATACTTTTATACGGAAATAGAGCGAACCCTGATATTAGACGTCTGGTTTTTGTCTACTATGTTTGCGATAAAGCGTTGATATGAGGGAAAGAGTTAAGACCGGTGTTTCCTCGATCGAATATAGACAGAGTTGTGTTGCTGCCAATTTCGCTGATGGGGCCACCAAGTTCTGCCTATAGAAGTAGTCTGTTCTTGCATTTATACAAATAAACTTGCAAACGTCGGTCTACTCCATTTGCAAATGTGTGAAACACGTTTATATGAAGTAATGGGTTAAGCGATTTGTAGACATGTGCATTGACGAAAATGAATAGATAATCATTCTTAATAATCCAATCGAAATCACAGGAAATATCTGCAAAGTACACTGTAATAACCTACCGGTTTTATTAGTGAAATTCTGAAGCAGTTATTGAGAACTTGAGTTGCCGTGACCGCATGTTTGGACAGTATTGGTTCATACATACAAATGTATTTCAATAAATCAAAATCCTCCATTTATAATTCGCTTGAATATCCACTGCTATTCTCGGAAAACTATGGTGTTGCTGTCGGAAATGTATCGCGTCTCAGGTATATATATAAGCGTTTGCCGCACGATACTCTTATGAAAGAGATGACGGGTGGTGAGAGGTATGTTTATTACATAGGGCGCGCGACATTTTGTGAACAAAACATAATTTCAATTACTAAATTGGTTAGTATTTGTTAGCCAGCATTTACAAAATAAATCGGTCGCGGGGCTGCGCCCCGCTAGACCGATTTATTTTTGTAAATGCTGACTAACAAACACTAACCTATACATAAAGGGTACCGCATTGGAACGGCCAGTGACAAATGTCACTGGGAGTTTAAACCGGTTTAGGGGCGCCCGACCTCACACTTATTCCACCCACACCCTAAAAGACAAACAGTGTAAATAAACGTATCCCTTCTCCGATTAATGGCAAATACAATGGTAAAATGCATGTAAAACGAACATATTTAAGCGAAACAACTGTATCCACCTATCGCTAGTGTACTCAATGATTGAGATGCAAACAGAGTATTTGTAGAAAAGTAGAAAAGGGCACAACAATACGTTTCCGGATTTAAGAGGTAGCCTACATAGAGTACTGATGGAAAACTAGTAAAGTCAAGCAGGCAAAGCCACATACAAGACGTAACCACCACCACCAAAACACCGATAGATAGCATGACACACACACAACCACACACCCAAACGCACACTCACACACGAGATGAACACAGAAAACACCAACTAGATCGACTCTCTCTCTCTCTCTCCCTCTCTCTCTCTCTCTCTCTCTCTCTCTCTCTCTCTCCCTCTCACTCTGCCAGTCTTTCTGTCTGTTTCTCTCTGTCCCTTCTCTCTCTGACCATATGTGTGGGTCTATCTCACACACACACAAAACAAACAAACAAACACATACGCACATGCATACGCACATAGGCCTACACACGCGCACACGCACGCACGCATGCACGCACATGCATACGCACATACACACGCACACACACACACACACGCACATTTATAAGGATGTTTTCTTTAAATATGCTTATGTTTAGTTTGACTGTCATTTTGCTTTGTATTTTGTTATTACAATCACTGTAGGGGAAGGAGTCAATCTAAATTGGTAGAACTTGTTGCTTAAATTATGTTATAATCTCAATAAAGTGCTTCCACTTTGTTTTGTTCGTTCGTTTATTAGGGATATAATTAGTACAGCATGATCAACAGATAACTGTCATTTAGCAACTTATCAAATCAGAATTATATGTTTTTGATGTGCAAAAGGGTGGGGTATAGACATATATATATGGATTATTATGAGTTAATTAAATTTACAGGAAACAGGCGTGTTAAGTTGACAATCTTTTTTCCTGCTTATACTACTGGAGTATATATATATATTGTTTGCAAATCCCTGAAAATAGTATTTTATCATCATTGGTTAATGTATTTGTGTGAAAATATAAATCCAAAGCTGTGGTGAAAATATTATGCTTACCACTTCCTATTGTGATAGTAATAACATCTCGACTTATAGTGTGCAGCTTGGCGGCCTCGCGAATGGTGTCTGACTGATCCGCTGACTGTCCGTCTGTCATAACTATTACGACATTCTCTGCATTAGGTCGTTCACCATGTCCATTTCCCAGAATTTGCACCCTAGCGGCTTCAAGAGCATCCGCGGTCTTTGTACTGCCGCTCATATAATTAAGGGATCCAAGAAGGCGTAAAACATCTGCCTTGTCTCTGTACTGAGATAGGTACCAGTTAACCTGTGAACAGAGTAGTTATCTATTAACCCATTACCTCATAGGCTATTTTTAGATACAACCACTTTGTATAAATCTACCGAAAAGGAGCATTAACTAGAGAAAAGGATTATTTTTAGAATTGTGTAGTTTGAAACCATTATGATAAATAGAGCATTTGTTCCTATAGGAGCAAATGTTCTATTTATCACAATGGTTTCACAAAGTGACTTTTACAGAGTCGTCAAAAGTCGTCAATATGAGGGAATGGGTTAACCATTTACATGTCCTGCGTCTATTCCAAATTTCAATACCTACTGAATATTCATGAGCAAAATAGTTAAAATGAAATATGGAATGTGGAATATTGTAGCTACTTTAGAAAGAAACAAATATTTCCGATTCCATTAGCAAACAGAGCAGACCCTGTTCAGACGACTCCTATAGGAGACGTCTGATCTGGGTCTACTTTGTTTGTAAATGCGTGAAAACACGTTTATAGGAAGGAAAGGGCTAACCCTTTACTTCATAAACACGCATTTCTACACCTTTGCAAACAGAGTAGACCCAGATCAGACGGTAGCTGTAGGAGCAGTCTGATGAGGGTCTGTTCTGTTTATTTATCTAATATAGGTATATGTCATTGCCAGGAAAGTCCGTGTCCATGTGTCATAATAAAAATCATCTTATGAATATTAAGGAGTACGGGGTTGATATACCAGTTAGAGTAAAACCTCTCTATAACGACCACTAAACCTCTCTATAACGACCACTAAACATCTCTATAACGACCACTAAACCTCTCTATAACGACCACTAAATTGCGTTAATTAGTTGGCATTTAGGGCAGGTGGTTGCTTAAAGAAAGGTCAAAGTAAAATAGAACGCTCCTAAAGGAGCGTTCTATTTTACTTTCACCTTGCTTTAAGCATCCACCTGCTTTTAACATAAAATACTTGATGTAAATTAGTGGTCGTTATAGAGAGGTTTTACCAGGCACGTACCCAGGTGGGGGGCTCGGGGGCCCGGGCCCCCCCAGCTGGCTGCCAAGATACCATTTTATTAATGGGCCCTTTTTAGTTTTCCCTACCGTTTTGAAATTTTACCATGGCAATTTTTTTAGTGACCGATATTTTCCTCCCTGTGGGAGATTATCTGTTAGTTCTCTACACATAGACAGACCACCTTTATCATGCTGTCATGCTGTGATACACGCTTGGACTATTTTGGTATGGACCAATCAGGGTAATCCCCAGCGGAGAACACCCGAATTACGCAATCACGAGTTGGTTCCGGTTTTCGCTATACTTGAGTTTAGCAAATAAATTGTTCAGGAACCAGTCGTGACAAAATGCAAATTGCTACGTTGTCCACAAATACTACATGTGGCATGTAAATTACTCAAGCGTGGAGACAATGTCGCAAAACGAGGGGACGGGGTGACATATCAAGACGCTAAGCAGTATGCACTTCGACCGATAAACGTTTTACTGTATTGAACTGTAATGAAAGAATAACTCCGAACATTCCGAATGATAAAAAAGTATGAATTAATTTTTGTAAATTGAGATTGTCCTAAAAAATAGGTGAAAAACACACCTTTTGCCATTGGGTATATAGCCAAATAAAAAACCCTGAAACTTTTATTGTAAAATAAGATAAAAATGGAATATCTTTTTCATTGTACATGTATACATATTTCTGTTATAACCAGGTGAGCGATTAAGGGCCATCATGATCCTCGTGTTAAACTGTTACATTTAATTTTTGTAGTTTTGATCAGGGTTGTTTTCACATTTAGAAGAAAGAACTAGTGTGATGCTATGGTTAGTTGAGTGTATATTTACTTGGATATTTTGCTCTTTTTTTTATATAATTTGGTAATGTTCAGAAAAAACCCAAAATTATCTATGTATTTACATTTCAGTTATTTATACTTACAGAAAATCTTTTTTTTTCTTTACCCAATCTTGAAAATAATAGTTTTTAGCCATATTGCATAAAATCAATTAATTTTGAAAATTCAAAAGGATTTTCATTATGATCAATGAATAAAAGAATGGTCATTTTCTTTTAAAAGTAAATATATTTATATAGACAACTTTAGCCAAGATCACGTCTGCCAATGGAAAAAAGGCATGATCACATGTCCGTCTGTCTGTCTGTCAATGGCAAAAACCTTTAACCAAGATCACGCCTGCCAATGGAAAAAAGGCCTGATCACATGTCCGTCTGTCTGTCTGTCAATGGCAAAAAACTTTAGCCTTGATCACAACTTTTGTGTTAGGGTGATTTGTACGAAGTCCATACATTGAAACATTGGTGATCATTCATCATGTATTAGGTCTCTGCACCTAAACCCAGGTGTAAAAGGAGCCGATTTCCTATATTATAACATAAAATTATATATTGATAGAGTGATCCAGATAGCAGGAAATTGCACCATTCAATGCGGCATACCAAAAAAAATTCGGCTACCGGGAGGGGACACCCCTCCCGTACCCTCCCCAACTCGGCCCCCCCCAGACAAAAATTTCTGGGTACGGCCCTGTTTACTGTACCTTGTGAACCGGTACTGTAAGCTAAACAGAATTAGCTAATAAGGTATTTGAATGGTAAAAAAAGTTATCTACCTGATAAACTCACGAAATGATATACAAGAATATATCACTTCATGAGTATTCATTGAATGGGGTTTTTCTAGTGGTAGGCTACGTAACCAATGGAAAATTTGGCCATGACAGAAACTTTAGAATCAGATCGATATACCTGATCTAATCAGACTGTTCCCACAGAAGTTTAAATTGTCTTGCGTGAAAAAACCCAGCTCTATATATGGTTAAAAGAACCTGTCTTACGCGGTCATACATTTATTGAACGTATGAGTCTTAAACAGCAGGCGGTTGCTTAATGTGAGGTAACAGTAAATATCCTATAATTTCCCACATGAAGCCTAAGTTGAAACCTCGATAATTCAAACACTATTTAAATTAAGTATCATATATAATCGATCTTTAAGACTGGTTGCAGTTTGGTTATGTGAGAAAAAGAATCTGATACTTCTTGTCTTTCAGGAGCAAACGTTCCTAAAGTTGACAAAGGCTCCTATAGGCCCCTAATGTTAGACTCGTTTAGGAACATTTGATCTTAAAAGACAACTCGCGACATATCCTCTATAGCGACCTTTCTCGCACAGCTTTTGTGCTTTCAGTTTGATTTTGTGGTTATTAGCCGATTAATATCAGCTTGTAAAATTACTATCCTGAATTAATCAGGTGAGCGATAATAATAATTGTGAGGGGCTGTATCCGTAATTTACTGTAAAGCCCTGTATTTGATTGATTTATCAAATTAAAAGTTTCGAAAGGGCTATAATTTTTCAATTCTTTATTTAATGAAAACAATTTCTCATTTAATATTTTATTTGTATCTAATGCTTGAATTAATTGCAGGATTGCAAATAAATTAAGAATTTTACTAAAAACTCGACAACTGTACACATAATGTTTGATAACTTTTATTACCTCCCTGTATTGCCCCATTCGTAGGATTAAAACACTGAACTTTAAGTCCCTGTAGAGCATCATTTAATTGTTTGCAACCTGTTTATAGGCAACTTACGAGGCTGATAAGGTATATAATAAGTGGCTGATCTGGGTCAAAACTAGCGTGGTCCCACTAGTTTTCGAACACTATCGCTTAAACTATGGTCTGGTTCAAAACTATTTGGAAAAGAATAGGCTTATTGTCCGTTTAAACCCCGATAAGTAAAAGTTACGAAATTTTAGTAGCCTACCCTAGATAATGACGAATTTATGAAATTTTAGTAAGGGAGATTTCAGGCTGCTTAATGCAGGGTGCAGGTCATGTAGAAAGCTGCAAGTGGGGTTTTCTGCATGACCCACACTGCATTTTGACCATTTCCCTGTTCAGTAGGCCTATTCATGTTACAAGAAGAATGATATCATGAATATTTTTAAGTTATCCTTTTTTTATGACATTTGTAGACATGATTGTTTCAAATGGTGTTGGTAGAAACTGTAGAGTTTGCCTATTAGGCCTACTATTTCATAAGCAATCAGAGCAGACCTGGTCAGGAGCCGCTACTCTTTTTGCAAATACATGAAAACACGTTTTTAAAATATTCACGAGGGAAATGATTTTTAAAAGCTGTCAACTGTCTTAAATTATATCGATAATGATAAGCTCTGGATTTACTTGTTTTAATATGTATATTCTTTATTTCAGTCTCATCATGGTACACATTATTTGCACACACATGGCATCAAAACAGATTTAACCATGCCATTCAAAATATAATTATGAGAGACTAATACGTTATTCGTCTTTCACTGTCTTCAACCTATTGGGGTTTCGCTGTATATTGATGAACAATAATGTGTATTGATGAATAATAATTCTTACCTCTAAAAATACCACGAGCTGCGAAGTATAGCCATTATAACTTATTTTAGAATCCAAATATAGTGTACGCATATTGGCTTGGGAGGGGGGGGGGGGGGGGGGGGGTCATGCTCCCATTGGAAAATTTAAAATTCTGTAGTGTTGGAACAATTTGTGATATATAGAGCATTAGCTCCTATAGGAACACAATGGTTTCATTAGGTAACTTACAAAAGCGTCAATATGAGGGAATGACTTAAAGCTTACATCACAAAACGTTTATCAGTCTACCCCTTTAGCTTTCTATTTTTGTACCATTTGACCATTATAAGGTATTCACCTATCAGATTGATGTTACACAAATGGATATCGCTGGCTACGCCCTTGATTTAGATCTAGATCTAGATCTAATACTTTCATTGGTTTTTACTGAAAGAATGTTGTGCACATGTCTATTACAAAACAGAAATTCTCGTGTGTTTATTAGGCCTACTCTATTTTGTAAATGGTGACACAAAAGCAGGTCTATAGTACAGGAATCAGGTCTATAGTAGGCCTACTCCATAAACAAACAGGGCACAACCTGATTAGACGGCTCCTACATGAACCGTCTGATCAGGAGTCTAGAGTCCATGTTTGCAAAGAGTTCAAAGGACATCTGTAAATATCAAGTAAAGGGTTACATATCTTGTAGTATCTCATTTTGACAACTGAACAGAATACAACGTCTGCAAGTTAGGTTCTTTAAGAGAACACTTAACCCTTCGCTTGCTGAATTTTAAAATACATTTCTCCTTCTTTACCCATGCCCTGTTGTATAATTATATATATCTTCTCTGCATACAAGTATTTCGCTGTGCAATCACTGCTGTGGACTGCACTGGTTGCAAAATCAACTTGTAAATAGTGCAGACCCTGATGATACAGCTCCTGCAGGAGCTGTCTCATCTGGGTCTTCACTATTTACTAGTAGGTATATTGACGTGAATAGCAAGCGAAGGGTTAAAATCTAACCCTTTATAATTACTCCATAAATATTCATGCAAGAAATAATGCTATCATGTGAATGTTAATTAGATTACTTGCTTATAATAACACATGGAACTTTTGGCCATGACAGAAACTGTAGAATCACAGCTGCATTATATTATAAGCAAACAGAGCTGGCGTCAGATATGTTTCTATTCTAGTTGTAAAGGTGTATTTATATTTATATGGAATAATGCGTTAAAATATGCACAAATGAGTGAAAATAACTATAGATTCCTGTTTTTGTTAAACTTTCGTATCGTACCACAAGCTACTTCGTGATCGTACTGAGACCACACTCGAACTGTATGTACCCGCACAGTTTTGATTTGTTTGTAGTTATTAGCTAACTGAAAAGTCAGCTTATAAAATTACTAGCCTAAATTAATCAGGTGAGCGATAATAATAACTGTGATCGTTCTGTATCCGTAACATTGAACAAGTAATTACGTATATTTATTTTACTAAAAATAGTTCAGATAGGGGTAGAATTTCTCAATAATTTATCAAATCACAGTAAATACTCAACTAATGTATTGTATGCAACAAACAATTGAAATCAATTATATTTCTAAGAAACCAAGTACGGTTACCGAAATACCAGATAATCTATCAACAGAAGCGGCAGTGTAATTAGTTAACCTGTGAATAACGTAGTTACCAAGATTTTCAAAGATATCAATTAACCAAGACAACGTTTGTACCCAAATGTCCTGGAAATAATATAATTACCCAGATATCCAGCTATACTGTAAATGCGGGTGTTTTGAATCCAAACACTTCTGAAAACACGTAGCTGTAACAGTTTGAAAACACGTGTTACGTGTTTTAAACAAAAACACGTAAATAGCAAAACACTAGTGTTTGGGGGGAAAACACGTTAAGTGTTTTGTCTGAAAACGGGTTACACGTGTTTTGGCCCTGTAACAGTTTGAAAACACAAATACGCGTTTTAAGTAATTATAGTGTTTTATTTCAAAACATTACAGTTTTATTTTAAAACACATTATCCGTGTCAGTTTGGAAGATCTGCATTAATAATGACTGTACTGCACTGCAAACAGTGTGGACCCAGACTAATCGTCCAATCTCTAGACATAGACTCTCATCAGGTTTGAGATGTTGGTAGCTGTACAAAGCACTCACTAGTGTTGAATAGACTTACGCAAAAACAGGAATGATATGGATCCACATTTTTTGCAAAGCATGAAGATAACGTTTCAGAGAATTACATTAAGTTTTATTTAGAAACTATAGAAGGTCTTTAATAGACCCATGTGGCATTACATGTACAATATATATGGCAGACAGTATAATTGAATAAATCAAAATCATATGCAATGAATGATAGTGGTAGCATATCCAGGGCTTGGTGCAAAACTATACTAACTCCTTCACTTTGTGACGGAGTTAGAATAGTTTTGCACCAAGCCCTCGATATAGGATGTGGCTAAATCCATTTACCCGACCAGAAGACTATATATAATATACCAAATGGGTAAGGTTTCGCGTTCAAAAGCCTAAAATGCTTGCATTCATATTTTTGCAATCATATTTTAGACGTCTTTTCATTTGATGTCTCATTCTGATCAAAACTGTCTGAAGCATACCCAACTACATAAAGAGAATTTTAACTCACAGTTAAATTCTCCCACATTTTATCAACCTTAAATTGTTTCAAAACGAAACTATATAGAACTGTCACTGAAGGTGATGACTACCCCCACTGGAGCAGTAACTCTAATTCCTTTGGAGGATTCGCGAGAAAATTATGTCATGCATACCTCATTTCATTACAAATGCAGTGAAATGCATATCTTAAATTTCATCTTAATCCAAGAAGAATTTAAGAAGAAGTAGTTTGCGTCAGAATATTTTGTCCATGGACCAACAGACCGACCGACAAACCAACAAATTGACTCCTTTATACCCTCTCTCAAACTTCGTTTGCGGGGGTATGATTACAAGAGTGACAAGTGGATGAATGTAGTAATTGTATACCCCGATGTTCTAAAATAGAATACAGCTATATCTATCTATCAACAGACCATTACTATAAAGTTAGATATACAGCCAATATTTGCAGTAATACTTAAAATGGTATATAACGTGACATCTGGCTAAACATATAGAAGCATCACATGACCCCTTATAACTTACTACAGAAAACCCCTTAGGAGCTTTTTGCATTGCCTCCATTATTCCAGGCTAGAAACCAATTCATTTGGAGTCTCATCTGGATCCAAATTGTATGAAGTATATCCACTATTTTAAAGATAATTAACTGTTCTCCCACATTAGTCAACCTTGTTTCGAAACGAAAATACAAGAGTGACAAGAGGTTGAATGCAGTAATTCAATTTACTATTCATTTCATCTACACATGACTATGAGAAAGTTAAACAGAATTCAAACAGTTGCAGTGATACTTTGTCTTATATATTCAAGTCCGGTTAGGCGTCATATATTAAGATTCACCATTTGACCTCACTTACACTCAAGTTAACATATGTCATGATCTTCCACATTAAACAGATCAATTTATTATAGGATGAAAGCAAGACAGAGAGCTCTTTAAGGAGCTTTCCACATTCCTTCCATTCTGCAGTAAGCTACAAACTGCTTTTGACTAAATCCAAATTAATACACTTAACAATACTTTCCCATTTCAATACCTACAGGCTACTGAATATTTATGCAGAAAATTATTTTATTTTAATATGGAAGATGGAATATTTATTCAAACAATTAACTATACTCAGTTGCAAAATAAAGTGTGCACTTTTTAATTTAGAATATTTTATTATTTAGAAGACGTATCGTACTCTCTCCTTTCTCGCTTAAAACCATCCACTTAGACTGATCGTAACTCAAAATGTGATGTGTGCACAGTTTATTTTGCAACTTAAGTCTTAGTATATTTGCTCAGCTATATCTATTTGATTTTAGTAATATGGAAGTAAGTTCAGTTCATCAGCACTTGCTCAGTTCCAGAGCTTCTCTACTTTGTTCATGAACTGAACAAATGCGGTTGTCTTCTGGCACTGAAACGGGTGTTTGATGATAGTTTGCTGGCAAAAACCAAGGAGCTGAGAGTAACATTTGGAATAATTCAAGTCTTTGATGCAACACCATCAAATCAGAAGAAAGAGCCCCTCCATAACTGACTTTGTGTCCGCTGGTATCTTTGTTTTATCACCTATTAGGTAGATGCTGTCAATCTCGTTCTCCTCAGTTAGTATGACAACTAGACTTGGTTGATCTAATGGTCTGGATGCCAATACCCTTGACAAATGTGACTCCTGAACCACCTGAAACAAAAACTTAACCATTTATTTTGTTTCAATAGACACAAATGCCAAACTATATCATTAAAAATATAAATATATAAGTATTAACCAATTTTAGATGAATGTAGAACCCAATATCCATCTGAGTATTATAATTTGCTAGTTTCAACTACACAGAGGCCAAATGAAAGAGAATACTTTATTTTAAAGAGTGAATAGCAAAAGAAACTAGAATTTGTTTTAAAAAAAACTTACGTCTCCCCAAATCCCCCCTCCACCCCCACCTTCTGATGCCTCTCATGCATGTTTTTAAGCGCAAACACGTTACAAAGTTCTGTAACTTTACAAAACGTCACTTCAAACATTTTCTTTTTCATAAACATCTTCACAACAAGGTTCTATATCTGTGAAAGTTTTAAGCAAATTCTCCAAGTGGTGTATTAGGAGTTCGACCCACATAAAGTTTTATAGTGAAAAAAAGGACAAGGTCCTGTAAGTCCTGTAAGAATGGAGCAAAGAATCCCCCTTCTATACAATCATCTTCACATTGAGGATGTTCCCTTGTGAATTTTGGAAATAATTCCTAAACATGGAATATTTATATAAGCAGTTAGATACATAAAAAATTTTCACTATGTCTCATACACTACAGGGTTACCACAAACCAGAGAAACAAATTCCCTGACAGTTCTCTGATAATTTTCCAAATTTCCCTGACACTTTACATTGAAACATTGGTCTTTCTTTCATAATAAATGTAATAGTTTTGAGAAAGTCTAAAATATATTGTCTTAAATCTATTTTGTTTTCAAAATTCCCTGACATTTGCCTATATTTTCAAATTTTCCTGACAGTTCTCAAAATTCCCTGACAAGTCCCTGACCTTAAACAAATCAATTTCCCTGACATGTCGCAACCATGTAATTATTATAATATATAATGAAGAAAATTCCAGTTACTAACTTACTAATTAAGCTAATAATGGCTGAAACCTGAAACAAAAATTTACTTCTCTTTGTCATTTTGCACATCAAAAGTTTCATCTATGCACGTTCGAAATAATTCTTCCAAATGTGTTCATACATTTATGGGATGTGCATATGGATGGACAGAAAAGACCATGATTATATGCCTCCAGCCTTGCTGGGGGCATAAAAAGAAATGTATTATTTGTTTATTGGTGTTGAACATGGCTTTTCAGTGTTATGACAATGTTTGGTTAATTCCAGGTCCAGGAAGGACCTTGGTGGGGTTTTTTGTACTCGATCCCTATGCCTGAAGCAAGATAGATTTCTCCCATACCCCTAATGGGACATAACTAATTCACAGCAAAGAGAGGCATTGCTAATGTTCATGTATTTTGATGGCACCTTTACCCTCTTTGTCATTGAGGTCCCTTCCCCTAAAGTGGTTTTCAAGTTTGTCTTGAAATATATAATATTATATTAGTAAAATTACGATGTATTTGACTGTTTGCTGCATACAGACTGTGATCATGTATTATAGAACTTATAACCATATTAAATGTTATGTATAGTACATAAATACAGGAGCCATTATACCTGGGTCTAACTTGTAAGCAAAAGTAAATCTACAGACTTGAGGGATAAAGAATGACTCATGTATGTGAATGAATATTCTTACCTCCACAGTAGACAGCTTAGTGCTCTTCAATTGTTTCCTTTGCTGCTAGGTTCAAATCTGACAGTTGTTCCCCTTGACAAATGATCCAAGCAAGACTTCACTTTAAGACAGTTGATGCCATAGTGTAATGTGTATGGTGGCACCATTTTGCGAAATTATCATTGTTCTGATGTCTGCAGGTGCAGCAACTGCACCAATAATCACCATGTGTTTTGCCTCCATCTGAAAATGTATGAACAGGACAAGTAAAGATACAGATTGCTACTATACTACAGATAACTAATTGAAGAAAAGCCGGCCTAAAGTTAAATGATGAAATATTCAATTAGAAATAATCAAATCATGATTATTTATTTGTTAATTTGATTTTCTCCACCACGGGCAGAACTTACAATCACATCTGAATAATTCCTTTGGCAAACTGAGCAAACCCTGATCAGATGGCATCTTCAAGAGCCATCTGACCTGGGTCTACTCTGTTTGCAAAGGTGTTGGTTTAAATCAAAGAATCCATCAGTAAATCAAGTCTTTATTAACCCTTTACTCCATGAATACACTTTTACACATTTGCAAAAAGAATATACCCAGATCTGATGGTTCCTATACATGTAGGAGCCACCTGAGACTGATCAGAGTCTGCTCTGTGTGCTTATGGTATACATTGCCATGGTCAAACATACCTGTGTCAATCTAATTACTATTCATGATTTCATTATTTCCTACATGGAGTAAAGAATTAAGTAGACTTTAACATCCATATTACGTCATAACAGCAGTCAACATAATTTATCCCTAGGAGCCTATAAACTCATTACTCAGGCTTATACTTAGACAAAGGCTTATTCAAATATTTTGCAACCTGCAGTGCTGTTCCCGATCAGACAGTCTCTGAGCCAGTGTCATGAATTAGCGAACTGAACTGGATCGAACACTGATATTTACCATTTCCCTCATGTTGACGACTTTTGACGACTCTGTAAAAGTCACTTTGTGAAACCATTGTGATAAATAGAGCATTTGCTCCTATAGGATTGTGTGATCCCTATAGGATCTTGAATTTAAATCCAATATAACAAATGAGACGATAATTATTCAAAGGGGGGTAATTATAAAGGTATAGTACAACATGTAATTAAGTCTGATAAGGTTGGTACTGAATAGGAAGGTGACAGGCCAAAACAGCATAGTATATAGGGATCACTTTTCCGTCGTCTGTCTGACTTTTTTATTCTAACACTTCTCCCTGCAGGTGACACATGTGTTCCTTTGAACAATCTTATTATGATATATTAACATGTGTTACTTCCATGTATGAATTATTCAATATGTAAAAATATTTGTATGTGTTATATGGTGAAAAAGTTGTAACTCGACTGGGGCTCGAACCCAGGGCCTCTGGCTTACCATGCCATCACTCTACCGACTGAACTACCAAGCCTCACTATCAACTGTTTCACCACACTTTTTATCTGACTACATACGAATTATTGAATGAATGTAATTATAAGAATATATCACATATGATATAACATGTGAAGTTATTATGTATAATTTATAAACATTATTTTATCTTTATATCTGAGCCTTGATCTGATAAATTAAGCCTTAGTGACATTCAAATAGCTGCATTGCCCCTGATGGGGCTGTTGATCAGGGTCTGCACTATTTGCCAGTATTTGGCATACACCAGTATCATTTGTTTTTAAAAAAAATGCAGCACATTATATTTAAACAGCACATGTCATATATCTATTGTTTAAAGTTAATATGTTAAATTCATACCAATTAATTATCACTTTTTTGACTGATTGAGATTGTTCCTTTCCAGACTTATAATCATTGTGGATAATTATTGGATGCCGTTTGAATTATTCAAAGAATGTCCCACCTTTAATGATCTAATCAGGATTTATGAAAAAAACAAATGACTATCTTTAAATGCAAATAACATGGGTTCTTCTTCGAAGGTGTCATACTACTTACATTATAGAGTTAAATATATATTACAAAGATTAATTAAATGATGGTTTTCTATCAAATCGATTACTTTTTTTATATTAGGTGTGATACTTTCAACCCTTTACTCCATGAATATTTTAAGTAAGAAATAATGATGTCATGAATATTAATTACAAGTAGATTAATTTTCAAAATGGCATATTAACACATGAAATTTTGCCAAAGAGAAACTATAGAATCACATCTATATTATTCTGAATTTATTCCATAAGCCAACAGAGCTGACTCTGGTCTGATGGCTCCTATAGGTCCCATCTGATCTGGGTCTATTCTGTTTGCAAAGGAATAGAAATGCATATTGGCTCCTATATGAGCCATCTGATCTGGGTCTAGTACTCTGAACATTACCCTGTTTGCAAAGGCGTAGAAAGGCGTATTTATGGAGTAAAAGGTCAAGTCTTTTCCCTGAAAATATATTATTCTATCATCAATACACAACATTTACAAGAAAGAAATTGTAATAAATAAGATCTCATTAACCCTTTCCTTCATATAAATGTGTTTTTGCATATTTCAAACAGATTAGACCCAGATCATACGGTTTCTATAGGGGCAGTCTGATCTGCCAGACTGGGTTTGCACTGTTTGCTAAAAGAATTTGAAAGATGTTACTTTATATAAAATGGCTATAATTTTCCACCTTCCATATTTTGTTATTACTATTTTGTCCATGAATATATTTAGTAGATCTAGGTATTGATATTTGGAATAAATACAGAACAGGGAAAGGGTTAACTGAACACTATTACATCTCGATCATAGTCTCATGATGACATCAATTGCGCTGTTAAACATAGCATGCTAGTTTTCTGATGGTTGCCTTCTGCCGGAATATGGTTAATACCGAAAGTAGCTCAATATCACAATTTAGACTACGCACATGTGAAATATCATATAAGCAAATTTACATTATAATATACTAGTACTACCAAAATATGGGCCGTTTTGACATGGGCAAATCTGGTTTGAGATATAAAGTGGGCCGTTTTGACCCACATTCAAATTCAATAGAAATCTTAAATCAGATGGTAGCTAGTACGAATTGTTATGGGACGAAATGATATCTGTAATTTAGCATATTAAAAAAACTAGTCTAGATCTACTTATAAATGCAGATCTAGATACATTAGATCTATTTACAATTTATATGTAGATCTACAATTCGATAGGCTTCTTTGATAGGAGAAATAAAATATAGATCTACTTACCAAATAAGTTGAAATAACACGGTCTCGCAAATCGTTTGAAAACTGTTTCTGGCCACTTCGAGCAGTTCTGTCTCTATTCGGGTGCTAATGTGTAGAGATCAACGACGTTCTGACCATCAATCATTTGGCTGTCTCCGTTACATTGTCAGTAACGTTACTGATACGACAAATTCAAGAAATGCCTGTAGAGTTGAAACGGGGTCGTTGAATCGTTGAATCGTTGACTGTTTACCCCCACCCACTTATTTACACACGCGAAGTCACAAGGTCACTGTACAGACGCGGATTATTGCTTCCTTAAATATATCTATATCAATACAAATGATTTATTGAATGCAGTTTACGATCGAAGCACAGATTGTATTGTGACAGACTTACACGCAACCCGAATATAGGCAATAATTAATCTTATAAATGAAACTGGCGTGTACGCGGTTCTGAACTCAAAGCTGCAGACGCTCTCATCAGACGCTTGACGCCCACGTCATCAAGACTATTCCTGATGACGTAGGTGTTTTGTTGAGAAACGTGTTTTCTGGCGGACCGTTTTTAACTTAAACGCTTTGAAAACGGCAGTGTTTTAAAGCACTGTCTGTCTCTGAAAATATTTTCAAAATATCACTTATAGGACTTACTTCAACAGAATTTAGTCTTTTTTAGATAAAACACACATAATATGGCTTACTACTCTGAGGAGGGGATAAAAATGTTAATATAACATTTCATTGTTACTAAGTGAAAACGTCGGCGTTTTAGTGACACGCTTTAGTAAAACACGCGTGTTTAATTCCAAAACGCAACAAAAACGCCACTGTTTTGGTGCAAAACATTAGCGTTATTGAATCAAACACCTTCAAAACACGTTAGATGACGGTAAAATTTACAGTGTAACAGATATACATTAATTAATGTAGTTTCAAAGATAACAGTTAACTTGGAAACATCTGAATTACCCAGCTACCAGTTAATTTTAAAAAGGCAGTTGCATAGTACCACACATTTCTGTGCAAAGTAGTAATCCAAGAGTCAATTAACACTTAACAAAGTAGTTACTGAACATTAGTTGATATATGTGCATTTAGTAGTAATCCAAGTATCAGTATACCCTTTAATGAAGTAGGTACACAATACCAGTTAATCTAGTCAAAGTAGTAACGCAGATATCCGTTTGTATTTTGCTTGTTTGTATTAGATTTTTTGTTTTACGTCCAGCGGGATTGTTCCATCTTCTATAGATAGACAAACTATTGATGCAGGAAATAAATATGCACCCATTAGAAATATCAAAATCGCCGCACGGTCATCGTGCGAACGCCGAAAGGTTGCCACAGGATGACCGTGCGATGTACGTAGGGTTTCACGGATATCGCACGGACACCGATCGGCAGCCTTGCGGTGATCTTGCGATGACCGCACGGTCGCCGTATATATATTTTTTTGCTACATGTTCATCGAATATCGGTTGGTCTCCGCACGATTCTCGCGCGGCCTCCGTACGATGCCCGTGCAGAGATCGCACGATGCCTGTAGCCACGTGTTTACGGGCTGCGGGCTTGCGATTTTTGATAATATGTATAATTTTTTTATGACAAATCGCATTGGCTACGGCGCCCGGGAATCTGTAAGAAAATTGTACGGCGACCGTATGCCTCCGTACGGAGACCGTGCGGTTTTGACCTTACGATGAGTCTACGGGCGCCGCAAACTCATCGCAGGGCAGATGTAAACTAGGAATGACTGGGGGTTTAGTAGCTTCTTATCAAAATAGTCATACAAGTAAGAAGACAATAGATATACAGACACAAAATAAGAAGTGAACAAAATAAATACCCAGATACCAGCCAGCTTGTGAATTCACTAAACAGGTCAGACGGCTCCTGTAGAAGCTGTCTGATCAGGGTCTGCTCTGTTAGATTGTGATGAAATGTTATGTATTTCTACAGTTTCTGCCATGACCAAATATTCCAGTGTTAATGTACTGTTGTAACAATTAATGAATTATTATTAATGATGTCATTATTTCTTATATGTAAAGGTTTAACCTTTAGCCTGCTGCGGGCGGATGAGTGATTGCATTTGTAAACAGTTTGGATCCAGATGAAACGCCGAGTAACTCGGCGTCTCATCAGGATCCAAACTGTTTGATACTCTGACCATGCTGTTCAACAGAAATGCAAGATAAATCAACTGTGACAACTGAAATCGATGACGTTTTCTACAAATTTTGCACAGCAGGCTAAAGGTTAATATGCCCACCTGGACATAATTTGTGTGGTATGGACACTATCCTCTGATAGGAATACGTTTTGTATTTGTCTTATCCTGGTTTGACGTTATGTCGGGCAAGCGACAAGGGTTTTGTTCCACACTATTTGCAAAATACTCCCAACATATCTCCCGGCACAGCTGATGCTAGACTTATCGTTGATTCGCTTTAATTTAACCCTTTTAACCCGGGGGATTCGCAAACAGTGCATACCAGATCAGAGAGCATCTAGAACTAGTGGACCCCTCTGATCAGGATCAGTATTATTCAAAATCCTCGAGCAACTTTAACCCATTCGCTCATATTGACGACTTTTGACGACTCTGTAAAAGTCACTTTGTGAAACCATTGTGATAAATAGAGCATTTGCTCCTATAGGAGCAAATGCTCTATTTGTCACAATGGTTTCAGAACTACACCATTCTAAAATTTTCTTTTTCTCTAATTAATGCTCCTTTTCGGTAGATTTATTCAAAGAGGTTGGGTCTAAAAATAGCCTATGAGGTAATGGGTTTAGCCTTTCATACTGAGTGGATACACTAATGGGATATTCTACTCTGAAAATTCAAGGACGAAAGTGTTATTTTACATGTTTCCTCTACACTACATTCGTTACCTGTGGCTGACTGCTGTATTCCATGACGGCTACTTGTGCCTCAGTCGGTCCAATATTGAGGTTGTTGACAACCTCACGGATTAAGTTTACGGAGTCTACGAAGCTGCTTGTTCCTATACTTCCCGAGTCGTCAACAACAAACACAACGTCCCGTTGACAAGCTGGAACAAACATGAGAGTGTGTAGTTCTGAAACAATTTTAAACCTTTATTCCATGAATATTCATGCTAGAAATATTGACATTGTGAATATGTCAGGACATTAACACAGGAAAGTTTGGCCATGGCAGAAACTGTAGAATCAGATCTATATCATATGAAAAGCAAACAGAGCAGACCCTGATTAAACGACCCATACGGGGGCCTTTTGATCTGGGTCTTCCTTGTTTGCAAGGACATAGAAATGCGTATTTATGGAGTAAAGGGTTAATCGAGTTGAGACAAAAGGTATATGTAATGACTGCAACTAATGCAAGATGCACACTTGGAAGTCTGTATGAAGGTTAAACAAATGTATTATCGTCACCAACAGATTATCTACTTGTAGGTTACACATGTTTTACCAGTACCGTCATCTACCTGTTTATTATGCATGCATTATGGTCAATGGTAAGCCTGTTGTATTCTACAGTAAAACCTCTCTATAACGGCCACTAAATTACATCAAGTATTTTGTGTTAAAGGCAGGTGGTTGCGTAAAGCAAGGTGAAAGTAAAATAGAACACTCCTATATGAGCGTTCTGTTTTACTTTCACCTTGCTTTAAGCAGCCACCTGCTCTAAATACCAACTAATTAACACAATTTAGTGGCCGTTTTACAGAGGTTTAACATGTATGTCACGTATGTATTGTGTTCATTGTACAGCTGGGTTTTTGTTTGTGGTGACTGCAGCAGGGACTGGCACTTCATATTTGGCCTCTTATGTCAACACAGACACTGCTCCAGCTCAAGTTCATCATGGCGCACTCCGTCGTCAACTTAGACGGACGGGAGCTGATTAATGTTCATCATGGCGCACTCCGTCGTCAACTTAGACGGACGGGAGCTGATTAATGTTCATCATGGCGCACTCCGTCGTCAACTTAGACGGACGGGAGCTGATTAATGATGACGAAGTTCACTTGTAAGCCTGTCATATATACTAGTATATCAACATACACTAGACGATATTTATAAGTACTCAGGTTTTGAATTGACACAATATAGCCGTTTTCAGCAGAAACACCATAGTAATCTGTAAA
Source organism: Azorinus chamasolen (assembly GCA_963576725.1). Lineage (NCBI taxonomy): Eukaryota > Metazoa > Mollusca > Bivalvia > Cardiida > Solecurtidae > Azorinus > Azorinus chamasolen. The sequence continues at coordinate 29,172,462 of OY755248.1, forward strand.
TATTATCAAAAATAAGCATAGTATCAGCTATAACATGGCTGGATTTTCCCTCATGCTGTTAGTGGTGGTTATTCGGACGGAGTGTCGAAATCCGGTAAGATGCTTGTGTGGTACGTGCGCGTTGGTTGGAATCTATATTTTAATCAGTGTTAGTAGAGTATTGTTTTAAACATTTGGGAAACCAAAAATGTCTAGATTAACAATATAATTGATTCGGGATGGCGTGTCTCAAATTGAGGTATGTCTTGGCTATTCTATCAAATGCTTGAAATGAAAATAAATAGCATATCTAGCGTGTCGAACGATTAACCAACCCATGCATCACTGCCATGCATCAACAAGGCGGGGACATATAGGCATGGTTTTGGCCGGTGTATCTGTACACCATAAACCATAAGAGAGTTGTAGTGATAATCCAAGGAAACCAAAACACCGTATGAGATCAGCAGCAAATTTTATTGCCTGTGGTAATCCCTTTGATCAGTGCCAACAGAGGAAGGATATTTGTGCATGACGGCGCACCATTCCGCGAAACTACCCGCATGTTAGATCAGAATAACATTCATGCTCTCAAATGGGCATCGAAATTGACATGAATCCCATCGAATTTTTGGGATGAGTTGGGGAAGCGTGTTCGAGCTGGCTTGGTCGTTCCACAGACCCTGTTGCAGCTGGCAGCGAGGGTCATCGCTGAATGGAATGCCATACCACGTTAACTGATCCAGTGGTACATTCGTTCCATACGATCCAAATGCAGGGCTGTGATTGGGGCACGTGGTGGACATATTGCGTTCTAAATTTAATGAAGTCGTATACATCATTATAAAACACTGATCCTCCTTATGACAGACAGACCTCAAAGTCGGACTCAAATTAAGAACTCAAATAATTATGTGACATTAGCAAACAGTGCAGACCCAGGTCAGATGGCTCCAATATGATATATCTGCTGTGAATCTAAACTGTTTGTAATACATTCGTGTTTAATCAGATTCTATACACGTCCGATTTCCGAACAGCAACGTTTGTATCTGAGTCTGGACTCAAAAAACGTTTTATAACCTCGGGGTCAGCAATTTTATTTTTGCGCCAAATATTATTTTTCGCCTCAAAAGATCATGGTTACGGCTTGATTATAGATCACCCCGACCCGCACTGAATATCGAAATAGGATGAGCACTTGTAAATGTCGTTTAGTGTATCTGTTACGTTTGCACTATGGTCACTTGTGAAACTGTCATAAACTTGGACTATCGTAAGGTTCACCAATAAGCCTTTCATAGACTCATTACTAGTTTACATAGGTTACGTATTATCGTCTTTAACCCTATCCCTGATGAATATTCATGTAGGAAGTAATGAGGTCACGAATATTAATAACATTATTGTTCGTAATTGCGTATGAGGCCATGACATTTTGGCTCAGACAGAAGCTGTAGAATCAGATCTATATTAAAACATAAGCAAACAGAGCAGACAGATCAGACGGCTCCTATAGGAGCCGTCTGATCTGGGTCTACTCTGTTTGCAGATGCGTCAAAATGCGCTTACATAAGGGAAAGTGTTAATGCACCTGTCATGATTAGCCTATCTACATGTAGGTTACGCATTCATTATGTTTACTGATAAGACTGTCATAGATTAATACTACACTAGAACCTGTCTTAACCCTTTCCCTGTTCTGTATTTAGGCCAAATTTCAATACCTACTGAATATTCATTAAAAATAGATATAAAGAAATATGGAAGGTGCAATATTGTAGACATTTTAGAAAGTAAAGAAACAGATCTATCAAATTCTATTAGCAAACAGAGCAGACCCTGATCAGACGGCTCCTCTAGGAGCCGTCTGATCTGGGTCTACTATGTTTGCAAAGGCGTGAAAACACGTTTATATGAGGCAAAGGCTAAGCGGCCTGTAAGGCACGTGGTAGCTTAATGCAGGTCAAAAGTAAAACAGAAATATAGGAGCTCTCTGTATTACTTTTGCCCTGCATTAAGGCACCATTTGCTATTTAAGACTCCTATGCTCAATAAATGAAAGGACGCTTAAGACAGGTTCTACTGTATCTACATAATTTTAGGTTATGCATGCATTATAATCAGCAATGTGTCTGTCATATGAATTAGACTATCTTAATATAGGTTACGTATGCATTATAATCACTAGTATGCATATCATAAACTTAGTATTCCTACATGTAGGTTAAGCCGTGGTCCCATCCCGCCGTATTTGCAAGTTCGCGTGGGCAAAATTTGGGGATCCGTACGTGGTGAGTACCGCCTCCGTACGGATTAGGGAGCACACAGACACGCCGTGGCAATTTTAGTGCATGAAAAAACTTTCGCTGCGTTCGGGCTACGGATTCATCGCAATCAGGTGACGCGGGTGCCTTCTACAACCAATAAGTGCACAACACACTGACTCCGTGAATGTTTTAAATTTTTCCCACGGTCACTTGCTCTACGGACGACGCACTTAGCACGTGCGTGCTATGCACGCGATAAGTGCGTGGTCTGTGCTTACTCGGCACTTCCCCATATCTACAGTCCAATGAGCACGAAGAACTCATGTGGATTGTGCCAAGTAAGCACGTGCTCCGCAGTTACAACGCATGCTGTGCGCACTGATTTCTGCATTATACGTGTATATATATAAAAGCCGAGCCGACGGACGAGTGCAAACATTTCGTCTCTAAGATGCCTAATAAGAAGACACAGAAGAAGGGGTCAGCTGCATCTGCAGTTCATAAGGCAGCGGATACGGCCAGAGAGATCCAACAGAAACGGGCCGCTGAAGATGAGAGGGCCAGAGAGGAAGAGGCGAGGAGGAGCGAAGAAGAATCATATGGTGACACCAGAGAATCTGATCATGAGGAGGGTGCTGCTGATGGATCAGAGAAGGCTAACTGCTCGTTCTCGGCATGCACTTACAACAACATGCGAGTGAGTAATGACACCGAACGTGAACAGCACGTGTAAGTACGGCATCCGTACGATAACGTGGCATTCGCACGGAGATCGTACGTTGTAAGCTCGTTATAAGCACGTACAACTCACTAATACCACGTGTGCAACGTACGATGTACGCAGCCGCTCACGGTCAGGCATGGCGTTTGGACCACGTACTAACACCTTGCGCAACCGTGCGAGTGACGTGCGTTGACATACTCCCTTCCTGCTCTTGGCACTCCCTCCAAACGCAAAAACACGAACGGTGGGTTGTAACATGGCTTTTATGCGTATAATGTGGTCACTAATAAACCTATCATAGACCTAAACTAATATTTGTCACTTGTGCATTATTTTTATTTTCACTCTCATAGACTGATACTATCTACATGTAGGTTACACATGCATTATTTTCATTTTCACTGCCATATACTTTGACTATCTGCATTTAGGTTACGCGTGCATTATTTTAATTTTACTGTCATAGACATATACTATCTCCATTTGATGATTACGCGTGCATTATTTTCATTTTCTCTGTCATAGACTTAGACTACATGCATTTAGGTCACGCGTGCATTATTTTCATTTTCACTGTCATAAACTGAGACTATCTACATGTAGATTACGCGTGCATTATATTCATTTTCACTGTCCTAGACTTAGACTATCTGCATTTAGATTGCTTGTGCAATGTGGTCACTAATAACTTAGTAATAAGTTTGCCATAGATTCAGACCATCTACATACAGGTTTCACATGCACTATGGTCACTAATACCTTATAGAGGATGGTGTTGAAACTTGACAACAGACAGAGTTCCAAATAAGATGAGTAAATTAAAACCTTTTCATGAATACCGTCTTTATTTCTCCACCAAACCCTATGTTGTGCCTACTCTTTAACCCTTTACCTCATATTGACGACTTTTGACGACTCGGTAAAAGTCACTTTATGAAATCATTGTGATAAATAGAGCATTTGCTCCTATAGGAGCAAATGCTCTATTTATCACAATGGTTTCAAACTGCAAAATTCTAAAATTTTCCTTTTCTCTAGTTAATGCTCCTTTTCGGTAGATTAATTCAAAGGGGTTGTATCTAAAAAATAGCCTATGAGGTAAAGGGTTAAACTAGTCTCTTCGATGGTTTTAGTATTTGAGTATGCACGTTTATCTGTTGCTTTGTAATTCCAGCCAAAGTTAAGTTACTCGTATTCTAAATAATCCTTGAATGGATTGCTTGCTCAGAGCGGTTAAACAAAATTGCTTCTCATTTTAATAGAGTTGAAACTATGCTGTCCATCCTACATGTTTCATATCAAGTAATAGGTCAGTCATGAGATGGAAACACTGATGTCAATGTATAAATCTGTAATGCATGGTTTACAGAATATATATTTTTTCTTATGATCCTGAAAACGGGACAGGGTCACTACCACGCTCAACATGTATTGATAAAAGGATTGATACCGTAACGTAACACGCAGCCACTGGGTCCGAGTTATAAAACTTCTGAATCTGAGTCTGAGATCATTCTCAAGTAAATGTTCCAGTGGTCCTGTTGTGGATCTGATCGAGCGAGCTTTACTGAAAGCACACCTTCACGAGGACCTCCTGTGCACTTGTAACACATTCACTAATGCTACTGTGACATTATTGTGTCCGCTTTGAGTTGCTGTTGACATTCGCGCGGCATTTGCTGCCTGATGTCCATTTCACTTTTCTCAATTTGTTATATGTCTCAATTTTCGGATTCTTGAGGGTCATTCCAGGTTGTCATTGAATGTCTTCCTGTGACCACTTGCATACCCCTTGCTTGCTGCGAGCTTGCTACCGAGACACTGGGTGGGGAGGTATTCAAATGACAGGAGGGACACATGGCCAGCCAAGTGTTCTAGCTTAACTGGACACACCGTTAAACGGAAGGTTGGTCCTTTCTATAACTTCATTGTCTGGGACTTTGTTTTCCTATCTTAGGCACATGCACAACAAACCCCATCTAAACCAGACGTTAAAGTTAGTATAAATATCGGTCTTGTAGACACGTGGCAGCTTAATACAGCATGACAGTCATGCAGTTCTAAGCTCCTCTATGAGCTTTCCGTATGATTTTTACCTTGCATTAAGCAGCCAACTGCCTAAAAGTATTAAGAGTATTCTCTGCTACAATTCCGGTACAGAGGGGTATTACTGTATAGGAATTTGCGGGAGAAGGTTGTGATATAGTGCTTGCGTCTATGAGCATATGTGTGCTGTAAATATGTATAGAAAAGCCTAGCTTGCAAGTACGCATACAAATGCAACAATGCACGAGGATGACATACATCTCAAACTATGTTTCTGAAGGTATACTTGATATGGCAATGCCATACTCATTTGAAGCTTCTATATGCTGAGATAAGACTAGGGTCATGTAAACGTTTGAAGTGCAAATGCCAGTTTTGATTAATCTCGATATCTCGATGCATTGCAGAAATTTAGTACATAATACACCAAAGTATTGCTTGTGTTATGTACAGAGAACATGATGGAATATAATGTGTAGCCCCCTAAAGTACCGTCAGTGAATTTGGGGGCACAAACGGGCCTTGTTGTACAGACAAACAAAACTGGGTCACACTTACACTGTTTATAACAAATTTCAAATAATAGCTCATGCACTAATTTTTAAGTTAAAACTTCCAAAATGTATCTGCTATCACAAATTCGTCGAAATAACCCATTGCTTCCAAATCCTTGAACAAGTCTTTTAGTAGAAAATACATGTAATGGTGAAGGGCAAATTCGAAGTAGAAATATATTTTGATTCGTTTGGTTTCGGTGTTTTTGCCGGTCAGTGGTTATTAATTCAGAGTAGGCTAAGTAAAATAAGTATGTGAAAGCATTCACTCCTACAACAACTGTCTGATTTTGGGTATTTCCAGAGGCACGAAACGGCGTATCATGGTATCGAAAGAAACAATTATCCATTCCTATGCAATAACAGATATTACAACCTGTATAACGGACATTACAATGTATATAATAATGACATAATAATGCGTTTAATGACGGAAACTTATATAACATTACAATGTGTATAATAACGGAAATAAGATTATGTTTAATAATGAACATTACAATGATGGACATACACAATATGTTTTATAACGAATATTATAGTATGTTTAATAACGGACGGACACACTGTGTACAATAACAGACAGAACAATGTGTAAAATAAATGGACACACACAATGTGCATAGTAACAGACAATGCAGTGTGTGTAATAACGGACACTACAATGTGCATAATAGCACAATGTGTACAATAACAGAGAGAACAATGTATATAATAAAGGACATACACAATGTGTAAAATAACGGACGGAAACGTGAATAATAACGGACATACACAATGTGTACAATGAGTATATAACCAATGCAATGTGTATAATAAAGGACACTATAAAGGGTATTATAACGGACATTACAGGGAGAATTATAACGGATATAGTCGAGTGTGTACTTGTACATCAGCAGCTTCTGTATTCTGTCAATCTCGATCCTATTCGTGTTTGCAACAACAGGACAAAGATTACAGAATTGTAGATAAGAAGTGCACATAGTTGTTCGCATTTATCCGCCAACTCTTATCATGCCGACAGTCAGATAGATAGTGTTTGGTTGGGATATTTTGATAAATCAGTTTGCATCTTTTCTACAGACTTGGGTTAACCTTTTACTGATAGACACGACTTGTAATGTCTTTGCAAGCAGACCGAACTCTTATAAAATGTAAAGTACTTAATTATATAGTCTACTTTCAGTCCGAATGACCGTGGAGAAGGGGCAACCTCATGCGAGTGGAAGACGCTAAAAATGCTGCTCCAATCGGGATTCGATTCACGGACCGCGTGGTTATCAACTCAACGCTCTACCACTAGACCAAACCACCACCAAAATAGACGGCTCCTGTATTAACTTTCTGATCAGGGTCTGTAGTGTTTGCTTTTGAAACGATATACAATGTAGATCTGTTTCTGCAGTTGAACACATTTCAAATAGTTTATCTGGATTCAAACTGTTTGTACAATGTGTCACATGTCGTAGTTTAGCCCTCTAGTGCCCCATGTAGCATATATGCTACATATTTATAAAACCTTATAAAATTACTGATTTTTTTTACAATAGGGACTTTCAGTACTTTGATTCATGTTAACCGGCTATTTATTATCCGTTTGGGTATGATGTAACATTGCTTGATTATTATGACGTCATAGATGACATCATCAAAATATGGCTACCTGCATGAAGATCAGCAACAATTTGAAGGGCAAATTGAAGGAGTCAACATGGATCATGAAAAGGTAAATTTCCTTCACTTCAATGTGTAAGCAATAAAAAGAAGTTTCAAATTCCCCATATGTATATTTGTTCTAACCAAACTCACAAAGGCATTTGTGAAAAAATACTGTTTTTATCAGTGTTGCATATATGCTACATTGGGCATTTATTTACATGTATCATATATGCTACATTGGGAATATAAGAAAAATGCCCCAATTGTCTGTACTGTTTGAATTACCTAAATATAAAACCTATTAATAAATTCTAGAAAAGTATTCTTAGTGCACAAACTTGTAACTAATATCAATTTAAAGAGTTCAAAATACCTGAAATTCAGTGCAATGTGAAATTAATAAAAATACATGAGTGTTTTTTATGTGTCATATCTGATACATTGGGCATTAATGCATGCTAGACACAGATGCATATGCCATACTATTTGTGATTATATGGTGGAGTTACAATATGTCTTGTTACATACTGGTTGAGTCATGTTAGATATAGGCAGTGTAGAGCTTGTTCAGGGAGCTCATTCTGGAAACTCTCTGATATGGGACCACGCTGTTTGTACAAAACAAGTCTGTGTATTATCGAAAATATTTCTATCTGTAATAAAATGCTTACATACTTCCAGAATGTCAACGCAACGTCTAGCTGCCCGACATGTGAGGGATCTCATCAAGGCAACTCAGAATGATGATAGCGACTTTGACGACATATATGAAAGTTCTGGAGAGTGGAGACGAGTTCAAAATCACAAAATCAGATCAAGAATATCTAAGCGATTCAAGTGATGATGACCAACCACTTTCAAAGTTAAATTGAAATTCAAAACTTCACATTCTAATACTAAAACTCAGTCTGATAGCAGTGCATGTTCAATTTTGAATGTATGCTCAGTATGTAGTGATGATGAAGACGTTCCACTTCTGCATCTGAAGAAACGATTACATCTCAATATTGTGTAGAGAAAGGCGCAGATGAAAATCATGTAACTGAGGTCGATCTTAAAAATATTGAGGATCCAGATTTGGCAGAGGTGCTTCAAAATGACACGACAATGTATATTACGATTGGGTAAAACAGCAATTTCAGTCTCCGAATACAGAATATATAGGTGTTCGTGAAGAAGCCGATCCAGAACAAGAACTTCAAAGCCCCTATCAGTACTTCAAACTCTTAGTTACAGATGAAATGATAAGAAAAATCAGATGGTACAAACGCCACAGCTTTCTTCTACACACCAAGCCAATGAAACTCTGCAAATTCATCAGTCATGTTGCCACAGGCCTTACAGAGTATAAAATCAGAATAGGACGTCCAGCGTCCATTTCCCCACCTGCAAAGCCAGCAAGGAAGTCTTATCAAGCGGCCAATAGACGATTGCAGGACACTTCCCTGTATGGAATCGGAAGCGTCAGAAGTGTAAAACTGCGGATGTGACGCATTTGCATTCATTAAATGTGTCAAGTGTGATTTGCATCTGTGCTTGAAGAAAGAAAGTAATTGCTTCACAGCATTTCACATCTAAACTCACTAGGGTGGGCGAGGATACTCTGTCATAGCAAGAAATTGGTTTTATGGGATCCACACATATATGCCACAGAGGATATCAGATTCAGTGGTACAGTATGTCACAATGGGAAAAACGATTTTATGCTACAGCATAAATGCTGTAACATAAAATCTTGTCTCAACTGTGACACAATGTGCTGATTCCATAAAAAGCATTTGCCATTGTGACAGACCTCCGCACTAGTGAAACTAGATCAAAAGAGCCAAATATATGGGTGTGGTACAATTTGGTTAAGACATATTAGTAATTTAATGCCCTAGTTCTTGTTTAGAAATAAAATTGTTACTGATTACTTATTATTCTAGATTATTTTTGCATAATAATATAAAAATAGTATATTGTATCATATATGATACATTTCCCGAAATGCCCAATGTAGCACAAATGCTACATTCTACAAAATCATAAAAAATAAGAAAATCATGTTTTTTTACCAGTTACGCTTTTACATCATTTAAATAAATCACCTGACATAGTTACATAATTTTAGAATGAGTTTAAAGGGGATTGGGCACTAGAGGGTTAGAAAGGGTTGATAGCAGGGACATTGGGTATACCAGTCATTTGATTCCAAAAAAATTCAAAGGAATAAAGCACATATATAGAAATAGAGATTGAGAAAAAAAGTGAAGTCTCTGATCAGACGCCGCCTTGGTGCATTTATGCGGAAGGTTTAAAGAAATCACCAACCTAATTTGTGATGTACAGCGTAGTTAGTGTTAGTGAAAAGTCAGGTTGGGGTTTCTATATTTAAATCATCAAAACGACCCTGGTATATAAATACATCATAGATCATTCTAAAATATGACTGATCGTTTCCCTAGCTCAAATATATATCTCTGGAAGTAACCCTCGTTCTTATCACCAGGTAATCAGCGCCCTATAGGTCATCTTACTGATTTGGTAAGATGCAACCCAGCACTCAAAGATTATGAATATTGATAGGAATATACATTAACCTAGTTACAATACTGACAGCTCATGAATATTGATTAACGTATACTAGTAAATACCGAGGCAAATAGGTAATACTGTTACATGTAACAATCAGAAATAAGAACAAACCTTTACCTGATGAATGTTCATGTAAGAACCACAGTAACACCTCTCTATAACGACCACTAATTTGTGTTCATTATTTGGTATTTAGTACAGGTGGCTGCTTAAAGCAAGGTGAAAGTAAAACAGAACGCTCCTATAGGAGCATTCTGTTTTACTTTCACTTTGCTTTAAGCAGCCGCCTGCCTTTAACACAAAATACTTGATGTAATTAAGTGGCCGTTATAGAGAGGTTTTACTATAACGGCTTTATGTACATGCCCTTGTTGAGTGTTTCAGTAGCATTGCTAGCAAGTGCGTTTTTGACCATATGCAGACACTGTAGAATCAAATCTATAATACAATAGAGTCTCCTTAATGCGACCACTTAATGATAAACGTGAGTGTCTTTATAAGCAGTTGGTTGCTTAATGCAGGACAAAAGTAATACAGAAAGTTCATAGAGGAGCTTTCTGCATTACTTTTGTCATGTATTAAGCTACCACCTGCATCTAACACCCAGCATTATACCTCTTATGGGTGGTCGCATTAGCGGGGTTTTAGTGCATTTTATAAACAAATAGAGCAGACCCTGACAAGACGTTTGATCTGGGTCTACTCTGTTCGTAAAGGCGTGAAAAGGCGTTCATATGTGGGAAAAGGTAAAAACAAAACTGTCTTATACAAACCGCTGGACGACCCCCCTCCAGAAGTTCCGCTATATGTATTTTCGTTGTTTGAAATAGTATTACCATCAACGTGGTTATTATTTCCCTCTACTATAAATCGTTTCGGAGCTGCCCCTGAAGACAAAAGGAACGGTGTCAAATTCGAGAAAGAATCACAAGAAAAGGTAACATGTCGTTTTCAATAGAGGACAATAACATCAGGCGATTGCAAAAGCAGTCCCAAGGGACACTGCAGATGCTATTGTCCGAATCTAACGTACATGTATATTATCGCTATTCTTGCATATTACCTTATTTTCTGCTTTCCTGTGTTTATTTAATTGTTTGAAATACAAACATAACTATACGCTATTTCTTTGACTGTCCATACGATTTGTGCTGTTACCGGGACACTGCTGTAGTACATGCGTCTATTGTCAAAGTTAGGCCCCGCAAAAACACGGTCTACAGCAGTGCGCGAGCACGAAAATCTCCTTGTTAATACATTACCTCTTAGGCTATATCAAGATACAACGTCTTTAAATAAATCTACCGAAAAGGAGCATTAACTAGAGAAAAAGAACATTTTAGAATTTTGTAGTTTGAAACCATTGTGGTAATTAGAGCATTTGCTTCTATAGGAGCAAATGCACTATTTATCACAATGGTTTCACAAAGAGTCGTCAAAAGTCGTCAATATGAGGGAAAGGCTTAATACATTGGTAATCGGGACTTCAACAGCACATTTTATGCAAGAATATTAACCCCTCTAATTCGACCACTTTATACGCAGATGTCTTTCAAAGCGGATGGTTGCTTCAATGCAAGACAAATTTAATGAACAAGCAGAGGTTTCTTTAAAGGCAGGTGGTTGTTTAAATGCAGGATGATAGTAATGAATAAACTTCATACAAGAGCTTTCTGCATCACTTTCGTCCTGCATTAAGCAACCTCCTGTCTTTAAGACATATTGTAATCTTTTAATGGCTACTTTAGAGGGGTTCTCTACAGCGACAACTCGAAATTTCAATGTGTCCATGAGTGTGGTAACAGCTAAGACGAAAGATATGCAAAATTCACTTATAAGAACCGCGTGTATTGCTTTCGTTTCTGCATTAATTAGTCACCTACCTAAACCCCTTACATTGTGAATATTTATTTAAGAAATAATGTCAATCATTGAGTTTTGATAATTATCGTTTGGCTGTTTAAGCCTTGGCAAAAACCGTATATTTATGTATAAAATATTCCACGAGCTAAATGAGTAGAACCTAATTAGACGACTCCTTCATGGGTTCTGGATCTACTCTGTTTGCAAATGGCACTTCTTTCTGGTAAAGGGTTAAAACACCCATGGGTATTTACAAAGTGGTTAAAGACTCCACGGTATTTACTGTGGTCTCGTTTGAGAGATTCCTCTGTAAATCATGATAATATGCCACGTAACTCCTGGGTCCATGCTTATAAATCTTTAGTTGAGTTCGTTCTCAAGCTTTTGATTGGACAGATTCAAGTTCTCAAGCTTTTGATTGGTCAGATTTGAGCCAAAGGCTCAAATCTGACCAATCAAAAACTTGAGAACGAACTCAGACTCAACTAAAAGTTTTATAAGCATGGACCCTGTTCATTGTTGGTCATACGGATATCACAAACACAGAATAGGATGGATTTGGTCAATGGTTATTTCTTACTAACAAATGAAGCGGAACTGTCTTGATCCCATCGATATATTTTCTGGTAACCCAGTACAATAATTTCCATAACTATACTAAGTTATCGAATATACCAACTACGGTAAATAGTACGGACTCTGATTAAAACTGATTCTGAAGATACGAACATCATTTAATTCTCCATGTCGTTATTTAACTGCTCCTGACTGTAAGCATATCACTTATATATAGCCATAGAACAGAAGATATACCCCTTACATAAATGTAGAACATATAAATATCACCCACATAAATACTGAAGATAAAATATATCACTTCAATAAACAGTGGAAATTAAACATACCACTTACATAAACAATGATCTTAACCCTTTCGGTGCTAAATTTCTAATTGTCGTCTGCAATCAAAATTTTGTTAAACCATTCGAAGCAATAAGGAAATGATATAAATAAATGCAAATTTCAAAAGAATAAAGCACATATATAGATTTAGAGAATGAGACAAAAGTGAAGTCCCTGATCAGACGCCGCCTTGAAAAGGCGGCGTCTGGTCTGAGACTGCACTATTTGTCGTTGAGCATTTATGCCACTTCGGCGGTGAAAGGGTTAAAACAAATATAAAAAAACCCATACAAAATACCAATTTCTTAAACATTGAACATAGTATACATGACATACATTGAATATACACGTATCATTTACATACACAGTGGAGAATAAAAACGCACTACTTAAATATATTCAATATTCAAGATAAAACATATCAATTACATAAAACTTCAACACAAAATATAACAAATTTACATAACCATTGACTACAAAACACCCGACCTACATAAACATAGAACATACGACATGTCAATTGCATAAATATTGAACATAAAATGTGTGCCTTTCATAAAAATTGAACATGGAACATATTACTTACATAGACATACTGGATGTGTGATTACCATATTGTGCAATGAAACATTATGCACCAATTTCAGGCGATTAACATGTATATGGAAATCAATAACTGAGGATGTTTTATCTAGGGTTTATATGTCTTTATGTAGCTAAATTAATACATAATAAACTATACGCACGCACATACACAAGCAGCACGCATGCATGAATGCACACACGCAAACAAACGCCCACACACGCACACATATATATATATTATATAATGTATGTATTTACAGAACAGAACAGATATTTTATTGGCATAAACATGACATGTCCATTGCCATGGTACATATAAACATGAATATAAATGGCGGAATGTACAAACACTTGAAATGAAAGTTGTTGAGAAAAGTATGAAAAGCTTTTAAATAACTAAGAGAAGGTAATAACCAGGTCTACAGTTTAACCTTTCTTTTTAAACATACGGCTCACTCAATCTGGATGGTGTTGCTGACGAGCATTGGATTTACGTTCAACATACAGATAATAATCAGAATATGGATAAAACCACTTGAGCAGAGTATAATTTATATCCATTCAAACTGGTATTCACGCTGGACGGACAGTGGATGTACGTGCAGTGTGCAGATCAGTTTGGATATCAGCCAGTATATTCTTTACTGCACAACGTATCAGTTTTATGTAGTTATAAGTTACAATACTTCATCCGTTGCTAGATCAACATTTAAGTAAGTATAGCCCTTATCCTGTTTGCATGGTGTCTATTTTTGATATACGGTATGTTTGGTGAATATTGATTTTGCTTCCGGTTTATTTACGCTTTTGAAATCATGTTACTGAGTAATCTACCTTGCATCCTGAAGAGAAGCCGGGTAACGCGACCTCGCATCTGGATTAAAGGTGTCTGTAGATGCAAGTCGTTCGATCTTAACAGAATAAGGACTAACGTTTATTTACATATTGCATTTGACTGTTTCTCAAGATAATAAAATTGAACAGTACAGCAATCACATTAATTACAGGTAGATTTAATTACACATATCTGCATGTATAATTGGGAATTCTATGAATATCCTTAACACAAAAATGTAGTTTGAGCGACGAAAGGCGGGCACCATAGTAAACTGTTCTAAGATCTCTCTTGTAAACTTCACGATGATAACTTTGTATAAGGTAAGTATGGGAAAAAACTATACACATACATATAACTATACATGACTATATACATAAATATCAAAGTCTAGTTACTTAATCCTTGTGTGATGATATTTTCTCTTATACATGTGGCTTGATAAAGGAATGCTGCTACTCTTTTAATCAAACTAGTACTTGATGACTGCATCAAGTTTACTCGTTCTAAATACATTTGTTTTTCTAGGCACAAAAACAGCATCAAAATCAGACAATTCAAAACACTCAGAACAACGTTGCCACGTTTCGCTGAAAAACAAAAGGTCAAAGTTCTTTACAAAGTTTACAAAATCTTCGTCCTGTAAACAAGATCTAAGCCCTTCAACATTCCAGGACAAGACAGAAATATCACACTTTTCTCCGTTATCCTAGACAGACTTATTTTTTGTACTGTTACTCGTGGTAGGAGGTGTATCAGGATTATATAACTTATTGTTTATGTATAGTTTATCACGCACAAGGAGTGCACGTTTTCCTTGTTCTTTTGCCTGTTTCATTATGGGTACCAATGTTTTCCTTTTGTCTACCACATCTTTGGGATACTGTTCGGATACATTGTATTGTGTTGACTTGAGGTTTGCAGCTTTTAAAGAGTTTTTAAAGACATTCCCTTGGCCGGCTTGGGTCTTTACAGAACAGAACAGAACAGAACATATCTTTATTCAACGTGTACAAGCATGTACATTGTTGTTTTAAATACATATACATAGCATATGTCACATAGGTCAAACGATCTTTCACATTGACAGTATATTACAATTTCAATCAGTTTAGTTATATGCAAAATCTTTACTCGAAAGGAAACTGACATTTACGTTGTGCATAAAGTGCTGACTATTCAGATTTGAGATGACTTACATATAAGCATTAACAAGTGCGTTTCTCCTGCAAAAGGAATACTTTATATAGAGAGCCAATTTAACTAATTCCTGTCGATTTTTACTTTGTAGTAGCTGACAAAACTTTACAAAGCTTGGTCTAGCATAAAAATACTTTTTTATATACTTCTTACGCAGATCTGTGTACAAACTACATATAAGAACAAAATGAAACTCGTCTTCAATATCATGAGTTTCACAGTAGCTACAATATCTTTCATTTCTTGGAGTGTTATTTTTACCGTACCTCCCGGTTTCTATTTTTAATGAATGTGAAGACAGACGCAGTCTAGCAAGATAAAATCTAAGTTTATATGACAATGTATCTAAATATGCTTCAAATCCGAAACAGCTTTTATAATGTATATATGTTGCTAGTACACCGCTTCTATTGATATTCTCATCCCACCCTTGTATAAAACCATCCACTAATCTTTGTTTAAATATTTTGTGAAAGGATTTCGGGTTTACAATTATTGGATCCATCCAAACATCAGCAAAACCATTTGTTACTAGTAATGTTTTAACATTTGTAACCCAGTTTGATTCGCCATTCCAACACTCGGCTAATAAAGTATTGTATACTGTAGATAATATTACATTCTGTGTTGAAACTAGTTTCAACCAATATTTAATAATTCTACAGTAACGATTAATATACAAGGGATATCTACCCATTTCACCATATATACTGTATGTCGATGTACACCTCTTCACATGTAATAACCTTTTACAAAATTTTAGGTGTACTCGTTCTATTTGTTTTGATTTTGTATAACCCCATACTTCACAGCTATAATTCAAGATAGAACTAACAAATGCATCAAATAACTGACATGTAACACTACTTTTCAGGTTCAAACCTTTAATATTGGCCATGAGTGCATTCAATGCTCTCAACCCTTTGCCTACTATAAACTCTTGATTTAAAACAAAGCTCCCAGTGTAATTGAAAACCGTCCCATGGTAATTAAAGTCGCTAACTGTTTCCAAAATCTCATCCCCGTATGACCAATTTTCATTTTCCTTTAAACCACCCCTTTTCCTAAACACCATAACTTTTGTTTTCGAGCAATTTACTTCTAACCCCCAAGTTTCGCAGTATTCTTTTAATTTATCTAATTTATATTGCAAGTCATGTGGCGAGGTACCAAAGACAACCATGTCATCGGCAAAAAGTAAAATTGCAAGCATAATATCGTCTATACTTATTCCTATAAGATCTGGATCTTGAAGATTTAACTCTAAATCCTCAAGAAAAAGGGCAAACATTATGGGCGAGATTATCTCCCCTTGCATGAGTCCAATATAATTATCGTAGAACTCAGAATAAGTATTTCCTTTTCTAATACACGTCTTGACTTTATCGTACATATCCTTTAAAACACGTAAAATTTTACCGTTAAGACCCAACTTATATAACTTAAACCACAAAGAATTTCTATTTATACTATCGAAAGCTCTCTTTAAATCGACGAAAGCGCAGTACAAACGTTTATTAGACCCTATCGTCTTCCGTACAATAGCGTGAAGAATAAACACCGCGTCTACAGTTGACCGACCCGATCTAAAGCCAAACTGTGCATCTGATATAATATTATTTTCCTCACACCATGCTGAAACCCTGTTATTTAATACCCCTGTAAATATTTTAGCAAAGCAGCTAATCAATGTAATACCCCTGTAGTTGGAAGGGTTTTCACGATCCCCCTTTTTATATAATGGAATAACTATGCCCTGGGTCCATGAATCTGGATAAAATCCAGAATTCAAAATGGCGTTAAATAAATCGCACAAGTGTGAAGCTATAATATCAATTGACTCAATGAAGTATGAGTTCAGTAGAACATCAACCCCAGCCGCTTTATCTGACTTAAGTTTTTTAGCAACTGCTAAAATTTCTTTAACAGTAATAGCACAATTAAGTTCGTCAAAATTGCAATTAGGATGATCAAAATCATGGTTAGAGCAAAACAACTCTGCGTCCTCATTTACGTTCTGTGTAGAAGAGCCCATAATTGTTTTAAAATAGTTAAAAAACTCGTCTACGCTTATTTCGTTAGTATCATGTGACTTCTTCCGGAAGAGCGACCAGAACTCTTTCGGCTTAGAATGGCGTAAATTTTCTACCCTTTTAACGTTCATGTTATTATACTTATTACGCTTACGAGAAATTAATTTTTTGTATGCTATTTTGCTTTCGCAAAATACTATTCTATTCTCAGGCGATGGCTTACTGTTGTAACTGTGTAAAGCACGGAGGTACACGTTTCTAGCGTGTCTGCATTCAGTATCAAACCATTCACTATCCTTTTTCAAATGATTGTCTTTAAAGCGTACATGTTTAGAGAAAAGAGGGTCAGCAACCGAACGCACAGTTGTAACAATATCATTTAAACAGTTATTTACAGATGAACGATCTGTACAGTCGATATTACAAGTAGCGCGATTTAAGCTGGATAATTTGGCAATAAGGCCTCTACGAAATTCATCACGCTTTGCGCTATCCCATTTGTATGAAACAAACTCCTGAGTGTCTTGTATAACTGGTGGTTTACAACACAATAATGAAAAATATAACGGTGCGTGGTCAGACCACTGATTGAAACTACCAACCTTAAAACTGTTTACATATTTAAAATGAGGCTCATGTAGTAACAGGTAATCAATAACAGACGAACTTCTCGTGCATACATAGGTAAACTTTCCAATTGCATTGTCCTCGCCAAGCCTACCGTTTGCTAAGCGCAAAGAACTGGATTTGCATAGATCAATTAATCGCATACCATGCGTGTTACACACTGAGTCCTGAGAGGCCCTGGAAAGAGGCCGGTCCGGAACATATTCACCAGGATCAATATCACCTATAAGCCTATCACATAATATAAAATCACTTCTACTACCAACTCGACCATTAAAATCACCAGTGATGAAAACAGATCCTAGATTGCCAAAGTGCAACACGTCCTCTTCAAGTTTGCTAAATAAATCAACATTTTCAATATTATACATTGGCGAGTCTTCACACCAGATGTAAACACCACATAAGTATACGTCATTATCAAATTTAAAGAAATGTTTATCAAGTTTCAACCATATAATAGTATTGAAATGGTTTCTAACTACAGATACACCTTTAGTTAAGTAACTTTTTATGTAAATAACTATACCGCCACTATGGCGTTTAGCTCTTCTATGCTGAAAACGTCTGTAAAAATTGAAGGCTTTAAAACCGTTCAAATCAAGGTTACTGCTGTCATGAGTCCAAGATTCGGTTAAAAACACAATATCATTGTCTTTGAAAGTATCTATAAAATTGCAAGAGTCAAGTTTTTGCTTAGTAAGACCTTGGCAATTCCAGGCACATATCTTCAAGTCATCTCCCCTACCTCCCTATCTGTTATGTTTCTTCTGCGGTTTTCCTTCGATATAAAGGGTGTCGTAAGAGATCCACGCCTCTTTCTCATCATTCCAGGCCGCCTTCAACTTAGGCAGAAGGCTTTTCCTCCTTTCCTCGATTTCTCTCGGAAACTGCTCAGCTACAAAAAAGCTAACCTGTGAAAAAGCATGCGGCACATGGTAAGAGCTATAGCAGTTTGCCTGTCAAGAACCACTGGAGCGTTCCATGTGAGACCCGTCTCTTACATTTGATGATTTGGAAATGATTATTTTGTCACTAATGCAGTATATGTTTTTATTTTTTATTATGCTCCCTGAAACTATAAGAAGGAGCATATAGGCCCCGAATATCAGAATTGACAGAATGACAGAATTGTAAATAATTTTACACCAATGATCTATGGAAGACCATTTATCATGTTATTTTTATCAAATATAACTTTCCTACCCTATAAAACATGACCGCCAGTGTATGGGGCAGAATTGTTTTATATGAACTTTTCGTTGGTCATAATAATTCCAAAGAAAGGAGACCTTCACACACATTCACACAGACAGACACACACAGTGGAGAAAACGTTATTCTTTCCCATTAAACGCGTTTATGCTAAAACAATTATTTCCATTGAAAGCAGTTAGGAGCCAGATCAGACGCCGGGTAACCCGGCGTCTGATCAGGCTCCAAACGGTTTGCCACTCAGATAAAAAATATCTTGAGATATTTCAACAAGGTGTATTTTTCTACATTTTACTTCAATGCATTTGCGTATAGATACGTTTAAACGGGTAATGATAACGTTTTCTCCACTGTACAAACAAACATGGCATGTATATTTGAACGCCAGCTCTACAAGACAAAATTGAATTCTCAGCTTTAATTAGGGCGCCTTTGAACATATTATAGCTCTCCTCCACTGCAGGTTAAATGGATTCTACTGCAGGCCAAATGTCCAGAGTTTGATCTCTGATATACATAAGCGCTCAGGTTTTTTTAATGTATTTAATCCTTATAAAATATTCATCTGCTAAATTGCTTGTCTGCTTCAAATGTGAAAGTGCTTCATAGTTTGTAAAGATTTGTGAAAATGTTGTCTGTCAAATAGCTTGGATCCAGATAAGATGCCGGGTTACTTGACGTCTCATCTGGATCCAACCTGTTTGCATATGGCCCTTTGTTTGTTAGTGGTAGGCTTCTTAAGGGTTGAACTTCTATTGGGTTCTGACCAACAATGGTCTTTTGAGTGTGTTCCCCTTGACTAATTGTATGTCAGGGCCTCTCTAGACAGAATGAGACGGCTTGCCATATTTTGCACACTTGTATCATGCTTTTACTGTTACTTTCACGCCTATTGAGAACAATGGGGGGGGGAATCATTGAATGGACCTGGGTAATGTCTTTAATCATTTTGGAACTAGTGTCTTTGAATTTTGCTACAATAGGGCGGATTTTGCCGGGGACGTATCTACCAATTCTATGAGCTCTATCGATTTCTATACATGAACGAGGGTTTTCGATACTAAGCACCTCATCACAAAAGTCATATATTTTCGATTCACAGTCCTCCGACGGAATACTTGAAGCCGCCGATGATCCGTCTGGGTCTACTTGGTCTCGGGTATTCCGTTGCGGCGGGGTCTGCGTCTGACGTGAGTCCTCAGTTACACCAAAAAACAAAAGGTTGTCGCGCACAGACCTACATTTTAACTCAGTAACGCTATCGAGGAGAGATTCATTGCTAGACTTTAAGCTTGTGTTTTGAGCTGACAGCATTTCCATATCGCTCTGCATTTTTTCAATGGACTTGTGGTTATCATGGGTGCACGCGGACACCGCTTCATATTGGTCAGACAAAAACGACTGGCTTTTCTCAATTTCATTGATCTTCTGGTCCATAATACTCAAACGCTCGTTTATTTTGTTCACTGAGACCTGGATCAAACTCAAAGCATCCATTTTCTTGTCCATGTTTTCGAGTCTTTCAATAATAATATGTAGCACGTCAGAATTTGAATTTGTCATTTCTGTATGGGGCATAACAGGAGATACAGCGTGCATTGGAAGGTATGATGATGCATATGGGTACATGGGTGGATTCATCATTGGCTGAGTAGCAGACACGGGTGTAGAATTAGATGTGTTTTGAGTGGTTTGCTGTACTTGCCGACTATTTTGACTGGCAGCCATCTTGTTTTTCTTCTTTTGTTTGCTTTCTTTGTTGCCACTTGGAGGTGAAATAAGATCTGGTTTGCGTTTAGCGGGCATCTGCTTGGTTTAAAAAGTTCCACAAATACGAAAAAACATCACCCAACACTATGTTATCCAAAATAAGTAACTTTTTTACATTTTCTTGGCAGTATTTGGCATTTTTCATACGTATACTTCACAGAAAGAGAAAAGAACGTCCGCCATTTTTCACGCATGCGCATGACAATAGCTGTGAAATACGAAAGACAGGACTTGGTTTGGGTTGAGTTTCTCTAAAGCTACAGTCCAATTAGCGCTTGCGGTCATTCAAGACCACTGGCGACCTCTGAAACCGGCGATCGTCTGCGATTGTCGGCGACTAAAATAAAAAAATGCATTGCAGTCACATTGGAGATGCTTCTGCGACCATGGCACGACACGTTGATGACTGCTGACGAGCATGCACCAAGTCACAGGTATTCGTACGAATGTGGTAGCTTATGCAGAACGCTGTTATAGGAGCTTTATGAATGACTTTCGTTCTACATTTATCATCCGCCGGATTCTTATAATATTCGTGTTTATTGACAGCCGGAAATATAATATACTAGTTTGGCGAAGTTCAGACAGTAGAGCCGCAAATTAGCGGTCAAATTCCTTCGTCATTTCGGACCAAGCTCTTTGGTGGTTTCGGACCCAATATATTCTTATAGTAATAATGGACGCTCCATGGTTGGTTTAGAATATGCTAATATATATATATATTAAATATATATATATAATGAATATCGTTATGAGATTCAAGCCGTTTGGAATTTGCAAATAACCTCTATTATCCCAATTTAAGCACAATTTAAATGAAACATGCAGGAGTATCATATTTTTTAGACAAAATGCCTGAGAAAATCCTTAGAAATGCCTGAGATTTGATTTTTGTAATACAGAATATATTGGCAGAAAATCGAGGAAAATGAATGAGATTTGATATTTGTACATTAAAATGTAGGTAAAACAGGACATTAGGATTAGACAATAATTTTTTTTCATTAATTTCACAAAATTGTTGCATATATATTCAAGTTTTGATGGGGTCTACTCAAATTATTTGGATTCCTTCTCTGAACCGCGGACTCCTAAGTGCCCCACACCTGGTGTCATATTAACTCTTCCGTGTAACAAAACTTTGGGGCGATCTAGATGCTTGCACCAAAGTTTGTCTTGTACTAGTTTGAACGTCTGGTTTAGAGGGGTTTTACTGTAATTTCCAAACTTAACGAATGTTAGACAGTAACCTTTCAAGCTAGGGAGGTGACAACTTTCCAGGCCGCCGACTGCATGCATGCATGCAGACACACATGCATGTACACACGCACGCGCTCAGGCATGCATGCATACACGGTTATTCTTACCGCCGGTATGGTCGCTAGCCTGTATAAATTGATATTGAACTACATGATTGTATAAACTTTTATATTGTTGTTACATGTACCAACTTTACAACTTTGATAACATTATTTTAGGCAGCGTAAACGATGTTGGCGCAAATCAGTACCGACATTGTTTTCCACATTGACTGCACTCATATAAGATCCACACTCAAGTTAGCCATTTTCCTGTTTAATATTTATTCAATATCTAATATTCATGGACAGAAAAAATAAGATGGAATATGGACCAGCGATAGTTTTCATCATGGTGGAAACTCTAAAATCAGATCATAATATTCCACCAGCACACACCTCCGTTAGGAGCTGTCTGATCTAGGCATATTATGTTTGCAAAAGGCATGAAGAATCGTTTCGATGATATGATGGAAATAATTAGTTGTTTACAGAACCCTATACTCCTAAATTCGTTTTTGAGCTTTTGAAAAAAAGACCAGACCAAGATCAGATTGCTCCTGTAGGAAGCGCCTGGTCAGGGTCTGCTCTGTTAGCTTATGGCATGATACAGAACCGATTGTACAGTTTTTTCCAAAGCAAAACTCTCTTGAACATACAACTGTATAAAAAGCAGCCGATATGCTATCGTTTCTAATATAAATATTCATGGAGTCAAGGGGTAAATGAACGGATGGACACGGTTTCATAATTCCAGCGTACCTGCTGTTACAGTGAATAAAACGGCACAGAGTCCAGTGATCCAAAATACCGCCATTTCAGTGTCTGTTGTTAGAAGTAAAACGTAGAGCAATTGATAAGAAAACCATTCACTCCTTCCGTCTACAATCTGCTGTTATCTTACTTCCCTGACCTCCTAACCTTTTACCTGCTGTATAAAATAATGTCTGCTATCGAACAAGCTTTCGAGAAACAACTGACCGAATGTAATTCACTGACATCATATTCGCGCTAAATTTAGATTGCTTTGCCTGTTCCGCGATATTTTCCGGTGTCGTTTTTTGAGCGAAAAACGTAGAATTATGTTATTTTGTATACAAAACCTCACGTGTAGCTATTTGATAGCTAACTGAGCACGGTGCAGACTTTGTCATGGGTACCAGGGTGTTTGGTAGAGTCTGCTGAATATAATTAAAAACAAAAACAAGTCCTGCTATGGGTATTTTTACCGTCTAGACAACGACAGAGGATAACGGTTATAATGCAGTTATATCTAAGTCGTTTGGGGCGCTAACTCTTTGAAACTGGTGCCTAAAATGAAGGTAAGACACTAGTCCTACAGGGAGCTGAGAGGTATGAATATCAATCTGTTACCAAACATAAAACAGAAGAACTGGTCTTTGATTTAGAATATCATGCTGTTACTCAGTTCATTAGCCTATGTTTGAATATCAATAAGAAAATCAAACAAAAATAAGGAAAATTATTTTTTGAAATGATCCAAGTACACTGAAATAAGTTCAAGATACACCGGAAAACATTTAACAGGTCTCAGGTTATGATTTAGCTGGTTTTACATCAAGGGATGGACCTCATAGATAAACACTGATGTCTCATTCCTGTGTAAATGTTCAACATTCAAATGATTAAAGATGTATGCTGCGCAAACTTCCGCAAATTTTGCGTTTCGAACTGACTTCAGAATTGGAATCTATATAACAGAACAGTCAGTAAATGGTTGTTTGTGTCGAAAAAACTAGAAAAATGGATTGCTACGGAAACCAACGGAACCGCCCTCGCCATTGGCCGGAATCTGTCGTAAGAGTCAAATTTTTACATACCGGAAATAATCATTCGATGTACCTGTATGAGTTAGCTCCCTTTGACCGTTATATTTGATTGACACCATTGAACGATATTTTTAGCTTATACATGTAAATTATATGTGGTAAGATGGGCATATTGCCTTATTTTCCTGAATAAAATCTGTTATGTAGGCCAACAACCAGTGTCAGCCATTGTACACGTGGTAACAAGCTAATTAATATTCAAAGCGTTGTTCCGAAATAGACATTTGGCCGAATATGTCCGCTGATTTCCGTACAAAATCCCGTTTCTTAAAAGGAGGTTCCTTTTAAAGAATTTAGTAGTATTCGGATAGTGATAATATTTAGCTGAACAAATATATCCTGTCAGAAAATGGTTTGTAAGCATCGTTTTCATTGCATGGATACCTGTACAGTTTCTGGTGTTGATTGATTAATACGAAAAATGCGCATAATACATCTTTAACCTTTTACTCCATAAATACGCCTTTCTACGCGTTTGCAAACAGAGTAGGCCTATAGGAGCCGTCTGGTCAGGATCTGCTCTGTTCGCTTATGATATGATATTGATATGATTATAAGTTTTTGCCATAGCCAAACTTCCTGTGTCCATGTGCTATTATATTGATATTCATGACGTCATTATTTTTATATGAATAATCACTGAGGAAAGCGTTAAGAGTAAGTAGCTGCTAAATACAGAACGAAAGTTATATAAAACAAAGCTTCTACACTAAATGACACATGGGATTTAAATGCTGGAAACGATACTGACCCAGGACAAAATGCTCCCAGAGGAGCCCTTTGATCAGAGTCTGTCATTTTTTGTCATTTAAAATCTTTGAGCAAATTATTCCCTTTCATACGGAATGGACATCCTAGATAAACACTGATTTAGCATCCTGTGTAAATGTTCAACATTCAAATGTTTCCTTGCTTTATAATTCCTATAGCTACAGACAAGTATGCGTATTCAAATACTAAAATCGTTATTTCTCAAAAAACCTATGTTGTGACCACTCTTTAGAATCGTCTGGTGCCATTTTAAATATTTCCGCCAATCAATATTCATACAGTCATTGTGTCTTATATAAATATTTATCAGAATAAGGGTTTAAAGCAGTCAATTTTCATTTAAGATTATCGTTGAATTAACAAATGTCAGAACTATTTCCTTGACATCGAGGTAAAACAAAAATGTTCTGAATTAGAATATAAACCATCCAGAACAAGGTACATTTGAGGACATCTATGTTTAGTTATTATTTGCTGTAAAGTTACCCCTTTTCTCTATAAATACGCCTTTCAATGCCTTTACAAACAGAACAGACCCAGATTCGTCCTATATGAGCTGTCTGATCAGGGTATGCTCTGTTTGCTTATGAATAATATAGACATGATTCTACAGTTTTATGCCATGGCCAAAACTTCTCATTTCCATGCGCTATTATTAGAATTAATCTAATTAATATTCAGTATATCATTATTTCTTATATAAATATTCATGGAGGGTTAAGGACAGCTATGTTTATTTTTAAAACATTTCCCTAATATTAACGGATTTGCAAGCAGTATAGACCCAGACCAGACGGCTCATACAGGAGCCGTCTGATCAGTGCCTGCTCTGTTCGCTTATGGTTTAATATAGATCTTATTCTACAGTGGCTGCCTAAGCAAAATATTACGTGTTTATATTCCATTATGATGTTTTAACCCTTCGCTTGCTGATCATTTCAATATAAATACCTGTAAATAGCGAAGACCCAGATGAGACAGCTCCTGCAGGAGCTGTCTCACCAGGGTCTGAACTATTTACAAGTTGATTGTGCAACCAGTGCACTCCACAGCAGTGATTACACAGCGAAATACTTGTACACAGTGAATATATATGTAATTATACAACAGAGCATGGGTAAAGAAGAAGACTGTTTTTTTTAAATTCTGCAAGAGAAGGGTTAAAGAGTAAGAGACCACTGACGACTGTAGTCACTTTTTGACATCTTTTTCCCTGACAACGAAAACGAATAGAAAAGTGTACAAGTTAAAGACGTTTGGTATAAACCAAGTAAATGCTGATTTTCAGAGTTGAATTTTCCATCATTATTGAATGATAGATTTCAATCAGTATGAAAGGGTATTCTTTGCTGGAGGATATTGAATAACAAACTGTATAGATTCTGATCAGAGTGCTCTTCTATGAGCCTTCTGATCTGTGTCTACGTTACTTGCATATATAACAGTACACTCGTGACCAGCACTCAAAGTATTACTTTTGAAGTGATTGTTACATAAAGGTCCACAGTCTGCAAATATCCGTTATATCACTTTAAGATCTTACAGCGTTTTTAATTGGATAACATTTTATCAAAATGACGCAAATTTGTACAATAAAACCTCTCTATAACGGTCACTAAAGTGTGTTAATTAGTCGGTATTTAGGTCTGGTGGATACTTAAAGCAAAGTGAAAGTAAAACGGAATGCTCCTATAGGAGCGTTCTGTTTTTCTTTCACCTTGCTGTAAGCAGCCATCTGCCTTTAACACAAAATACTTGATGTAATTTAATGGTCGTTATAGAGAGGTTTTACTTTACTTGTATTGAATAGCCTAGGTGTCTTCTTTAACCCTTCTTTGATCCTTTACCTCATGAATATTCATATAAGAAGTAGGAAATGTATAAATACGATTTTGCTGAACATTTATAATGACTTTATGAACAAGGGATTTTTACACCATGGAAGAAACAGTAGAATCACATCTATATTACATGTATTTCATAAGCAAACAGATGAGCCGTCTAACCTGGGTCTGCTCTGTCCACAATTGCGACGATAGGCATCAAAACCAATTTTAACCTGTATTTCCAGTACAAAACTGTATGTTGAATTAATCTAATTGGTATGTTGAGGGGTGTTCCTGTAACAATGATTATGCCATTGTGACCTTTGTGAAACAAACGATGCAGACCACGATCAGAGGGTTCCTTCAGTATCCATACCAGTCTACGTATAGAGTCCACGCTGAAAAGTTTATACTTCTTTGATAAATTTGAACATCCTCCTATTTACTCTAAATACACTATGTCAATGTTTTCATAGTTTTGTCAAACAGCAGGTTTATTAATCTATATGTTACCTTGTGCAATGATGTATGATATATTAATCTACAGTCTCCTATAATTCTTTAAAGAATGGCTGTGTACATGTTATGTTGGTTAACAACCTCTGTTTTGTAGCTATTTACGTATGTACATGGATGAGACTTAAATAAATAAATATATACTGATTTCAAAGGCTCTCAGCCAGTCAAAAAAAAAAAAATTAGTTAAGAGATTGACATGTGTTTGCATAGGTTTAAATGTCAAACTAGTCATGCTGTACAAGTGCCACCGTCTGTATCACATTACATGTAAGCACGTCTTAATTAAACCTTATCATACCTATAGCGTGCCCTGCCTCGCATTTGCAACAGTTTGGATCCATATGAGACGCCGAGAATCTCGGCATCTCATCAGGATCCAAGCTGTTTGACACTCCGTCAACAGTTTCTCAAACGCTTGTACCAATCAGAAGTAGACCAAATTTCGGCAGATATAAGGTGTTTAGCACGATTTGTGTATGTTGTCCCGTAACAGGGGCACATGCATACATTGTAGACCCAAAGCAGAAGGTTCATGAAGAAATCCTCTCATCAAGGCATTCGTTGCATTATTTGTATTATGTATGATTTTCCAAAACAATACTTTAGCAAAAGAATTTCTGCAGAAACATCCATTAAAATGCAACATAACAGAGGTCCAGATAAGATGCGTTATGCCTTTTAACATTTTCAAGAATAGCTCCTTTATTTCTGTCTCGAAGACAGTCTCTAAAGACTGGTCATAGTATTGGGTTTGGTGCTGAAATGATGATTTTAGTATTTGGGTACGCACCTTTATCCGTAACTCTGACTTAAGAGTGTTTCATATGTACATGTATATGGACAAGTACACTTACAGACTGAGGCTTTAATTAATGAATATTCATGGAAGAAATAATGACATAATGAAAATCAATGGGTGATTTGTTATAATGACATTATGGACAGGGGGAAGTTTGACCGTGGCAGAAACTGAAGAATAATATTAACATTATTTCATTTATAGCAAACAAAAAAGACCATGATGAAACAATTTCCACATGGGAGGCCTGCTCTTGGCCTGTTCTCTTTGATAATTCGTGAAATCTGTCAACCAGATATATTTTGCTGTACAAAAGAAAACAGAGATGAATTTTATACTTTTACCTTTTGCTAATAGTTAACTCATTTATTCACTTTTAAGGAAACCCCGTCGATATCTTAATATAGAACTAACCAAATTTTCATGTTGAGGGGTACAACAAACGATATACAGTTGAACTTCGATATTTCGAAATGGGATAACTCGAACTTCTGGATAACTTGAATTAAAAGTTCAGTCCCTCCATTTTACAATTTACAAAACATTATTGTTCTGAAATGTATTACTACGCAAGAGCTTTCAGCATTACTTTAGACCTGCATTAATCCATAACCTGAGAAATTTTTCAGATTAGAAATCGGATGACTCGAACTTCTGTTAACTCCAAATAAATTGTATGGTCATTTGAAGTTCGAGATATCGAAGTTAAACTGTTTATGCCAGTATAAGCAAGTCACACCGATGGGTTCAGTAAACAGTACATACTCTGATAGTAGGACTCCTCTGATCTGGATCTACACTGTTTGTCCATTTATTTTAACCCATTACCTCATAGGCTATTTTTAGATACAACCTCTTTGAATAAATCTACCGAAAAGGAGCATTAACTAGAGGAAAGGAAAAGTTTAGAATTTTGTAGTTTGAAACCATTGTGACAAATAGAGCATTTGCTCATATAGAAGCAAATGCTCTATTTATCACAATGGTTTCACAAATGGCTTTTAAAGACTTGTCAAAAGTCGTCAATATGAGGGAAAGGGTTAAGGGACACAGGGCTACACTGTGTAACACTAACATTACAACTAGCAAACCATAGTTTAATCAGGCTCTCTGCAGTTATGCGTTGCATAAAGATGTAGACAATCGATCTCAGTGTGTCAATTTATTTCTACACTGCAGGTTCATTCGATATTACATTTGAAAAGAGGTTGGACCCAGATAAGACACCAGGTCACGCGGCATCTCATCGTAATCCAAACGTGTTTACAGTCTGACACTGCATGTTTTTGATTAACCATTTCCGTCACATTTATAAAACGTATTTTCAAGCATTTGCAAACAGAGAGTAGACCCAGATCAGACGGCTCTTATAGAAGCCGTCTGATCAAGGTCTGCTCTGTTTGCTTTTGATATAGATCTGATTCTACAGTTTATGTCAAAGCAAAAACTAAACATCCTTTAAACTTTTATATTATAAAAAAAAGATCAGCTAATAAATATTCACGATGTCATCATTTATGAATATTGAACAGGGAAATGGTTAAAATATTTAATTTTAAGAATAGAGGAGTTCTGCTGTATAAGTTTGGACCTGGATGAGACGGGGCCCGTCAGAACGCTCTTACCGTTTGGACGGATGGAACTACAGCACATACCTGGATAAGACGGGGCTCGTAAGAAGGCTCTTACCGTTTGAACGGATGGACCTACAGCACAGACCTGGATGAGACGGGGCTCGTCAGAAGGCTCTTACCGTTTGAACGGATGGAACTACAGCACAGACCTGGATGAGACGGGGCTCGTCAGAACGCTCTTACCGTTTGAACGGATGGAACTACAGCACAGAGCAACACATAAAGGTGCGTACTCAAGTACAGTAAAACCTCTCTATGACGACCACTAAATTACTCTAAGTATTTTGTGCTTAAGACAGGTGGCTGCTTAAATCAAGATGAAAGTAAAAAAGAACGCTCCTATAGGAGCGTTCTGTTTTACTATCACCTTGCTTTAAATAGCCGCCTGCTCTAAATACCAACTAATTAATACAATTTAGTGGCCGTTATAGAGAGGTTTTACTGTACTCAATTCTTCGAGACGAATCTAAAGAGTGGTCACGACATTGGGTTTGGTGGAGAAATATAGATTTTAGTTTTGAATGTTTTAATTTACGCATGTTATCTGGACCTCTGTACAGCAGAAGACAATATTTACATGCAACAGTCAGTTACTATCTGCAAACTTTTTTTCAGACGATAGTAATTATTGCAGGTGACACCATTTGTATACGGGTTTGCAGACGACAATAACTTGAGTGCTGCCGTACTATATCTCTATTTTATCTACTAGTATTTGACCGAAACAGCAAATTGGGCAGCCTTGTGGAGGATATCTCAACGATCAATAAAAAATCAATTACAATTTGAAAACTGATTAAATGTAAGGATCACATAAACTGTACAGATTCAATTGACAGACCGAAGTATTAAGTTGTTAAACCATTATCGTGAATATGGATATTCATGCTTGAAATAATGACTTAATGAATTCGCCTTGCTTTTAGCAGCTACCTGCCTTTAACACAATAACTTGATGTAATTTAGTGGCCGTTATAGAGAGGTTTTACATGTAAATTAAAATATGTTCATGAATTACTCCTTTAGTTCTCCAACCCCGTCGAGAAGATTCTAAAGAGTAGTCACACCATAGGGTTTGGTGGAGAAATGATGATTTAGTATTTGAGTGCTGACATTTATCTGTTGCTCCGACATGATATACAGTAAAACCTCTCTATAACGGTCACTAAATTACAGTAAAACCTCTCTATAACGGTCACTAAATTACAGTAAAACCATTCTATAAATGCCACTAAATTACAGTAAAACCATTCTATAACGGTCACTAAATTACAGTAAAACCTCTCTATAACGGTCACTAAATTACAGTAAAACCATTCTATAACGGCCACTAAATTACAGTAAAACCATTCTATAACGGTCACTAAATTACAGTAAAACCTCTCTATAACGGTCACTAAATTACAATAAAACCTCTCTATAACGGTCACTAAATTATAGTAAAACCATTCTATAACGGTCACTAAATTACAGTAAAACCTCTCTATAACGGTCACTAAATTACAGTAAAACCTCTCTATAACGGTCACTAAATTACAGTAAAACCATTCTATAACGGTCACTAAATTACAGTAAAACCTCTCTATAACGGTCACTAAATTACTGTAAAACCTCTCTATAACGGCCACTAAATTACATCAAATAGTTTGTGGGAAAAAGATGGTGGTTGCTTAAAGCAAGGTGAAAATAAAACAGAACGCTCCTATATGAGCGTTCAGCAGCCACCTGCCCTAAATACCAAATAATTAGCACAATTAAGTGGCCGTTATAGAGAGGTTCTACTGTATGAACACATGGAAATTTGGTGTTGACAGAAACTGTGGAATCAGAAATATACTTGTAGTATTCTATTCGCAAAGAGAACAACCCCCACAGGATTCTAGGATGTAGTCTTGTAATTTGCTTATCTATGAAGTAACGATTTAACTTTTATCCCGTTGAAATAAATAACTTGCTTCCTATTACATGTATTTAAATTTGCTTTCTCGACATTATCGACATAGTGACGATCAGTTTGAATCCTGGTGAGACGCCTTTCCCTCATATAAACGTGTTTTCACTCATTTGCAAACAGAGCAGACCCAGCTCAGACGGCTCCTATAGAGGAGCCGTCTGATCAGAGTCTGATCAGTTTGCTAATAGAATTTGATAGATATGTTTCCCTGCTTTCTAAAATGTCTACAAGGTTCCACCTTCCATATTTCTTTACACTTATTTTGTTAATGAATATTCAGTAGGTATTGAACTTTTGCCTAAATACAGAAAAGGGAAAGGGTTAATCGTTTGGAGTTAATGTGGTCTGACAAAGACAAACTTGTATCTGTCTTGTTTAGTGACGTAATAACCTGGTGTCCTATTATAAACATTTTTTAAAAAAAAAAAAATATCAATAGATCACGCACAGGTTCAATAAGTGTTAAACCGGTACCTACATACCGGCTTGTCTGAAAAAATTTAATCTTTGAAAATGTTTCGTTTGATTAATGGTAATTCGCCGACCTTGTGAATATCAGTGTACATTCACGTAATGAAACGATCAAAGACGTAATACCAGACCAGTGTGACGTGCTGTAGAACCTGTACGAAGCGGCAATTCATTTATTGAACATACGATTTTTCTAAATATTTGTAATTATGTTGGTAAAGAATGGATCTGGAACATATACACATTTGAATGTAATTGAACTGGTAGTTTTGTTTTTATTAACACATTATACGAACTTATTGCTCAGCCCTCGTAGGAGTGTTAAAAAGCAGTTGGTAGCTCAATGGAGGGCAAACGCAATGCAGAAGGCTCCTATAGGACCTGCATTAAGCTACCTCATGCCTTACAGACCCATTATTATACCTCTTTTTGATGGCCGCTTGAGACAGGTTCTACTGTACTAAAACCTCTCTTAACCGACCGTTAAATTTAGTATGAATATCGGTCTTGGAGACAGGTGGCAGCTTAATGCAGGGTGAAAGTCATGCAGAAAGCTCCTCTAGGAGCTTTCTGCATGACTTTCACCCTGCATTAAGCAGCCACCTGCCTAAAAGTATCTAAATTCTTATCTACTAGCATTCCGGTTAAGACAGGTTATACTGTATATAGAAACGCTTGATTCGGTTTCGGAAACCAAAAGCTCGACAACCGGTTTAACGCATCAGATATGTCTAAATATTTCCATTAAATACACTGGCCTGGTGTTTTCTATATTAACCATTTACCTCATAGACTATTTTTAGATCCAACATCTAAGGGAAAGGAATATTTACAACAAAAAAAGGAAACTTCTAGAACTGTAGTTTTGAAACCATTGTGATAAATAGAGAATTTGCTTCAATGGAGCAAATGCTCTGTTTATCACAATGGTTTCAACCAGGAACTTTTACATAGTCTTCAAAAGCGTCAATATGAGAGAAATGGTTAACACAGTTTAGATCCAGATAAGAGACCGAGTAACTTAGAGCTCCATCTTAATTTAAGGTTTTTAGAAAAAAAAGAAGTAACTTATGCACAGGGGGCCATTTCGTGGATCTACATGGTCTAAAAAGTCCAAAAAATTGATTGGGTCAATATAGTGTTATATTATATACAATATAACACTAAATCCATCCAATCATTTTGTTTTTATTTTTTAGACCATCTAGACCCACGAAATGGCCCTCTGTGATCTTAGGACTTAAAATGATAATTTTACAGACGACAACTTCTTTGCATGCTAATAAATGAATGTCCGTTGAAAACGACAAACAGTGTAGACCCTGATCAGAGTGGGCCCTCTAGTCAAGGTCTACCCTGTTTGCTGAACCCATCAATGTCAATGTCTTATTCGAGTAAATATTTTGTTTGCTCTTCCCCCTCAACGTGAAAAATGGGTGGGTTCCAAAGTAAGATCTGGACGGAATTTCCTTAACCCATTCCCTCATATTGACGCCTTTTGCCATCTCTGTAAAAGTAACCCTTTGACTCTATTGTGATAAATAGAGCATTTGCTCCATAGCAAATACTCTATTTATCACAGTGGTTTCAAAACAACATAAGTCTAAACTTTTCCTTTTCTCTAGTAAATGCTCCTTTTTGGTAGATCAAAATGGTTTCAAATTACACAATTCTAAAATTCTCCTTTTCTATAGTTAATGCTCCTTTTCGGTAGATTAATTCAAAGAGGTTGGGTCTAAAATAGTCCGGAAGGGGGTGAGTTAAATGATAGGAATAAATAGGTTAAAGCCAACAGTCAATGTACAAAGTTCCGATATACGATATACAGTCCAACCTCTCAAAACCGACTCTTAGTAAAATAGTTTAGATACTTTTAGGCAGGTGACTATTTAATTAATACAGGATTAACGTCATGCAGAAGGCTTCTCTGTGACCTTACTGTGTGGTTTTCACCCTGCATTAATTTGCCATTTTTTTTATTTTTTAAATTAACATTGATACTGATTTGAAAATCTGGTTTTGAGTGCCTATAAGTATGTGTGCGCGCGTGTGTGTGTGCGCGCGCGCCTGTGTGTTGTATGCGTGGGATTGTGTGCATGGGTGTCGCTGTGTGTTTCTTTATTTGTCTGTGTGTGTGCGTACGCGCGTGTCTGACTTTACACGTGTGCGTGCGTGCATTCCTGCGTGCCTGCGTTCCTGCATGCCTGCATGGCTGTGTGAGAGATATTTCGGTATAATATCCCTGAGAGTATTTGAGTAATATACAACAGTGTGTCTACTTTTGGCAGATAAAGTTGTTAGTCGCACTGTCGTAGATATGTTATACCATACATGGTCACCTTATAAACGGACACCGGACCGACCAGTGGTGATACTGGCCTTATCCTGCAATATATTAACAAGGACGCTGCTACTTCCAATTTAACGACTTTGGTATATCATGTCGGAGGATCCAACCCGTAAACTATTACTGTGGAAGTTGATGCTCTACCTATTGAGTTAACCCTTTCCCTGTCCAGTATATAGGCCAACTTTCACTACCTACTGAATATTCTTTAACAAAATAGTTATAAAGAAATATGGAAGGTGGAACATTGTAGACATTTTAGAAAGCAAAGGAACAGATCTATAGAATTCTATTAGCAAACAGAGCAGACCCTGATCAGACGGCTCCTCTAGGAGCCGTCTGATCTGGATCTACTCTGTTTGCATATGCGTGAAAACACGTTTATATGAGGGAAAGGGTTAACCCTTTCCCTCATATAAACGTCTTTTCACGCATATGCAAACAGAGTATCCCCAGGTAAGACGGCTCCTATGTCTGATCAATGTCTGCTCTATTTGCGTATGAATTATAATATATCTGACTCTACAACATATACCAATGCAAACACTTTCTTTGAACATTGGCTTTTTTTCAAAATTCAGCAAATAAATATTCACTATGTCATTAATTTCTGACAGGGATTTTGAACAGGGAAAGGGTTAACGGCCGGGATCCATACAACAAAATTGTAATTGCTTGTAAATGATAACCTATTGTCGACGAATCCTTGACAAATATTACCAACTGTTTAGATTCAAAGTAGACGCTGAGTAACTCAGTGTCTCATCAGGTTCAAAACTGTCTGAGAATTAGATTACCTTTTTGAAAAGAAATAGAATAACTCTGAATTAGAAGGCATTTCAG
Source organism: Azorinus chamasolen (assembly GCA_963576725.1). Lineage (NCBI taxonomy): Eukaryota > Metazoa > Mollusca > Bivalvia > Cardiida > Solecurtidae > Azorinus > Azorinus chamasolen. Next base: position 29,207,617 of record OY755248.1, read on the forward strand.
GAGAAGTTTGTGCAACATGATTAAGGTTAACCCTTTTCTTTATGAATATTCATGTAAGAAATAATGACGTCATGAATATTGATACGATTAATTTGTTACAATAGCACATGGACACAGGAATTCTTAGCCATGGCAGAATATATTATATCATAAGCAAACAGAACAGACCCTGATCAGACGGCTCCTATAGGAGCCGTCTGATTTGGGTCTACTCTGTTTGCAAAGGCGTAAAAAAGAGTATTTTTTATGGAGTAAAGGGCTACACAATATTTGAACTATAGGCCATTTACTTAACCTTGTGTCCAAAAGAAGGAAGTACATCAAAAGAAGAAAAGAAAACATTGAAAGTGTATTCAAATATCAAAGTGGCATAAATTGACACCGATGTAATTATAGATTTATTTAAAATGACTTACGTACTGCTGCAGAGGTAAACAAACTAAAGTATTAAAGGATAGACTTACAGTATTGAATGCTAAAGTACTCGTATAGATCTACCCTAGACAAACATGTCTATTTACATAAGTCTGTACGTAAAAATGGACAATGCCTTTTAAGGACCAATCAGAGAACAGTCCGCTCCTGTTCCTGTTCCTAATGTTGACCGAAATACCCTCATTACCCTGAGTATTCGGATTGACAAGTTTAAGCAAATAATGCAGACCCAGATCAAACTGCTCCTGCGTGGGTAGTTTATCAGGGCCTTTCACTATTTGCTATTACTTCAGTTTAATATGGTGTCACATAGACCATGGTGAAACTCCACTAAACCGGAATTCTAGAAAAAGAAGAATTTAGATACTTTCAGGCAGATGGCAGCTTAATGCATGCTGAAAGTCATACAGAAAGCCCATAGAGGAGCTTTCAGCATGACTTTCACCCAGCATTAAGCTGTCACCTGTCTCCAAGACCGATATTCATACTAAAACGAACATCTGATTTAGAGGTGTTTGTTTCTATAATTAGCTTAAGAAATTCACCAAGAGAGCAGATTGTGTTCCTGGATATTTAGGGTAAATATAGGATATTTTTTACTTCCGACTGCCTTTCGCAATGCACCTAACCAAGCTTATGTGTGACCTTCTCCAATGAAGTTATTGGGTGTCATTGAAGAAGCACCACCTTATTGCACAGTTCAGTAAAACTCGTCTAAACCGATCACCTTATGAATAAACATAGTTATTGCAATGAAGGACGAAAGTAATGCACACGTCCCTGCAGACGCCTTCTCCATCTTTCATCCCGCATCAAATTTCCACATGCCATCACGAACCAGACTTAGATCTCCCTTTGATGTTCGCTTAAGAGGGTCTATACTATACTGATTATATTATCCCTGAAATTCATGGAGGAAGTATTGACATCATACTTATTATATTAATTAGATTATTTTGTATAATAGCATATGGATACAGGACTGTTGGACATGACAGAAGTTGTGGATTCATATTTATGATTATTTCATAAGCAATCAGAGCAGATTCTGATCAGGCGGCGCCTACAGGAACCGTCTGATCTGGGTTTACTCTGTTTGCAAAGGTGTCGCATTTATCGAGTAAAGGGTTATACCCATGACTTTTTATTAACCCTTATCCGTGTGTAAACTTGTGCCTGCTCAAACTCTAGTATTCTGCAAGTTTTACTTTCCTCAATACCTACAAACGTTTGAAATACAGTAAAACCTCTCTATAACGGCCACTTAATTACATCAAGTACTTTGTGTTAAAGGCAGGTGACTGCTTAAAGCAAGGTGAAAGTAAAACAGAACGCTTCTATATGAGCGTTTTGTTTTACTTTCACCTTGCTTTCAGCAGCCACCTGCCCTAAATACCAACTAATTAACACAATTTAGTGATAGTTATAGAGAGGTTTTACTGTACAGGATTCAGGATATACAACCCATCTTGGTCCAGACTATAATGAAATGCCCATAAGGCTGCAGTTAGCAAAATATGTGTTTAGTATTACTAGGTGGTTATGAAAACTAGGTGTTTTGTTTTCTTCAGCACCTGTTAGCTAGGGAGCATATAAACAAACAATTAATGTAATTTTAAGCATTCTAGAAACGCGATGCAAGTAGAGACTTTCACTTTAAATACAGTAAATCGTCTCTAAAACCGGGCTTCAACTTACAGTAAAACCTCTCTATAACGACCACTAAATTACAGTAAAACATCTCTATAACGGCCACTTAATTACAGTAAAACCTCTCTATAACGGCCACTTAAGTACATGAAGTATTTGTGTTAAATGCAGGTTGCTGCTTAAAGCAAGATGAAAGTAAAACAGAACGCTCCTATAGGTCAATTAATGCAGTCACACAGAAAGCTTACAAAGGAACTTCTGCAAGACTTTCACCCTGCATTAAGCTTCAATATATCTTTTAGGACCAATAATGATACTTGTTTTAGTGTTCGAATTATCGAGGTTCGAACTATCGGGGTTATACGGTAATATCAATGCTAGTCATGAAACCAGGTGAAAGCTCCTTCAATCATGCACATTTGTAATTTGCAACCACCTACAACGTATCTAAATCCTTCTTTACTAAAAGTCTAGGAAAGGGGTGACGGTAGTTGTCAGTTCAGACAATAGGGCGTTGAGTCACGGAACACGTGATCACTGGTTCGATTCGAAAGAGATTTCGCTAAGCGTTCAGCATTTAATGTTTACTCCATAGATATATATTTTAACACTTTTACAAACAGAGTAGACCCTGGTAAGTCGACTTCTATATGATCCGTCTGATCAGGGTCTACTCTATATGCTAATGAGATAATATATAAAATTAGTCTAATTGATATTAACCCTTTACCTCATAGGCTATTTTTAGATCCAACCTCTTTGAATAAATCTACCGAAAAGGAGCATAAACTAGAGAAAAGGAAACTTTTAGAATTTTGTAGTCTGAAACTATTGTGATAAATAGAGCATTTGCTCCTATAGGAGCAAATGCTCTATTTATCACAATGGTTTCACAAAGTGACCTTTACATAGTCGTCAAATGTCGTCAATATGAGGGAATGGGTTAATGGTGTTATTATTTCTTTTATGAATATTCATTAAATAAAGGGTATAAGAGCACGTGGTTGATGAATACATGGCAGAAGTATCGCACAAATTTAGTCTGCAATACTTTCGTCTGTCTAAAATCAGTTTGGTACGCAGTTTGGTACCTTTAGCCTGCTGAGCAAAATTATATTTACAGAATTTTTCACCTACTACATTTTCAAATTTCAAGCTATAATCAATGTGTCTACTGAAATGCAATAAGGGTGTCAAACATTTTGGATCCTGATGAGACGCCGAGTTACTCGGCGTGTCATCTGGATCCAAACTGTTTGCATAGGTATTGATTCATCCGCCCATAACAGGCTAAAGGTTAAGCGATTAAATATCTAGCACTGGACATATCTAATGAGTGTTTAACTCTTACACCCAAGCGCGATCCGACTAGCCATGCAAAACAGGTTGGATACAGATGAGGCGCCGAGCATTATGCAGCTTTCATATTGACCCATTCCACTCATAGGCTATTTTCAGACCCAAAATCTTTGAATAAATCTACCCCCAAAGGAGCATATTCTGTAGAAAAGGACAATGTTAGATTTTATGCCATAGGAGCAAATGCTCTATTTATCACAATGGTTTCTAAAAGTGACTTTTACAGAGGCGTCAAAAGGCGTCAATATGAGGGATTGGTTAAAGTGGTTTCTGCTTTCCATTGTCAGTGTCGGGAATGTTTATGACAATTTGCACAGGGGGCCATTTCGTGGGTCTACATGGTCTAAAAGGTAAACCAAAATGATTGGGTCTATTTAGTGTTATATTATATAACACTAAATCGACCCAACCATTTTGTTTACCTTTTAGACCATGTAGACCCACGAAATGCCCCCCCCCCCGCCCCCTGTGACAATTTGTATACAGTTTGGTCTGAGGCTGTTTCTTTTTTTATCGTTGTATCAAATTAGAGGAGCAGGTTAGAAAATATATTCTGGCAATTTTTCGTATATATCAATTAACACCAGAAGTTGAACACATATCAGTATCATGAAAGTAATTCTTACGGTCAAATATTCCATGGAATATATTTATTTATTCAGCTAAATATTACGCTAACTGAAGCTTGCTTAATCCTTAGAAAACCACGAGAGACGGAAACCAACGGTCATGTTCGGCGGAGTTCGATTTTGGAACTAAATAAGCTAAATGCTGATAGTTTACCTGTATGAACATAGGAACGAGTACGTACACAATTTTGACAAGTGAATGTCGGACGCGTTTCTGCAATAAGTTTTCCTCTCTTTTTCGATACAAACAACTCTTTCATTACCATGCTCGTTAGCGTAAAGTAAAAATTAAGGTCACAAATGATCACATTCTAAAATTAGTTTGGTACGCAGCAGTTTAGATAATACGAGCAGAATACATCTTTAAACCATTACCTCATATGCTATTTTTAGATACAGCCTCTTTGAATAAATATACAGAAAAGGACCATTAACTGGAGAAAAGGAAAACTTTAGAATTTTGTAGTTTGAAACCATTGTGATAAATAGAGCATTTGCTCCAATAGGAGTTCGTTTCATAATGTAACTTTTAGAGAGTCGTCAAAAGTCGTCAATATGAGGGAATGGGTTAAACCATTCCCACCTACTGAGGCCTTTTGACGCCTCTGACAAAAGTCAATTTTTTGTGATACCATTGTGATAAATAGAGAACTTGCTCCATAAACTACATACTTCTAAACTGCTCTTGTTCTCTAGTATATGCTTCTCTTTGGTAGATTTATTCCAAGAGGTTGGGTATATGGTTAGTCTAGGAGGGAATGGATTAAATGACGTTGGCGGCAAGAGGATATTGACATACAGTTAAACCCCGATATTTCAAACACTAAAACAAGTTTCATTATCGGTCTTTAACCCTTCGCTTGCTACGTCAATATACCTACCTGTAAATAGTGAAGACCCAGATGAGACAGCTCCTGCAGGAGCTGTCTCATCAGGGTCTGCACTATTTACAAGTTGATTGTGCAACCAGTGCACTCCACAGCAGTGGTTGCACAGCGAAATACTTGTACACAGTGAAGATATATGCAATTATACAACAGGGCATGGGTAAAGAAGGAGAAATGTATTTCAAAAATCAGCAAGAGAAGGGTTAAGACAGATGACAGCATACTGCAGGGTGTAAGTCATGCAGAAAGTTCCTAGGTGAGCTTTCAACATAACTTTAACCCTGCACGAAGAAGCCACCTGTCTAAAAAGTACTCAATGTTTCATTACTAAAACTCCGGCCTATCGATTTTTTGTACTGTTTTTTCATGTCACTTGCCACTTATTGGCGACAATGACACTTAACCCGATGTAAAAATATGTCTGCTGCATTTTGTATTTACATCGGATTCTAACGAACGTTTGAGAAACGTCTGACCGAGTGTCAAACAGCTTGGAACATTGATAAGACGCCAGGTTATTCGACGTCTCATCCAAAGCTGTCTGCAATTTGCCCGTTTGGTCGCATGTTTAATTTACGTTTTTTATTATATACCTGTCAGTTTCTGCAGTAAACTACGATTGTATTCGAACCTGCAATAAAACCTTTAAGATAAATGTTCCGTATTGCACAAGCGTGCAGTACAAGATCCATATCTGTAAATCAATGCGACATTCATGAATGGACTATGTTTTCTATTTCTGAATAAAAGCTTAACGTGAATATTAAGGGATATTCTTCTGAAAATGTGTGACATGACAAACATAGCAAACCTTAATAAGAGGGATCCTCTCATCCGGATCTACACTGATTGCAAATGAGTAGCGACTCATTCCCCGCACTGGAATGATTAAATGCGGTTTAAAAAAACAACAAAAAAAACAATTATTTATCAATGTAAATCTTTAACGGATTGTGTGATTTAGCAATACGCTTAACACGCTAATGTTATTGTAATAAGTGTTGTCTACAAAATGGCTGTCCGCTTCATTCCTCAAATCCATATAATCTAATAACATAGATGTTTATAAAAACAGGTGGTTGCTTAATGGAAGGCAAACGTAATGCAGAAAACTTACGAAATAATATAGACATGGTGTCGCACCTGTTATTACCTATGCAAACAGTTTAGATCCAGATGAGACGCCGAGTTATTTAGCATCCCATCTGGGTCCATGCTGTTTGCAAGTATAAGTCAGGTCAGGTAGGAAAAGTATTGCCTTAAAATGACATTTGTAAACAATTTTGGTTGTGAATTACCTGTTAATATTTATACAGTAAAATATCGATTCTACGAACACTTAAGTATGTATCATTATCTATCTTTAAAACAGGTGGCAGCTTAACGCAGGGTGAAAGTCAAGCAGAAAGCTCCTATAGGCGTTTTGTGCATGACCTTAACACTTCGCTTGCTATTCACGTCAATATACCTTTCGGTAAATAGTGAAGACCCAGATGAGACAGCTCCTGCAGGAGCTGTCTCATCAGGGTCTGCACTATTTACAAGTTGATTGTGCAACCAGTGCACCCCACAGCAGTGATTGCACAGTGAAATACTTGTACACAGTGATGATATATGTAATTATACAACAGGGCATGGGTAAAGAAGGAGAAATGTATTTTAAAATTCAGCAAGAGAAGGGTTAACCATACATTAAGCAGCCATCTGGCAACAAAGATATAAATTCGTCACTACTAAATGTTCGTAATATCGAGATTTTACTGTAATAATATTTGTTAATTTGAATGGATGGATATTAACTAGCTGAACTTTATAATGACATCATAAATAAGTGGAGTTTAATAATGGTAAAGGGTGTAATATTTTCTCACAAGCAAACAAAGCATACCCTGATCAGACGGCTAATACATGGTCATTTTATTTGAGTCTGCGTTGGTTGCAAAGCTGTTAAAATTCGTCTCTATGAAGTAAATGGTTAAAAGAAGTAGAATATCAAATATAGTAAAACCTCTTCAAATCGGACGTTAAATTTAGTATTTATAAATATCAGTATTGGAGACTGGTGGCAGCTTAATGCTGGGTGAAAATCCTCTAGGAGCTTTCTGCTCGACTTTCATCCTGCATTAAGCAGCCACCTGCCTAAATGTATGTAAAGTGTCGTCTACTATCATTCTAGTTTAGAGGGGTTTTACTGTATTAGCATTTTACAGACCGCTACTATCCTGTACAGTTTCGCCAATGACAGCGAATCATTTAACGGGGGAGTGGTTTATTTTGTCCTCGTGGCCCGCTTTAACACTTCCTAGTTACCAATCAAAAGGCATAATACTTTAGACCTAACCATTAACATGCCAAGAAATATTGTTTGAAATATAAACAAACAGTTTTGACCCTGATGGCAGACAAGGTAATCAAACGTCTTGTGATCCAGATAGCATGATTCTCTGCTTTTAGTTTGCCAACGAAGTAGAAGAGATGTTATATTGGGTAATGAATCAGTTGCCTTTTTTGCAAATGTCAAATACAGTAAAACCTCTCTATAACGACCACTAAATTACATCAAGTATTTGTGTTAAAGGCAGGTGGATGCTTAAAGCAAAGTGAAAGTAAAACAGAACGCTCCTATATGAGCGTTCTGTTTTACTTCCACCTTGCTTTAAGCAACCACCTGCCCAAAATATCAACTAATTAATACAAGGGTCGTAATAGAGAGGTCTTACTGTAACCGTATGTTATCCAATTATCATGATAAGCGCGAAATGACAATGGCAAACAGTTTAGATCCAGATGAGACGGCGTATAATGAATAAGTCGGGCCCTTATGCTGTATGTAAAATTGCAGCATATCAGTGTTTGAACAGACACTCAGCATGCTAAGGGTTGAAGGTAAACTCTTTCGCTGGCAACTTTTGTCGTCTGCACTTTTTTTTAAGTCTGCTACAATTTTCAGTTTTCAGTTTTTCTTTAATTTGTTTCATAAAACAGTAATAGTAACAAACGGTGTTGATTCTGACGAGACGCCGAGTTAGTCGGCGTCTCATCTGGATCCAAACTGTTTGCATAGGTAATCACAGATGCGGCACTGACAGCGAAATGGTTAATAAGGACGCCGGTATAAAAGGAAACACCCGCTGGAGTTTAAGTCAAGTCGTCAGCGACCATGGAAAGACCTACAGCCTTTCGTCTTTCCAAATATGTCTGCGTCTTGTGGATAATCGCAGAATTGTTCTGTGGCCATACAAATTGTGAGTTATGATTACTATTACTCTTAATATGTTCTATTACTGAGGTGATAATGATGATAATGATGTTGTTATTGATGATGATGATGCTGCTGCTGCTGATGGTGGTGGTGATATTTTAAAACCATGAGAGATAACTATCATGCTAACAATACAATTGTATTGTTTGCGTGGTAACTATCATGAATATGATAAATAGAGTAGGATTTATTTGTTAAATAAATCGTTACATAGATTAGACGGTCCCTGATCAGCGTCTGCTCTTTTGGTTTAATGTAGATCTAGCAGGTCGACGCCTGTTATGGTAAAATTCCAGCATTCATAATGTTAGTATAAAAAAAATCAGCGAATAAATATTCATACGGTAATTATAGTTTTTACATGAATATTCACCAGGCAAATGTTTAACTCCTGTAGGAGCCGTCTGATCAGGGTGTCCTTTTTCTACAAAATCCAGCTAATAAATATTCATGGTATTTTTGTTTCTTACATGACTACAGGGAAGGGGTTCAACTGGTTAACCCTTTCCCTGTTCTATATGTAGGCCAATTTTCAGTACCTACTGAATATTCATTAACAAAATAGTTATAAAGAATTCTTGAAGGTGGAACATTGTAGACATTTTAGAAAGTAAAGAAACAGATCTATCAAATTCTGATAGCAAACAGAGTAGACCCTGATCAGACGGCTCCTCTAGAGCCGTCTGATCTGGGTCTACTCTGTTTGCAAATGTGTGAAAACACGTTTGTATGAGGGAAAGGGTTAAGTGGATGATAGACGAGGATAGAAATAAATAAAAAGAAAAGGAACACCTGAAACTGAACCCTTTCCTTGTGGAATATTCATGTATGAAATACAATAAAACCCCTCTAATGGGACCAATTTATAAAATCAACAAAGATGCCTTTAAAAACAGGTGATTGCTTTTCAAGCACCAGTCTTTAACATCCAGAATTAGACCTGTTTTTGGTGGTCGCATTAGAGGGGTTTTATTGTAATGAAACATGTACATAGGATACTTTTGTATAGTCGGAACTGTAGACTCGGGTCTGTTATACAGTAGAACCCCTCTTATGCGACCACTTAATAAATAAACATGGCTGTCTTTATAAACAGGTGGTTGCTAAAGGCATGACAAATGTAATGCAGAAAGCTCCTCTAGGAACATTACGTCTGGCCTGTATTAAAATACCACCTGCACATAGCACCCAGACTTATACCTCTTTTAGGTGGTCGCATTAGCGGGGTTTTACTGTAATTCAATCAACAAACGGGACAAACTCTGATCCTACAAGACCCCACCCTCTGAGTTTGGTCTACTCAATTTGCAAATACGTGAAAAAGCATTTATATGAGGGAATGTGTTAATAGGACTTTAGGTATTCTGAAGATCATAAGTTCACAATGACCTTTTTATACATCTGACTGTGCAATAATATGATTGATCTTTTAAACATGTTCAGATATAAGTACATGCACAACATTAATTCATAAATGCATCGCCTTATTTGCTAATAATGGTGCGTAGGTTATAAATAAAAGAATAATCAAAGTACTGACAGTACTGAAGGTTTCGGACATAATGTATATTTATTATATTGATTGTTTGCTGTGGATTTTTCTGAAAATCATGTCAGTAGTTTGGAAGACATTTAAAGAATTGTTTTATGAACATGTCACACACAGGGCGATTCCAATAGCTCAACTTGCCACTTTGTACCAATAGAGCCAAAATTGAGTTTAAAAATTAGTTTAATGTAGTATAGAGCCATCATTCCATTATTTGAAAGTAAGGGTCATACTTCTGCTACTATCTGGTGGACCATAACAGTAATTAGCATGCATCATTCACTTATCCATATATACACTTCCACCAATTTTAGACATATTCCTTATGATTCTAAATACCCTACAAATAATTGCCAAATATACTGTGGGGTGATATGAACAATATGACAAATTATAAAGTAACAAATATATATTTCAACTTAGCATGGCAGGATACAACAGGGAAAATAAAATTAACTAGAAAATTGTTTCCAAGACACTAATGCACCCCTCCACCTAACAATAGTGTCTCTATATCAAGCACTTTTGACTATGTTTTATACAGTGAAGAAAATTTCAGAGTCCCATAACTCTGGTAAGATGGTCAGAGCAATAATTACATTCTTTAAGAAAATCTTCACATCAAGGTTGACAGCTTATCATGGGTGAAAATTTGAAGTAAAACCTCCCATTGGTATATGGGTTGTTAGACACATAATATTGTTTCACTTTATATCATATAGTGAAGACGATTTCAGGGTTCCATATCGGGTACAATTGGTCTTAGCAAAAATAGGCCTTTCTATGCTTTTGCAAACAGAAAAGACCCTGAAGTTCATAGAATAGTTTATCCATGCCTATACTTTGTCTTTTTGTGTGATTGCATTTTATTTTCTTACTTTTTCCTGAGGAGACTGCGAGTGTGAGTCTGTTCATGGCCAATTTGTGAGTCTGTGTTGCAAACAATACAGACCCCGATCAGTTACCACAACTGGTCAGGGTCTTCGCTATTTGTAGCATCATACATGTGACAAGTATATCAATAAATGATATAATTAAAAATAAATTATAGTCATATATGTAAATTACCATGTAAATTACAGTTAGTGCTGTAGTAAACACTACAGACCCTGATCAGTAACCGGCGTCATAGAAATAAATTATATGAATTAGAAATAAATTATATACATTACTGTAAGATACTATAAGACACTATAAGATACTATAGGCCTGACACGTAAATCAATAAATGATGAAATGTATTTAAATTAAAAGATATGAAAGTGTTTTGTCTCATTTTGTTTGCCTTTCTCCTTTTTCCTTTTAATGTTTTTTTTAATAATAGAAATGATACAAACCCCCTTGTTTCCTTTTAATAGTAATTGTTAATACTACCATCCAAGCTACTTAAACAATAGAGGTTGGCAAAGTTGGACACACTGTTTGGATTCAGATCTAATACCAAGTAACTGTCTGACCAAAATCTAAACTGTTTACAACTTGTGACAATTTTGCCTTTGGTCAAAATGCCTAAAACTGATCTTTTAGAAATTCAAATGATGACAAACCTGAAGCAGACGATATTACAGATCTCTACAGCTTGCTTAATCCTTACAATTCTGAATGATTTTTCGTCTGCAACAATTGCCGTCTGCTTCAATTCTTCAATAAACTTTCGTTCATTTTATGCAAAAATATGGTCAAGATGACAAACAGTTTGGATCCTGATGAGACGCAGAATTATGTGGCCTCTCATGTGGATCCAAACTGTTTGCATAGGTAATCACAGTTTCGCCGCTAACATGCAAAGAGTTAAGCATATGACCTCTAGAGATTTTAGCATGAAGTAACAGTTGACCTGCACTACTACCACCAGTGCTGTAACCTTTATACTGTAGTTTCTGATGTGAAGAACAGAAGAAGTCTATTTAACCCTTTATTTCCCTCATATAAACCTGTTTTCATGCAAACAGATTAGACCCAGATAAGACAGCTTCCCCATATGATCAGGGTCTGCTCTGTTTGCTAATGGATCTACCTTCCATATTTCGTTATAAATATTTTGTAAGATTCCGGAACCGGATTGTAAGCCAAGCACTGCACATGCGCGTATTCTCTTAGGGGGATTCCCGCTAGGTAGAGTTCGTGCACTAGGGGTTTTCCAGGAAGTTTGAGTCGCAATCAATTTTATAATGATTTCGGCAAAGCCGAAACCCTAAAAAGGTAGGTCTATTGTATTTGGGGGGGGGGGGAGATAAAATTTGAGGCAGTTGAAGAATAACACAGACGTTTGTCGGTCTAGAGTTATGGTTTAAAACAGCTGTTCTTAAAAAGCATTATACAGTTTTGTCATGATATCAATTTCATCAGGTTTTCTATATACCCCGGGACCAGAAAGGGTTACCGTGCACCCGTTTGACTTTTTTATGGGTACCAGGGTTTTTGATAGGGTCTGTTCAATGGAAATCCAAAATGCCCCCATGAAAAAAATTCATTCCTGTTATGGGTTTTCTACCGTTTCCATGACAACCATTGCTCTGGACAACGACGGTGGGCAAAGACTGTAATGTAGTATATCTATGCTATTTAGGACACTAAGAGTTTAAAACTGCTGCCAAATTGAAGGTAATACATTGGTACTTAATTAAGAATATGCTTTTGTTAATTACTTAATTTGCATAATCATAAATATTAATGAGGAAATCAAAAAATGGAGGAAACAAGACTAGAAGATGGTGAAAACTAGATCTGAAATCACCTGTGATGCTCCAAATACATGTACACCCAAATAATTATGTTCTTATACATGTTGTTAATAAGTTCATTAGCATATTCATGGATATTAACGAGAAAACCGAAAAACAAGAGAAAAGACAGAAGAATGATGAAAACTAGATCCGAGATCATCTGTGATGCTCCAAATGCATAGAGATATGTTCTTATACTTAAAACCACCTCAATGAGAGTAATCTAGCTTATACTATGCGAACATCGCATTTTATTGAGTTTTAGAGTTTCCATAGCAAATGTACGTCCGGACAGCGTCAACGCATAGAGAAGCTAGAAACGTTATATCATAGGGCATTGGGCAGCTGGGAGCTAACATTATCTATATGTTACAAAACACAAAAGAAAACACTGGTTTTTGATTTAGAATATCATGTTGTAAATCAGTTCATTAGTTTATTCATGAATATTAATGCTTAAATCAAACACGATGAAGGGAAATTATTTTAAAATGGTGGAATGAATTTAAAACCATCCGGTACGCTCAAAGTTTACCGAAATAATTCAACCGCTTTCAAAGTATGCTTTAGCTAGTTTTATATCAAACGGTGGTGTCTGTATGTTATTTTATTTATACGGACATGGTTGTGCACCTTTCTGGTATGAAAACAAATGATACCATAAGGAAAAATTAACATTTTAATTTCCAAGAGTGATATGAAACTTTAAAATCTGCTTACTTTCATGTCCATAACAATGAGTAGGGTATCACAATGATTTAAATGATGTATGTAGCCAGTGTCTGACTTAAGCAAAGAATAAGATAATGAATCAAGAACTTCAACTTATTAAGTAAACTAAACGCAGTATGTGGGTTAATTTGAATAGTTGTATACGTACGAATGTTTTGTTGTTGTTATCCGTATCAGTACACCACAGCAAAGATGTTTAAAGATGTATATTGCGCAGATTTCCGCACATTTTGCGTTTCGAACTGACTTCAGAATTTGAATCTATGGACCTTAACACTTATTTAACGCTAAACAGCACGGTCAGTAAGTGGTTGTTTGTGTCGAAAAAACTAGAAAAAAATGAAATGCTACGGAAACCAACGGAACAGCCTTCGCCAGTGGCCGGAATCTGTCGTAAGATTCAAATTTTTACATGCCGGAAATAATAATTCGATTTACCTGTATGAGTTAGCTCCCTTTGACCGTTATATTTGATTGACACCATTGAACGGTATACATGTATTTAGCTTATTTGCATGTAAATTATATGTGGTAAGATGGGCATATTGCCTTACTTTCTGAATAAAATATATTATGTAGGTCAACAACCAGTCTCAGCCATTGTACATGTGGTAACAACCTATTTAATATTCAAAGCGTTGTTCCGAAATAGAATCGGAACTTGTCCGAAGATGTCCGCTGATTTTTGTACAAAATCCCCGTTTCTAAAAAGGAGGTTCCTTTTAAAGAATTTAGCAGTATTCGGATGGCGATAATATTTAGCTGAACAAATATATATCCTGCCGGAAAATGGGTTGTTCATTAATTTCATTGTATGTATACCTGTACAGATTCTGGTGTTGATTGATTAATACGAAACAATGCACATAAGACATCTTTAAAAATGTTTTTTAAAAGTACCAAGTTTTGAGGACATGACGGGTAAATTACAATCTTCCAGAATTGATGAGTACGTTAAAAAGCAATATAACATGGTTTGTAAAGTAGAAATGAAACAAAAACTTTTAACTGGGGTATTTCGTAACAAACTTATCGAAACTAATATTTTTGACGCATACATGTATTTACAAACAAAATCATACATGTATTTACAAACCATTGTATCATTGTCGTTTACAGCACATGTACAAAACGTTGTCATTGCATGCTGTAGATGGATAGCTAGATTTTTAGTAAAATACATTTCATATCACAAACTAAAATAAGTTACATGGCAAAACATGCATGAAACATTATCATGTCAAATTCCATAAACACTAATGATAACACAAGGAACGGAAAACCAACCCTTCCCTCATTTCGATTCTGGTCGTCAATGTTAAGAATGCTTCTACCGGTCTATATTCAACCATTATCACATCTGTATTTATCGTAAAACAAGTCTAGACCGAATAATAATCTTCAATGAGCCCCCACCCCATTCTTTATATTATTCATCTGCCTAAAGAGTCTACTCCAGAATGTCCAATATGCATTGTGGAAGCAATTCTCCCTTAATTCATTATGGAACCAGAGAAACTCTATATAAATTCTGAAGGGAGTTGATCCCCCGAGAGCAGAATTTATAATCTTCACAACAGCAGGTGTTAAGTGCTTGTGTGGCGGCCGTAAAACGTCGCCCCGTACTTCATTCTCAGTGTTGTTATACCTTCTGATCCTTCGAGATCATGAATTTCAGTACTTCTTGTTCTGAAAATTGAATACCGCTTAAGCCGGTGCTAGGGGGCGTGAGCAGTGTTGTACTTTCAATTACCGCTCATGAACAGACTCAATAAAACCGAGTCTGCAATTTTCTCTTTTTGTGTTGCAATTCTTGCTTTCGGGGGATCACCACGCTTCAGAATTAGATAAATCTTAATCCTTCTAATCTTTAATTGAACGTGGTTTAAATTTTCATATCATACTTGGAAATTGAAACAGTCTGTTATTTGTATTTTAATGGTTTAACTCGTTTTCATCCCAGAAAGGTTCACACTCGCGCCCGCATACGAAAACGCAAATACCGGATAAAGAAACCATCTTTTGATATAATACCAGCAAAATCATAACTTGAAAGCTATTAAATATATTTCGATGTATCTCTAACTTGTATCGGTGTTCTTGAAGCATAACGGATGATAAAGAAATTCATTTTTAAATAGTTTTCCTTCTTTTTGTTTAATTTAAACACTGATATTCATGAATATGCTTATGGATAATCTAAATCAAAGAACATTGTTTTCTTATATGTTTGGTAGCAGATTGATAATGTTGGCCAAAGGCCTTGTGATATAACGCTATTACATTATCTATGCATTGACGCTGTCCAGACATTAACATTTGCTATGGAAACTCTAAAACTCAATAAATGCAGATAACCCATAAAGACATAGTGTCAGCTAGATAACTCTCAATGATGTGGTTTTATGTATAAGAAAATATCTCTGTGCATTTTGATCATCACAGATGATTTCAGATCTAGTTTTCTCGATTTGCCTGTCATTTTCTCTCATTTTCTTTTCATTAATATTCATGAATATGCTTATGAATTTATTAACAATATGATATTCTAAATCAAAGACCAGTGTATTTATATTACGTTTGGTAACAAGTTGATACTGTTAGCTACCAGCTCTCGAAGGTCTTGTGATATAATGTTATCTTCTCTATGCGCTGATGCTCGTACGTCTGCTATGTATTCTCATAAACTCAATAAAAATGCAAATAAGCTATAGAGACACGATTTTGTTTTATAAAATACTCTCCTTGAGGATGTTTTATGCATAAGAACATATTTGGGTGTATTTGGAACATCACAGGTGATTTCAGATTCTAGTCTTTTTCCTTCATTTTTCGATTTTCTCATTTATATACATTATTATGCAAATGAGGTTATTAACAAAGCATATTCTTAATTTAAGGATCAATGTCTTACCTTCAGTTTGGCACCAGTTTCAAACTCTTAGTGCCCCAAATAGCATATATATACTACATTATAGCCTTTACTCACCGCCGTTGTCCAGACCAATGGTTGTCATGGAAGCGATAGAAATACTCATAGCAGGAATGAGTTTTTTCATGGGTACATTTTTATTTCCATTCAGCAGACCCTACCAAACACACTGATACCCATGACAAAAGTCAGACTGGGGGTGCACAGTAACCCTATCTGGTCCCGGGGTAATACGGTAAACGGTTAAAACTAATTAGGACGCACCAAACGCACCAAGATATCTTGAACATACGAAACAAATGCATGTATAGGTATTATTGTAGATTATATTATCTATGGCTGTACTCATTTTTGTTCCAGTTTTCTTTGTAATTTCTACATAGTAATGCGTCTCATTGAAATTCCTCTCCAGGAAACAATGTTATCTTCATGACACACCCACAGTAGACACGACACCCAGGGTCTATGCTTATAAAGCTTTTAGTTGTGTCTGAGTTTCGTTCTCAAGCTTTTGACTGGTCAGATTTGAGTTCTCAAGCTTTTGATTGGTCAGATTTGAGCCAAAGGCTTAAATCTGACCAATCAAAAACTTGAGAACGAACTCCGACTCAACTAAATGTTTTATAAGCATGGACCCTAATGTACTTCCTTCATTGCCGCACTTTTTGACAGCAAAGTGCACCAAGTTGTGAACCAGTTAACAGTCTGGATAGTTACACCGAATGCAAAACACAAGTTACATTAAATTTCATCTAGAAATTCACATATTAATTTCATCACAAGTGACAAATTATCCAGAAATGTAAATAACCGATGCGTACGCTATTCCATGCCATATGTATTATATTAATTAATAATTGTTATGTAAATGGTTAAGGGTAGTTTGCGTCACGGGATAACTGCTGATTTATGGACCTGACTCTACAACTTCTACCAATGCAAACAGTTTCTTTGTAAATATACGTTTTTTTTTCAAAATTCAGCTAATACATGTATATAAAATATTCATTATGTCATTATTTCTAACATACCTATATAACAAGGAGAGGATTAAATCCATACAGTAAATGTGAAATTGCTTGTCAATGATAGTCTGTTGTCGACGAATACTTGATAAATATTGTCAACTGTTTGGATTTTGATTAGGCGCCGACTAACTCAGTGTCTCCCCAAGGTCCTAACTGTTTGGTTCTTTGATTACCTAATTAGAAAGAAATAGAAGTCTGAATTAGAAGGCATTTTCTATCAAGGAAATGATTGCGCAGCAGGATTAAGGTTAAAAAATATTTGAACAATAAGCCATTTACTTTACTTTAAAGAAGGAAGTACATCAAAAGAAGAAGATTAAATATTATGTATTCAAAATTCAAAGTGGCATATATTGACACCGATGCATGCATAGATTTAATTAAAAAACTTGCGTACTACTGCAGAGATAAACAGACTAAAGTACGAAAGGATGAATGCTAAAGTACTCGTATAGATCTCCCCTTGACAAACATGTCTATTTACATAACCCTCTACGTAAAAATGGACGGACAATGGCTTATAAGGACCAATCACAGAACATTCTGTCTCTTCCTGTTCCTATTGTTGACATAAATACCCTGATTACCCTGAATATTCGGATTGATAAGTTTAAGCAAATAGTACAGACCCAGATCAAACTGCTCCTGCATGGGGAAAGTATTAGGGTCTTTACTATGTGCTGTTACTTTAGTTTAATATGGTGTCACATGGACTATGGTAAAACTCCACTAACCCGGAATGCTAGAAGAGAAAAATTTAGATACGTTTGGGCAGGTGACTGCTCAATGCATGGTGACAGTCATGCAAAAAGCTCCTAGAGGAGCTTTCAGTATGACTTTTATCCTGCATTAAGCTGTCACCTGTTTCCAAGACCGATATCTATACTAAAATCGAACGTCCAGTTTAGATGTGTGTTACAGTATTTAGCTTTAGAAATTCACGAAAAGGGCAGATTGTGTGCCTAAATAATTAGGGTAAGAAGGAATTGTTTTTACTTCCGACTGCATTTCGCAATGCATCCGCGACCTTCTCCAATGAAGTTATTGGGTTTCTATGAAGAACCCCCACCTTTCATTAAAATGTTTTACTTATTGCACAGTTCTTCGGTAAAATTCGTCTAAACCGACCACCTTATGAATAAACATAGGTAGCACAATGCAGGACGAAAGTAATGCAAGTCCCTGCATAATACTTCTTCATTTTTCATCCCGCATCAAATTTTCACCTGCCATTACGCACCAGACTTAGATCTCCTTTTGGCGTTTAAGAGGGTTTATACTATAATGATCATAAACCCTGGTCAGACGGTTTCTATGGAAACCGCCTGACCATGGTCTACTCTGTATTCTAATAATATGCAAAATTATTCTTATTGATATTCATGGTTTCATTATTCCCTTTATGAATATTGATGGAATAAGAGTATAATAGCAGGTAGCTGCTGAATACAGGGCAGAAGTATCGCACAAAATATCCTATCCGATATTACTGCATTACTTTCGTATGTCATTAAGCTACCATATGATTAAATATCTAGCATTGGATGTTTAACTCTATGCACGCTAGCGGCGAAACTGTGATTACCTATGCAAACAGTTTGGATCCAGATGAGACGCCGCATAATGCGGCGTCTCATCAGGATCCAAACTGTTTGTCACTTTGGCCATATTTTTGCAAAGAAATTAGAGAAATTTTATTTTTAGAACTGAAGCAGACGATAATTGTTGCAGACGAAAAATTACTTAGCGTGCAAAGAGTTAACTGTTACACCGACCAGCCATGCAAACAGGTTGGATACAGATGAGGCGCCGAGCATTATGCAATTTTCAAATTAAAGTGGTTTCTGCTTTCCATTTTCAGTGTCAGGAAATTTTATGACAATTTGTATCTAGTTCAATCTAAGGCTGTTCCCTTCTTTTTTATCGTTGTATAAAATTAGGGGACCAGGCTTGAAATTATATTCTGACTTGTTTCCTTCGTATACTTGTAAATCAATTAACGCCAGAAGTTGTACACATATCAGTATCATGAAAATAATGCTAACGTTCTCAAGCTTTTGATTGGTCAGATTTGAGCCTTTGGTTCAAATCTGACCAATCAAAAGCTTGAGAACGGCCAAATTTTCCACGGAATATATTTTATTCAGCTAAATATTACGCTAAGTGAAACTTGCTTAATCGTTGGAAAACCGCCGACGTTTTAAGAGACGGAAACCAATGGCCATGTTCGGTGGAGTTCGAATTTAGAACTAAATAAGCTAAAGTCTTTAAGACAGATGACAGCATAATGCAGGATGAAACTCATGCAGACCTCTCCTAGAGCGGTTGGTTGTCACTTTGGTGACTCGTTGTAAAAGCGTGTTAATATTCTGAGAAAAATAGATGACTGCTAATCGAGAGTGATGATTTCTTTGATAAAGAAGACACAGTTTACGGAAATCGGTGGGCAAATAAGCTTTCAATGACGATCACAGTGAATGAACCCATCGGTTTTAGCAGATTTCCGCCGGAGTTGAATACTTTTTTATTATATAGAGCAGGGGTGTTGGAGAAAAAAGTTTTTTAATTTCTTTTTTGGTTGGGTCAGAAAACAATCTTTTGATATGTTTTAGATACTTATGACATGTGATTAAAATAATGTATTTGTGATGGAGTTGTTGTTGAGATATATCATGCGAAGGAAATCTGTGTTCACAATGACCTTTTTATACATTTGACTGTGCAATGATATTATTTGTATTTTAAATATGTTCAGTTATCAGTATAGTAAAACCTTTCTAAACCGGAAATCGAGTAGAGGAGAACTTAAATAAGTTTAGGCAGATGACTGCTTAATTCAGGGTGGAAGTCATGCAGACCGCTACTAGAGGAGCTTTCTGCGTGAGATTCACCCTTCATTAAGCTGCCACCTGTCTCCAAGACAAATATCTATACTAAACATTACGTCCGGTTTAGAATGACAGAAGCTAACAGTGTTACCTACGGACGGTACGTAGGTTGTAAAAAACCCATGAGGTAGATCTATTGTATTGGGGATAAATAAAATTCAAGGCAGTGGAAGATAACACAGACGTTTGTCGGTTTAGACTATCGGTTTAAATAACTGTTCTCAAATAGTATAGAGTATTAATACGACATTTAAAAATAAATTTCGTAGTGGTAGCAGTAGAATTATAAAGTTATTTAAATCACAAACAGCTAAAGTAACAGTTACTTTACCATAACTTTAACATAATGTATATCTTCCATATCAGTAATTTTATATCCAGTGTTAGTATGGTCATTAGTCTCCCATCGGTTACAAGAATGATGAGAGGAAATGTCATACACAAGGGCCATTACTCTTGCATCAATGTTTTTGGAGTTATTTTTTCTCGTTGAGTAAAACAATGCAAACAACTGGTCCCATATTCTAAACATTTCTTGGTTTAAGCGGACGGGTGTGTTGGATGTGACGTGTTTTGTTTAACATTGCGTCCTAATAAGCTGTTCCCACAGAATGCATACGTACTTTTGAACTAATCTGATGTTTATGTTTCAGCTACACCTAGTTTCTACAATATTTATCCACGTTACGGCAGCATTGCGGGTGGTACATTACTCAGAATCCGTGGTTCGGGTGAGTATTTCTTTTCACTATCCACATAGAACAGACATTTGAAATTTTATCAATAAATCACAAAATATGAGTATATATTAAAACTAGCTCTATATGATATACATGTACTTTTCTCACGCATACTTATATCTTTGTGATTTATTGAAACAATTTCAAATGCCTGAGGATTAAGTCTGGGTCTTAAAGATGAGTGGAAGCTTAATGCAGGACACCATTTATGCAGAAAACTTCTGGGACAGTATCACTTTCGTCCTGCAACATGCAATCACATGTGATTGGTAGAGGTTTTACTATATAGTGTAAATGTCCACATCACAGATTGAATGAATAGATTCTATCAATAGTTTATATCGCATGCCTTAAAGATCTCCAGGTGATGTTTTTCTCGTATAGTTAAACAATTCGCATCGAATATCGTCCATTTGGAGTGTTGTCAACATTCACAATAGGGAAACATGTTTTCATTCTGTTATCTAATGAACACTACTCATGTTCTCTATATTACATAATTTCACATGTGTACGGTATAAATACATTAATGGTACATACTGACGCATTTGTATTTAATAGCATTTATTTTATTGTAAAAGTATTTATGTTGTAAACGAGCATATTTATGTAGCATAGCTAGTAGAATTATGTTCGATCTAGACGTTTATGTATATTATATACTTGCGTCTTGGGATATGTTTACAGCATTTGCAACGAAGGGTATGATTAACCAGACATGCAGCATGTTGTAATACTATATTATCATGTCCCTTTTTAATCAATGTTTTAACATATTTGACGAACAAAGTGAGACAATGGGTAAAAGTACAAAAATGAGTCATGCAGGAAACACCACATACAGAACAAACAGTCCAATAATCTTATGTAAATCGCATCACCATAAAATACCGTGTCGCAGGAGCGCCTTGAGATTACATTTGCACTTGCCAATAAGTGAGATATTTCGATAATAAATTTTAGAGAAAGTTTTCTTAGTTTATGGTATCTATATCTTGCTTAAGCAGCGTTTTAGTTAAAATGAGATTTCGACTGTTAAATTCGTCAACAGATGAACACGCTCTAGCAAAACGAATAAATTGAGATGTATAAACCCCGTAAGATGGGGAACGGGAACACGTCAAGATGAGGGAAATTTACAATATTAAAATCAAAATCATATATTCTGAAAATGGGTGATCCTTCGAAAGCAAAAGAAGAAATGCAAAAAGAGAAAATTGCAGACTCGGTTTTATTGAATCTGTTCATGAGTAGTAATTAAAAGTGCAACACTACTCATGCCCCTAGCACCGGCTTAAGCAGTATTCAATTTTCAAAACTAATAACATCAAAACTTATGATCTCGAAGGACCAGAAAATATAACAACACTGAGAATGAAGTACGGGGCGACTTTTTACATCTCTTTTGTCATTTATTTTAGAAGAAATAAGTCCATTGTCATTTTTAAGGTCTAGATCAAGAAAAGCTTCATAAGTGTCGGAAGGGTTAGCTTTATTCAAGTTCTTTTGGGTAAATTGTAGGAATCAGAACATCACAGAAAGGGTTATCTAAGTTAAAAATATCATCCAAATATCGAGAAATGTCATTAAAGGCTTTCATAACATCATCTTGTGATTGTGGATTCAAATGTATCATAAAAATCTCTCTCACAGCAGTACAAAAACAAATCGGCGATCAGTGGTACACTATTGGTACCCGTAGGAATGCAAATCACCTGACGGTATATAGCATTCCAAAAACGTACACATATGTTATCCAGAAGAAAGGTTAGTGATTCGCAAACTTCTGAGCATGTCCAATTGGTGTAATATTTCATTTGTTTGTCAGTAAAGAAAGCTTTATCAGCATTACATGCCAGAAATGATTTATTTTTCTCGGGCAAATACTATCTGGATTAAGTTATTATCTTTAATTAAAGCATGAGGAAGGGTTGTGTACAACGTAGAACAATCGTTTGTGCTTACAGCGAATGCAAGAAACCTTTTGTTCTTAAGTTTGTTAAGACTTCTTAATGGACCAGAAGAGATTTATTCCAGAATTTTATCACAGTAGAATTTTACATGTTCTTTTACCTTCGTTAAACAAGAAGTCAAAAGTATAGACAATTTAGTAATAGTACAGGAGCTAGAATTTGCAATAAAACGCGCTTTATATGGTTTTTATGTAGTTTTGGTAACCAATACATTGTAGGAAGTCTATGTTCTGTAATTTTAATATCGGTTTAAAGTTGTTCACACTTTTTGACATGGTCTGAAACGATGGTCTTTTCGTCAGTATTAACTGAAATTTATGACTTGGTATTAATAATTTCCTGCTTCAAGACCTCGATATAATGTAATCGTCAAACAATAATGACATTATTCGATGCCTTATCAGCAGGAACAAAGACGAATTTTTAATGGAAATCATGGAAACCCTTTTTAAGATGTCCAAAAGAAATTCTAGGTTTAGATGGAAGAATGCTCATTTGAGCTATACATTGAAATGTGTTTGTCTTCCTAATTGTTGGAAAGAGGCTCATGTTTGTCCAATCTTTAAGGCAGGCGATCCCTCGATCGCTTCAAACTACAGGCCTGTCTCTCTACTAAGCTCTATTGTAAGGTTTTTGAAAAAAATTCTGTTTAGACATCTTTACAATTTCTTTCGTGCCAACAATGTCATCTCAGACGTCCAATCAGGCTTCACCCCTGGTGATTCTACCACCAATCAACTTGCCTATCTGTACAATACCTTTTCGAAGGCTGTTGATTCTGGGCCAGAGGTTAGGGTTATCTGTTGCGATATCAGCAAAGCATTTGATAGAGTCTGGCATAAAGGTTTATTGGAAAAAACTCAAGGCTGCAGGAGTTGCAGGTGGTCTGTTGGATTGGTTTTCCAGCCATCTTACTGAAAGAAAATAACGTGTAATTTTACCTGGTACCTTCTCTGACTGGAAATACACCAAAGCTGGTGTACCACAAGGATCTATTCTAGGTCCATTGTTATTTCTTGTTTTTTTAAATGACATTGTTATGGACATTGGCTGTAACATTCGTTTGTTTGCTGACGACACTAGCTTGTTTATTGTAGGTAACAATCCCATACATATGGCAACAAACATCAATAATGATATTCTAAAAGTTACCTCATTAGCAGAGAAATGGCTAGTTAAATTCAATCCTAAAAAGACAGAGTCGTTAATCATCTCGAGAAAAATGTCTCGAAATGTTCACCCATCTGTATATATGCAAGACCAGCAAATTCCTGAAGTAGATTCACATAAACACCTTGGCGTTCATCTCTCACGTGATCTAACATGGCAGTGTCATATCGAATATATTGCTACTAAGGCATGGGCAAGAATAAATGTCATGCGAAAGCTTAAATTCACTTTGGACAGACCTTCCCTTGAAACAATCTACATATCTTTCATTAGACCTATTTTAGAATACGGTGATACAATATTTGATAACTGTAATGCCAGAGAATCTAACAGTTTGGAAAAAAATCAATATGAGGCTGCCCGGATAGTAACTGGGACAACTAAATTGGTTTCTATTGATAAATTATTGCATGAAGTTGGATGGGAACGCCTTGAAACCAGACGTGTTTCATTTAACTCCACAATACCTCACGGAACTGGTATCTGGAGTGGTTGGAAGTGTTTCTCGATATAATTTAAGAAACGCTGGGGATATTCAATCTCTTGCCTATCGCACAACCCGTTATAGCAACTCTTTCCTCCCTGCAACAATGCAGGAATGGAACAATCTCCCCCGAAAATGCAAAGCAATCTTCTACTCTATATGCATTCAAAAATTATTTGAATAGCAATCTGCCAACTGTTCCTAAACATTTTTATTACGGTGTCAGAAAACAGCAGCTCATGCATACAAGGCTTCGTACAAACTGCAGTTACTTGAACTATGACCTCTTCTCAAAGAACATATCTGACACTGCCTTGTGTACTTGTGGCCTTGTTGAGAACGCATCGCACTTCTTCCTAAGCTGCTGCAAATACACCAACCAAAGGAAACAACTTTTTGATGATGTTGCAAGATTCACTACTCCGTCCCTTTCTGTATTTCTGTTTGGTGACCCTCTTTTAAATTATGATACAAACATCATATTATAGTTGAAGCTCCAATCCTCAAAACGATTCTAATAAACTCGGTAACGCTCATCTTCTCTCGAATACCGGTATGCTTGTTCTGCTCAGAATCCTAGAGCTCTCCACATATGTGTGTCAACTATCGTTTCTTTTTTACCTATTTAGTTTTTAGTTTTTCTTCAAATTTATCTTTCTCTAAAACATTTTTGTGCTAGCTGATATATTCGGCTGAACTAATTTTGTTTTTCAGTGCAATACGGTGTTGGGAGAGAAACACAATAAGCAATCTTGCTTTCGTTTCCATCCTTTTCTTTTCCTTTGTGTTATCATTACAATATTCATGTAAATATTTATAAATAAAATATGTTTAAACCAAATGCGTTTGTCAATTATATAAAAAATTGTTTTTTTTCCAATTTGAAAGAGCATTAGACTAAACATGTTCTCCACGACACCATTTGATACTAAACTTTTGCAAAGCCTCAACAAGCTGACCTCGACAAGAGTTAAAATCGATCAAGGATGGTATTCTATAGTTTGGACCTTTATTAAAGATGTATTATACGCATTTTCGTATCAATCAATTAATACCAGAAGCTGTACAGGTATACATACAATGGAAATAATGCTTACAACCCATTTTCCGACAGGATATATTTGTTCACCTAAATATTATCGTTATCCGAATACTGCTAAATTCTTAAAAATGATCCTCCTTTTTAGAAACGTGGATTTTGTACGGAAATCAGCGGACATCTTCGGCCAAATTCTGAATGACTCAAACTCTATTTCGGAACAACGCTTTGAATATTAATAAGGTTGTTACCACATGTACAATGGCTGACACTGGTTGTTGGCCTGTATAATAGATTTTATTCAGGAAAGTAAGGCAATATGCCCATCTTACCACATATAATTTACACGCAAATAAGCTAAATGTACCGTTCAATGGTGTCAATCAAATAATATAACGGTCAAAGGGAGCTAACTCATACAGGTACATCGAATGATTATTTCCGGTATGTAAACATTTGAATCTTACGACAGATTCCGGCCAATGGCGAAGGCTGTTCCGTTGGTTTCCGTAGCAATCCATTTTGTCTAGTTTTTTTAGACACAAATAACCATTTACTGACCGTGCTGTTTAGCGTTAAATAAGTCTATATCATGAGGAAGGGTTGTACAAAGAAGAAAACTCGTATGTGCTTACAGTGGATACAAGAAACCTTTTCTTCTTAAGTTTGTTTAAGACTTCTGAAGAGTTCTTAATAGTCCAGAAGAGATTGATTCCAGAATTTTCATAATTCTTATCACAATAGAATTTTACATGTTATTTTATCTTCGTTAAACAAGAAGTTATAAAAAGTATAGATAATTTAGTAGTACAAAAGCTCGAATTTGCAATGAAACGCGCTTTAAATGTTTTATGTAGTTTTGGTAACCAATATATTGTAGGAAGTTTATGTTGTGTAATTTTAATGTCTATTCCAAATTGTTCACAATTTTTGACATCGTCTCTAACGATGGTCTTTTCGTCAGTAGTAACTGAAATCAATACTTTCCTCCTTGAATGCATCGATATAATGTAATCGTCAAATAATAATGACATTATTTGATGCCTTGTCAGCAGGAACAAAAACGTATTTTGAATGGAAATCCTGTAAACCCTTTTTAAGATGTCAAAAAGAAATTCTAGGTTTAGGTTTAGGTGGGCGAAGATGTTCATTAGAGCTATAAAAATGCGTTTGTCAATTACATGTATATCAAAAATTAGTTGAAAAGAGTATTAGACTCAACATGTTCTATTCGACACCATTTAATACTATTATTTTGTAAAGCCTCACAAAACTGACTTCGACAAGAGTTAAAATGGATTAAGGATGGTATTCTATACTTGGGTCCTTTATTCAGAAGAGATCGTAGACGTTTATCTTTAATTATCTCGAAATTACCAGTAATCACGTGACCAGCGGGAGAATAGCAAAATTTCGAGATGGTGCAATCTCAATTATCAAGAATATTATCATTAATATTAAGGTAGGCAACAATTTTACTATAGTTGAAAATTGTATTTCTGATGAGTTAGTTATATTTGAAGCAGATAATAGGAGGTTCTGTATTAAGTATTAAGGAATAGTGTCAATTACATTTTTGTCTCTAAATATACTTTGGAGATCAATAAAATCAATATCTTTATATGTAAAAGGAATTTTCAAAAAGACTCGTTTGTGTTCAGATAATTTGTCAATGTTTGAAAATATGTATTCGACATTTTATAATAAACATAATTATCACTTAACCCTTCTCTTGCTGAATTTTAAAATGCATTTATTCTTCTTTACCCATGCCCTGTGGTATATGTACATATATATTTACTGTCTACAATTATTTCGCTGTGCAATCACTGCTGTGGAGTGCACTGGTTGCAAATAGTGCAGACCCTGATGAGACAGCTCCTGCAGGAGCTGTCTCATCTGGGTCTTCACTATTTACAGGTAGGTATATTGACGTGAATAGCAAGCGAAGGGTTAAATATAATCGCCATAAATATAGCGCAACCTATCTGGCGTTTGCAACAGCTACGCCGAGAAACCCCTCGACTTAACCATTTTCCTCATATAAACGTGATTTCACACATTTGCAAACAGTGTAGACCCAGATCAGACGGCTCCTATAGGAACCGTCTGATCAGGGTCTGCTCTATTTGCCTTTCACATTATATAGATTAGAGTCTACAGCTTTTGTCTAAGCAAGCATTCTCTTGAAAAAAATTTACAAAAGTTATTCTAATCAATATTCATGAATCACTATTTTGAATTAGCGTAATCTACCAGTGGTCCTAGGTTACACACGTGAGTATTGACTTTGGAATGTAGAATGTTTGATATCTTTCACAGGATTTTCCTCTGATCAGTATAACTCTGGCAATGAGGTCTATTTGATTGGATCTGAAAATGGTGGACAGTATCCCTGCATTTTACACAAGCTTGGGACAACTCAAAGGCAAATAATGTGTTACACGATTGGGTACGTACACGTTTTATAACAGCTCATGTCTTCATTACTGCTAATATGTACTACATTGATTCTTAAGTTATAACAGTGAAATGATTACATTCCTTAATCATAATCCCATTTGTAGGTATTTGTATCGAAACAGGGGGGGGGGGGGCGATGCATGTACAGGTATTATCCTACGAATTTGACATGAGACTCATGCATATTCCGTGCATTATCCTCGGTAATCTTCGAATAAATTTCCGAAGGTATAAGAATGCGCTATAAGAAAACAGTAAACCCCCTATAATGCGACCAGCAAAAAGGGACATAACTCACCGTGGCAAAGGCTTAATACAGGACGAAAGTTATGCAGAAAGCTCATGTAGGAGCTTTCTGCATAACGTTTGTCCTGCATCAAGCAACCACCTGCTTATAAAGACAGCCATGTTTATTTATTAAAATGTCGCATTAGAGTGGGTTAACTGTACAATCCTCGAGGAACATGATTATTACCGGCTTTTGGTTAGCTATTTGTTGTCACAGGGTATTACGAGCAATCCCGATAAGCACGCCGAAATTTAATCGAGTCTCAGGTCAAATTGGGAGGATAATAAACCACGCTATCCTCCCAATTTGACCTGAGACTCGATTAAATTTCGGCGTGTTTATCGGGACTGTTCGTAATACTCTGTGACAAAACATTGCAAACCAAAAGCCGGTAATAATCATGTTCCATTGTACAGTACACCCCTCTAATGCGACCACTTAATGAATAAACATGACTGTCTTTATAAGCAGATGGTTGCTTAATGCAGGAAGAAAGTTATGCAGAAAGCTCCTACAGGAGCTTTCTGCATAACTTTCGTCCTGTATTAAGCTACCACATGCATTTGCCACTTTGAATTATGCCCCCGTTAGCTGGTCGTAATTAGAGCAGTTTTACTGTATTTTTATAGCACATTCTTATACCTTCGGAAATTTATTCGAAGATTACCGACGATAATACACGGAATATGCATGAGTCTCAGGTCAAATTTGTAGGATAATATATTGAGACTTGTTGTTATTTTGTTGTTTACATAACAGAACACAAATATAGGACCAGGCAACATAATGTAGTAAGTTGCCACAAATACTGTACTGGGCTTTGGTCTAATGGATATGTATCTGG
The DNA here is from genome assembly GCA_963576725.1 of Azorinus chamasolen. Classification (NCBI taxonomy): domain Eukaryota; kingdom Metazoa; phylum Mollusca; class Bivalvia; order Cardiida; family Solecurtidae; genus Azorinus; species Azorinus chamasolen. The sequence goes on from OY755248.1 coordinate 29,236,696, forward strand.
TCTTGCAAACTGTAGGTCATGGGTTCGAATCCCAGGCTATGCAGTTTTCAATTTTTAGTCGTTTTCAATTATATGTTAATATTTTGTTATTAATTATTATATGTTATATTTATTGTTGTTTTGTTATATTTATTGATGTTTTATATGGACAATTAATTAATAAAAAATATTGGCCACTGGTCAGAATCGAACTCGAGACCCGCCGCATGCAAGCCCAGTTACATATCCATTGCACCACGACAATTATTTTGAAGGGTTGTGGCTTGCGAAGTCCTTTAAAAATTAGGAAGCGCCATAGTCGCTTGATTTTGTTTACATTAGAGTAGGTCATGTTTTGTTCCAAAATAAGTTGGTCTATCTGTACAATAAATATATACTAGGAAAACAACAGGGCCGTTCCATTTTCAAACGGCCATGTTCCAACAGTGTGTCCAATGCGAATCGTACAAGCTTGTTATCAAATAATGCATTGCATGCGTAAAAGATAATCCTGTTAGACAACACATACTTTTGCAATGGGATACTTTGTTGCATACATAGTTTTTTTGTGAATTTCCTCAGCGAAGGAACAACTACTAGTTACTCTTGTAGGAGCCGTCTAATCTGGGTCTGGTTTGTTTGCTTATTGATTGATATAGATCTGATTCTAACAACTGCTCTCCAATCAAACCTATATGATAATTACAAAGCTATATGGCCATTGTTCGTAATAAGAACAATTAAACAACCCACTGGCCATATCACCGAGATGTTATAGATCTGATTCTACATTATTATTCATGGAATAAGACTACTGACATACATTCCAATATTCAGGATGTGTGTACCGTTAACTATTGCATGCAGCAATGTAAGTTAAACGATGCAGCCCCTTTTAGAAATCTTAAATAATATCACGCTTACAAAGCGAAGCATATTTTATTGTCAGATCAGCTTATTAATGTTTTGTAATGTTAATTGCAGCAACATTCCGCTGCAGAGGTACTATTTTAAGGTTGTTGTAGACGGGAATGTTGTTCCAGACTCTTCCAATTGTCGCACCGATCACCACTACTGGGACTACAACAACAACTGTCTTTTTTCGGTATGTTTAATGGTACAGTAATAATTGTCACCATGTAATAACTCTTTCGCTACCAAATTCTGTCGTCTGCAAACTTTGTCGTCTGCTACAATGTTCTTGTTTTTTTCTTTTCATATATTTTTGTTTCCTAAAATAGTCACAGTAACAAATAGTTTGGACCCTGATGAGACACCTAGTCACTCAGCGTCTCATTTGGATCTACACTGTTTACATGGGTAATTACAGAGGCGACATTGGCAGCGAAAGAATTAAACTGGTATGCGAGAAACCTATAATTTTACAACTTTTGTTTTCTGACTGTATATATTTGTTTTATGATATGTATTCGATATAAACAAATGCTTGTAAACAAACCGCACTAAATTATTTAATTGTTTATATTGTGTTTATTGTAAAGTTGGCAATTAATTTCGCGCAATGAATGAATCTGTCTCATTCTGTCTAAAATAGTCGCATATAATTTAACTTCACCATAAAGCTGATCAACGAGTCTTTGAAATTTAACCTCAAATCTTCCGCCTCTCAGATAAATCGATCTATACGACTAGACGTGCTTTATGCCGTTGTTGCTATTGTTTCAGCCTATTTCAAGCTATACCCCGACATTAACATCACTGGTTCCACAATCGGGAGTACGAGGAGATCTAGTGACTATTGGAGGACAACTTCTTACAGATAGATATGAAAGCAATAGGAAAACGGCAAGCAACGGACGAACGCAGAGAATACAAAGGTGAAAGGGTCTTACGCTATATATTCTAACAGAAATAATAATGAAAGCTATAGCAATTACATTATTAAAACAGTAATATTAATGCCAATACTAATAATAGCTGAAGTAGTAGTAGTAGTAGAAGTAGTAGTAGTAGTAAAAGAAAAAGTGGTAGTTGTACTATTGGTAGTAGTTGTAGTAGTAGGAGTAGTAGTAGTAGTAGTAGTAGTAGTAGTAGTAGTAGTGGTGGTAGTAGTAGTAGTAGTATTTTTAGTAGTTATAGAAGTAGTAGTAGTAATAGTAGTAGTGATAATTAGTAGAAGTAGTAGTAGTAGTAGTAGTATAGTAGTAATTATATTACTATTATTATTATTATTATTATTATTATAATTATTATTATTATTATTAGTAGTAGTAGTAGTAGAAGTAATAGTAGTAATATAAATATTGATAGTAGTATTGATTTTCATAGTTTTTGTAATCATTATATGATTGTTATTTTTCAGAGTGTATGTTGGACCGACTGACTGCGAATTGAAGAAAGGGGATAAATTGTAAGTTTTAAGGGTTGAGTTGAATCTATCTTTAGTGTTAGATGTATCCCCGTTCACCCTTGATAGTCATAACTAAATAAATCTGTTGCTATCCGACATATTTCTATTAGCGATATTTAGACAAGTATATTTTAATCCTTTTGAGAGGACAGTATTACTCATAAAAACTAGAACTTAGATATAATTTCCGTTGTTTTATGTATTTTCACCTTGACGTATAACACTTCTTTTATTAAAAAGAACTGTTTTAGGACTAGTCTCATTGTATTAAGCTAATGGAACAGCAGACTTGGGTTTTCATACCCCACTGTTCGAAACAGTAAATATAACGCGTGTAAAGGTATATTACACGAGTTATCAACGTGTTTTATAAAGTATTTCAGATCAGTTGTTCCAGATTTACTGATAGCTTCTTGGTATATTAACTGACAGGAAAATTAGTGTGCTTTGCATAAACATGCCAGTCGCTCGTTTGACTCGTTTAGACCCATCTCTCCCATTATCCAACATGCCAGTCGCTCGTTTGACTCGTTTAGATCCATCTCTCCCATTATCCAACATGCCAGTCGCTCGTTTGACTCGTTTAGACCCATCTCTCCCATTATCCAACATGCCAGTCGCTCGTTTGACTCGTTTAGATCCATCTCCCCCATTATCCAACATGCCAGTCGCTCGTTTGACTCGTTTAGATCCACCTCTCCCATTATCCAACATGTCAGTCGCTCGTTTGACTCGTTTAGACCCATCTCTCCCATTATCCAACATGCCAGTCGCTCGTTTGGCTCGTTTAGATCCATCTCTCCCATTATCCAACATGCCAGTCGCTCGTTTGACTCGTTTAGATCCATCTCTCCCATTATCCAACCGGGTCTTGTTGTAGTCCTTTCCCTGTTCAATATTCATATAAAATAATTAAATCAAGAATATTTATTAGCTGATTGTTTTATACATTTTCAAGGAAATGTTTTACTTTGACAACAACTGTAGACTCAGCCCTGTAGCATGTCAAAAGCAATCAGAGCAGACTCTGGTCAGATGGCCAGGGTCCATGCTTATAAAACCTTTAGTTGAGTCTGAGTTCATTCTCAAGTTTTTGATTGGTCATATTTGAGCCTTGAGCCTTTGGCTCAAATCTGACCAATCAAAAGCTTGAGAACTCAAATCTGACCAAAAGCTTGAGAACGAACTCATACTCAACTAAAACGCTTTATAAGCATGAAGCCAGATATAGCCGTCTGCAAATGCGTAAAACACGTGTATATGAGGGGAAAGGTTCAGGTAATATCGGCTATCAGTGTCTGTACCATTTGGACACTATGGTATTTATTTTGTGTCATTGTTGCAGATACGGTCTCGCTTTAGAGGGTTCATATAGGGGACAACTTAAATGCAGGATCAAAAGCTCGTCAATTGGTAAGTGTATGCTTTGTTGTTACACATTGATATTCCGATTTATGTTCGTATGCACGACAGTACTGTAACCCTTGAATATGTTTACACCCTGAGTTCTTGAACATTCATTAACCGAATGCTTATAACGGCATATAAACAAACGAAGGTTTTGCCATGTCAGAAACTGTGTACTATACCTACATATGCATTATATCATAAGCAAAAAGGGTATACCTATCCTGTTTGCCCAAACGTTCAAAATGCATATCAATGGGTAAGACAGACACATCGGAACGAATTAACAATGTCAATAAATTCCACGTTGTCTCAGCAGATAGAGCTAGTGCGTAATAATGATAGTTCCATAATCAAGACAGTACACATAGACCGAGACAAAATGGCAATACTCTCGCGTGCTGCTATTTAAGTATGCAAGTGCCAAGAGAAGATAGTTCCCTAAGTTCTATTATTAACTTCTGACTGAACAACAGTGGCAATTAACCAGTCATATACCCATTTGCATATGTCTAGAGGGGACTATCGTTGATACTTTATTTGTGAACGTACATAATATATAATTAAATGTCCAATGAACAGTACAGATCACCGTGGATTATTGAATTTCTCATTGGATTTTGTTTCTAAAATTTAGCATTGCCTTAGAAATTATTACGAAAAAAACCTACCTTTAATTGAGATACGCTGGTTCCATTTCATTCAATTTCAATTTAAGTTAATATTCATTACAAACGTAACTTCGTAATTTTTAGTGTGTAATTATAGATAACATTTCATTGATGTCCTCGCGTTATTACTGGAAAGTTTTTATTTCTTTCATCATCAGGCTTCTACAATGCAAGTTTCACAGTAGAGACGCCCTATGGAAGGTACCTATATTTACTAATCTTTATGCATATATGCACGACTTTACTTGAATGTGAAAACAGTTTGGCTCCAGAGGAGAACCCAAACAACTCGGCGTCTCATCAGAATTTAAGCTGTTGTTTGGCAATCGGTCAATGTTTTATTTTGAAAATTATATCAGGGTCCATGCTTATAAAACGTTTCGTTGAGTCTGAGTTCGTTCTCAAATTTTTGATTGGTCAGATTTGAGCCATTGGCTCAATTCTGACCAATCAAAAGCTTGAGAACTCAAATCTGACCAATCAAAAGCTCCAAGTTTGAGCAGACGTTATTTTTAACCTTGAGATTTCAGCCCAAAAAGCTAAGTCTAAAACAGGTGAAGGATACAATCAAACAGTGTCTACCACCTGTATAGTAGTATCGGTTTAATTACGCATCTTTAGAACTGTTGTTTTTCAGGCACCGTCTGTTCATTATAGATGGCTATTTAACTCTTCCGGCGCCAATGTCGCCTGTTGGCACCATTGAAAACAGTGCAGTCCCGGGTCAGATGCCGCCTTTTCAAGGGACTTCACTGTTTTCTTTATTATTTTAGCCCAAAAATACAGGTTTTAAATAACAAATGTTTTACTAATATACCTTTAATATTTTGTCTAGAATTATATTTAATATGAAATTATTATTGCAGACGACACGTTTAAATTTGGCGCCAAAAGAGTTAAGAATTAGTAAATGAAGCTTTTGCACACATACTAGACCAAGATCAGATGGCTCCTGTTATATCCTAAGAACTAACATAGATCTGATTCTAATGAAATCGTAGAACCAGATCTATTGACACAGGACAATGACAGAAACTGTCAATGTCTCGAGGCCATATGCCATTATCGAAACATGTTAGCTATAAACGATTCTAATTGTACATTTATGGCCATTAGGTAATAAACCGTTATGACAATTTTGGCTGTCGGTCGTCTTGACAAGATTCACACGACTCACGATCTGAGAAGCTATTGAAGGGGAAACCACTTTGACAGTTAACCTATTACGCCATGAATATTCATGTAAAAATAAAAGCATCATGAATATTAGATAATTGTTATGGTAATAATAATAATAATAATAATCTTAATTTCCTCCATTACAGTAGAGCCAAGATAACATACATGCGAACATATAGACGATACATTTACGAAACAAATTATATACAAAGTAGGACAATACATTTGTAAATTATCAAGACAATACAGGAGAGACAAACAGATACAACAAATGCAAGTTAACACGAAACGATAGAAAAGATGCGCTTAGGCTATATAAGAGTACACAGTAGTATTCAACTATTCATGTCAAAACATGACATGTGTGGAATACGCCTGCTGTGCATCTCTAACGAAACGAAACATGGAAACATAGTAAAGCATGTAAACGGATGCTTTTGTTCACAGTTTAAAGAGTCCAGACATTTATCCGAAGATATACACAGCTTTGAATCCGTATAATACCTTTATGTAAAACTGATCCGTTTGGAACACGCCTGTTGGACATCTCTTACGAAACGAAACTGTAGAATCATATCTATATTAAATCATATATAAACAGCGCAGAAGCTGACCCTGGTCAGATAGCTCCTGAAGGAATCCTATGACATGGGTCTACTCTGCTGGTAAGGCGCAGATAAGCGTATTTATGGAGTTAATGGTTAAAACAGTAGACTCTGTCGTAGGTGCAATAATTTTGTGCAATAATTTTTACACTAAAATAGTTTATAATGTAGAGAACATTAACCATGTAGAGTACGTTATGTTATTTTTCTTCGTAGGTCGCTGGTTAGTTCGGATCTGTATCGGTTGTCATATAAAGATGACATCTACCTATACCAGATATACTCAAGTAAGATACAATGTTTTATTTTTAGGATATATTAACACAGCAATCGTTTCGGCAATTGATTTGTGATATTAAGAATGATAATTAATAAACTCATTGTCTGCTAAGTATGACTTGACTCTCATTTGAATATAGCTTGAATTCAAATGAGACGCCGAGTAATTAGGTGTCTCTCAACAGCTGTTAGACATATAGTCGTCAATTGTTTGAATGAACCTGGGTCCATGCTTATAAAGCTTTTAGATGAGTCTGAGTTTCGTTCTCAAGCTTTTGATTGGTCAGATTTGAGTTCTCAAGCTTTTGATTGGTCAGATTTGAGCCAGAGGCTTAAATCTGACCAATCAGAAGCTTGAGAACATACTCAGACTCAACGAAAAGTTTTATAAGCATGGACAGCATTTTTACAGTAGGTTCAAATCTACATCTAGTAGTTTGTGTTTAAGGCATGTGGCTGCTTAAAGGAAGGCGAAAGTAAAACAAAACGATCCTATAGGAAAGCTCTGATTTACTTTGCTTTGCTTTAAGCACCACCTGCCCTAAATACCAACTATTTAACATAATTCAATGGCCGTTATAGAAAGGTTTTACGGTAAATTTATGTTACATCTTTCCAAATTATACATACGAGGGGTGTTTCAAAAATAATGTCATCTGTGCTTTATTTCGCGGAAATCGTGCAATTCATGCACAAAACCACCTCGTGTCGATTGAGTGATAACTGGCTCGTGACACAGGTAAATATCTCGTCCACATGTTCACTTGCCTCGGTACAGTGTACATCGTTTCATAGCCTATTCGTTAGACTATACACAAAATGACAGGAAATCGCTGAAAGATGCTGCTCGCCCAGGTCGTCCTGCAACAACTGCGACCAAAGGTAACATAGAAAAAATCCGAAATATCCTCAAAACTGATGCTCGATTCACCGTAAGACAATTGGCTCGAATGACAAACTTGTCGTTAGCAAGAGTTCATGCAATTTTGAAGAAACACCTAAAAGTTAGAAAGATAAATACAAGATGGATACCCCATTTGTTAACGGATGAGCAAAAGAAGACGCGTGTAACAATGGCAAAAAATCTTCTCAAAATGTACCCAAAATATACTAAAAAGGCTTTTGATAATATAGTCACTGGTGATGAGACCTGGGTGTATTATTTTGAACCAAAGCGGAAGGTTTCCAACCGAATATGGGCCACTAAATGCCAGACGCCAAAGTATTGCCAAACGAATACGAACGGTAAAGAAGGTTTTGTATGCTATTTTTTTCACTAATAAGGGTCCAGCTATTCAAATCCCGGTGCCAAAAGGCAGAACGGTCACAGGCAAGTTCTATAAAAACGTTGTTCTGAGAAAATTGAAGAACTACTACAAAAGTAGCCGCCCCAAAACAGGACTTAAGTATGTCCGACTTTTGCATGATAATGCACCCGCTCACAAGGCACGTATTGTGACTGACTTTTTGGAGTCAGAGAAGGTTACCGTCCTTCCGCACCCTCCGTGCCCCCCTGCGACTATTTTCTCTTTCCAAAACTTAAATATCATTTATCTGGAAGGAGATACAATTCGAGAAATACCCTTGGATCTGCTGTTTATCAGTGTCTGAGGGGTGTCCCCATTGAAAAGTATGAAAAATGCTTCCAAAAATGGATTGACCGGCTAAAAAGGTGTATTCTGGCTGGCGGAGAGTATTTTGAAGGACAGAGCAAATTAAAATGAACAAAAGCACTTCCGCTATATGAGCACCGATGCAAATGACATTATTTTTGGAACACCCCTCGTACTTTCAATAGTTCGAATCGTTGCTTTCATGTAAGAAATCATAACAGTATGATTGTAAACCAGCTTTAGGTTTGTACTCTGGCATTATCAATAAGATATTTAATCCTATCCTTCATGAATATTTATGTAAGAAACAATGACGTAATGAATATTAATCAGATTAATTTGTTATAATAACACACGGACACAAGAAGTTTTGGCCATGGAAGATACTGTATAATCATATCTATATTATATCACAAGCAATTAGAGCAGACCCTGATCAGGCGGCTCCAATTGGAGTAGTCTGATCTGGGTCTACTCTGTTTGCTCAGGCGTACAAAGGTATTTATGGAGGAAAGGGTTAAGAACTATTTTTACCGTGGTAGATTGTGTAAAATCAGATTTATATGATTTCACAATTACTCTGTTTTCAAATGAAAAAGTAGTTAAGTCAAGCAAGAAAAGACACATACAAAATGCAACCAACACCAAAACACTGGCTAGAAAGCAAGCAGTACATCCAAACAACCAAGCACACACACGCACACACACACATACGTACACACACAATACGTATCCATACGTCTCTATTAGATAAAGGATCGAGCGTGTTCAACGTCTTCATTTGTCGTATGATTTGGGGTTGCTTTTCGGAACTAGATTCATTTTACAAGCTTCTGTTATTATTTCAGAGATCGCATCATTGAGCGCTCACAGAGGCAGTACAGCTGGGGGCTTGAAGCTGAAAATGTATTGTCCCTACGTCGATGGCAGAGCTCCATATTTACCACCAACGGCTAAAGTGGGAGGTAAGGTCCACACCAACATTTCTATTAATGCTTCAACAAGCGACACCTTTTATGTATTATATCCGGGGTATAATGTATATAAGGAAATCATTATATATTCACGTGACTTAACAGACACAAGTTAGACAATGCAAATGTGTTTCATTTTTTTATTCACGTAACGCGTAACTGCAAACATATCAGATGGCTGATTTATGATCAGGGCCTGTTCGGTTTGCTAATGGAATTTGAAAGATATGTTTCTTTACTTTCTAAAATAGAGATGATGTTCAACCTTTGATAGTTCATTATAACGTTTTGTTTTTTAATATTCGGTAGGTATTGGAATAAACATCGGACAGGGAAAGGGTTAAGAAGTTTTTTGGGGGATTTTTTGTCCCCCCCCCCTGTCGGCGGCGTATTCATGCCCGAGTTTCACCCGTCGCCCACATTCACCTCCGCCAGCAATCGTAACTACTCGCCGTATTCCGTAAGAGTTTGAAATATCGATAGAAATAGCTGAGGTTTTCCGAGTACTCCGCTGGCTCATCGCTATGCGTCGTACTCGTTCCTTGCCTCCTCGTACTCAGTACCGTACACGGTTACTCGTGATTTCGTTTCCATGGTTTTCTCTCCGAGTTGTCCATCCTAGTCATGGATCCCAGAGTGCTTTCACGCTCATGTTCGGATAGACTGCCTCTTCATATGCTGGTGTAATCTACTAAGCACTTACGCACATACACAGTTCTTTTCCAATTGGGCTATGCTCTTTCGGACTCACTGTGACAAGCCGTGTCACAAGTCAATGTGGGCTAATGACTACTTATCGGGCACTTCAAGCTTCACAGTTTTTCTCCGTGTGGGCGGGAGTCACAGAAAAGCATCTCTGAAATTTTCCGAGCGGACCGGGATTTGAACCCCGGACCTCCGGGTAGTCAAGCGCATTACCACCGCTACCACCCCCTTTTTATACTTTTTGTTTAACTCTTTCGCCGCTATAATGCCTGACTATTTCCGAATCGATCAAGCTTTTGAAAGTATTAACCGAGTGTCAACCAGACGCCGAGTTAATCATTCATTCTCTCTGTCTTTATGTACGTCTGTCTGTCTCTGTCTTTTTTCTGTCTCTTTCACTGGCTCTCTGTCTGTCTGGTTCTGTCTCTATCTGTGTTTATCAATGTGTGTGTGTCTCTCGGTCTCTCTGTGTGTCTGCCTGTCTGTGGTTGTGTGTTAGTCTTTCTCTCTGTCTCTGTCTCTGCTCTGCTTGTCTGTCTGACTCTGTCTTTTCTCTCTCCATTTCCCCCCAAATAGCCAAAAACATACCATAAATTCTGAAGGGAGGTGATATAAAGTCATATTTGATAGGAGAGATATTTAAATTATACTTTAAACATCGGGGAGTGGGGTGAAAAACAAATCATAACTCTCCATATTTACCCTCATTTCAGGTGTAGAATGTGCCATAACGAACGTGGTTCTGGATGAGTATTTGGAATGTATAGTACCAGCGAAGCCGCAACACGGTGACTCAAGATTCATTGGAAATCGCGGAGTTAACTTCGAGTACTGGACATCAACCACTGTGTCAGACCTTGACGACATTTTGGAACTGAGTAGCTCTAGTCCTGGCTATGTTGCAACGAATCTGGACGAAACCTATTACATTGAGACAGAGGAAACGTTGGACAATTACGTGTCCAAAATTACAACCTACTTTACCCCTCCACATTCTGGACGTTATACATTTCAATTGTCAAGTAACTACAGAGCTAGACTATGGATGGATGGAGTAAGTTCGTCAGGTTCATTTATTTAATAGAGTGTTCGACAAAATGTACACACATTACTTCACTCCAGCTTGCAAGTGCTAGAAGCACCTGTTTCTCTGTCTCTGCTTCTCTGTCTCTCTTTCTATCGCTGTATTGCCTTTCTTCTCTCTCTCTCTCTCTCTCTCTCTCTCTCATATATGTACGGAATTCGAATATATTTCCATTGTTGTTTCAATAAGGGACATACCAAAACAAAGGATGAATAAGATATTGGTTTCTGGTATTTAAGTGTAATTCCTCTTATAGTAAATCTAATACTAATACTATATTGGGTTTTACACCCAAGCACAAAACACATACATCATGCCATCTTATTTATTCGGAGTCATTTATTCAGTTTTCCTTCAAGTTTCACAACATAAGTTTTATGCTATTACATATATTCAGTCATACATTAAATGTACATTTATTTTCCTTGCAGGATAATTTAGTGACATCAACTAATGGGAGGAGCTCCGCCCAGCCCGTTGTTCTCATGAAAGGCCAGAGGTATAAAATGAAACATGTTGCTTTGTAAATGGAAACATTGTATCTTGATATGGTATTATTAGCCAATAACCTGCAAGAAGCTTCATGTACGAGCTAATGTTTTACACTTTTACCCTATGTTTTATAATTGCACATAGACACGTGAAGATTTGGCCCTGGTAGAAACTGTAGAATGATATATGCATTATTTCATAGGCAAACAGAACAGACCCTGCTACAGGGGTCCTCTGATCTGGGTCTACTCTGTTTGCAAAGGCATAGAAAGGCGTATTCATGGAGTAAAGGGTTAAATCATGAATATTGTTTATATTATTTTGTTTTATAAAAGCATATAAAGCCATGGCAGAACATGAATAACTTATTTCAAGAGCAAACATAGGAGATCCCGTAGGAGCCGTCTGATATTGGTCTACTCTGTTTGTAAATATGCTAAAAGGAGAATCTATGAGGTAAAAAGTTAATATAATGTTAGTAGAATGTTTATATTGTTAATCTACTCGTATGAGTGCCATGTTAAGCGTGTTCAACCTTGCAAACTTATCCATATTCCATACATATATTGTGCGTATTACATACACTCGTCGTTCTCCGCTTTTAATGGGTTAATATTTAAGAAATAACAAATTCTTATCTGTGCATTATCGCGCATTAAATCACAGTTAGGAGTTGACATGTGGAGTCATTAGATCACTTGGCCTTTTGGCCGAATGATCTAATTACCCACATCTCAACGACTAAATGTGATCTAATGCGCGATACTGCACAACTACGAATTTGTTATTTCGATTCTAACACGGAGTTTTTAATAAAAATAATTTTCCCGGAGAATACGGCAAAACCGTCAGTGGTTACGCATTTCTTTGTTGTTACATTGACTCTACATGACTTTCACCTATGATGGTGTACGAGTAAAAGGCCAAATCTCAACAGAAAACAACATTTCCAAGTCGAAGATGTTACTCTTTCACAGTGAAGCGAACAAATATACCATTTACATCATGTCTGCACACCTCTATGCCAGAGCCATCGTGCGTACAGATTTAGAAATGTGAAATTATATTTGACTTTGAGTTAACAGAATTTTATTTATAAATTTCGGGTGCGGGGAAAATGGAACAGCCGATCGATTAAACCACGTTTCTCGGTATTCTCTTTTTATATGCCGTAGCTTCAGAGTCGTGTTAGAATAGACAATTATCTACAATCATATGTTGCAAATACCTTACATCAATATCAAACTTCTTCATTGGCAGATACCTGTTGGAAATTGTTCACCAAGCTCTCACGGATGAATCTTATGTCCTACTCGGCGCACTGTTCTTTGAAACACATCTTAACAATGCCCAGCTTGATAAGGCATCAAATGAAAAACAGACTGTCAGAATTACTTCGAAAAAGACCTTTGAGGAACAGGTCATTAATTTTATATTTTCTATAATTATGGTACTTGCTGTCTTTGATTGCTCTTGATTTGAAGATCAATGACATCATTTACACTATTGCATTGTTATAGTAAAACAAACTTATTGAATACTGCTTAGGCCGGTGCTAGGGGGGCGTGAGTAGTATTGCACCTTTAATTACTACTCATGAATAGACTCAATGAAACCGAGTCTGCAAGTTTCTCTGTTGACATTGCTACTTTTGATGTTGAAGGATCACGCACTTTCAGAATATATGTACTTCACAACAGCATGTGTTAAGTGCTTGTGTGGCGGCCGTTATTAAAAAGTATCCCCGTGATTCTCAATGTTGTCATACTTTCAGGTCCTTCGGGATAATTAGCTTTGTTGGTATAATTTTGAAAATTGAATACTGGTTAACCGGTGCTAGGGGCATGAGTAGTGTTGCACTTTTGATTACTACTCATGAACAGACTCGATAAAACCGAATCTGAAATGTTCTCTTTTGGCATTGCTACATGTACTTTTGTTTTTGATGGATCACCCACTTTCAGAATATTAGCACTGTATACATACAAGCATTATGCCCTGATCGGACGGCTCCTGTTGGAATCGTCTGATCTGAGTTTATTCTGTTTAACAGACGTGAACATATCATTATGTAAAGGAACGAGACAACCCATCCGGCCCACTTGCTTTGTTCGTCTTAGCTTTTTCGCATACCTTTTTAACTTCGTCAATCGAAATAGATACATCACTATCAACAGAATTAACGTTAGAAATATACTCATTGATACTAATAGTATGTAGTTCTCTGCTAATTTGTATCTTGTAAGAATTGCTAAAAACATCACTTTCAGAAGGCGTGTACAGTTGCTTAAAGTAGTGTGCCCAGTTATCATTTATCAAACATGGTTCCCTGTACTTGACGTCATTAAAAATTCATTCCCTACAGCACACCGAGATCTAGTGCGACGCCGCTTTATATATTTCCAAAAAAACTTTTGAGCCTACTTCGGCACATCTGTCTATTTCTTCATGTAAATTAGAAATAATACTTAGGTTCAACAAACCATTGCTTTCACTGGAATCGGAACGAATACCTAAGCCCAACGCTTATAAAGCTTTTTAGTTGAGTTAGAGTTTGAGTCCGGCTCAACTAAAAGTTTTATAAGCATGGAACCTTCTTTCAGACCAACATAAAGTGGAAACCCGAAAATAAAATATAAAAATGAGAGAAGATAGCCACCATCTATGCCAAACTATTCGATGACCCAATTAAAGTAGAATTCCGAAATAAAATATAAAAGATGGGGGAAGATATTGTCAGGCAAGGCACCTACGTTTGTATGTTTGATGTATGATGCCAATGGAAAATTGGTTGACGATACAAGAACTTTCATAATGTGTTAAGGTTAAGAAAACGCTTGAACTGCTTCCACCAACACATGATGCACTAAAACTACACATTGCTAGAGCAAACTATTAAGCAGATTGTGGATCTGAGCTGATTAATACGGAAATTAAGCCTATTGATAATAACGCATAGCAAGATGGTGCTGAACCCTTATATATTGTTTGGAAATGGTAATCAACTGCTCCTGGTGCTTGCATTGAGCAAGTTATGGGTGCAAAACCAATTGCAAATCTATTCGCTGTAAATGCTCCAAAGCAACTTGAACACACACACCAGCATGTGTTGGCGATTGTGTTAATATCCTGACAAATATAATGAATTCGTTTGATTACCCCACACACATTACTTTGCACGCTAGCGGTGGAACTGTGATTACCTATGCAAACAGTTTGGATTCAGACGACAATTGTTGCAGACGAAAGAATTACTTAGCGTGCAAAGAGTTAAGCAGTGTTTGTGCATGATACTTAGCTGACATGACTGTATACAGATATTAGTTTCAGTAGCATTCTGTCTAACTCTTATTTTGATTTCGTTTATGTTTGTTAAACAGCAACAACGTCGAAATCATTGTTGTTTCATGTTGATTGTAACGAATTTTTACTGTTTTGGGATGTTCTCATTAATATTCATGAATATTGAAATAATATTTTTTACACAAAGTAATGCAAATTATAGGCCAATATTTAACCCTCAATTTGGTACAATGTTTGTTATAATACACCTAACTTGATAAAGATATAATGCTTTCTCAAATTAAGTATATAAAATATTCACCTAATCGACATTTTACCTAATTAAGATAATTACGGGCAAAATGTGGCGGCATTGGGCAGTTTCTAGATACTCAGATATCAAATATTTCATATTCAGTGCTATTATTAGTATATACAAACGTATTATCATGGCTCGACACGTTCGATGGTTGGTCAAAAATGTGAAAGGGATTCTAATGAATTAACATACTTTTGCCTATCTACAGGAGCTGACTTTCAGCAACTTTACTGACCAAAGTTACAACAAAGAGATCCAGGTGGTAAATATATCAACATACGGGCAGTTCAGGTTTGGGCTGTATGGAGTATATACAGGTAACTCAGAATTCAGCAAACTGTCGAAATGTGTTGTTTTCTTAGATTGATAATTGTATTAGACTTATTTTATAGGTATACTAGTACATTATTAACCGTTTAGACATTGTGGACTCTTTAGTCGGATTGTTTTTATATCTTAAAGACGCTTTTTGGCGTATTGGAAAAGTACACACAGGTCATTCGGGATCTTCTGTAGCAACTGTCTGAACAGTGTATGCTTATGTAATTACATGTATATAGATATAATTCTACTGATTTGCCATGGTGAAACATAACTTGGTTCATAATACCATTAGCATTTAGCTAATTAATATTCATACAGCTAGTATTTTAAAAATGAATATAAATCAAGTAAATGATTACAGAAACCACACTACATGTATTGAATTAGCATCGATGTACGAAACAATACACCTGTCCTGTGCAACTTTAACCACCACACGTATCAATTGCTACGGACATTTCAGAATATCTTGTCCCGTGTTTTATTTCAGAATTTCACTTTAATAGGGTCATCGAATGGTTTGGCATATATGGTGTCTACCATCTCTCATTTTTATTTTTTGTTCTCGGGTTTCCATTTTCAGTTGGTCATGGAATGTTTGGGCATATTAAGAAGCACGTATCATTAATTATATTCCCATGATAGCATTACCCGATGTAAAGAGTATGCTAGACGCATTTTACGATTGTAATCATTTATCATGTGCACGACCAGGGTTCATAATAATTATTACGAGTCCAACATTTATTTGTGTATACATCAAACCCTCTCTAAACCATACTTTTAGTAGAGGAGACTTTATGTATTTTTAGGCAGGTGGCTACACAATGCAGGATGTGAGTCATGTGGAAAGCTCATAGAGGAGCTAGTCACTTGATATTACAGATCACTTAACCATTTATGTGATACATATGTTTGTCGGAAATAATCACAACTGTTAACCCTTCGTTTGCTATTCACGTCAATATACCTACCTGTAAATAGTGAAGACCCAGATGAGACAGCTCCTGCAGGAGCTGTCTCATCAGGGTCTGCACTATTTACAAGTTGATTGTGCAACCAGTGCACTCCACAGCAGTGATTACACAGCGAAATACTTGTACACAGTGAAGATATATGTAATTATACAACAGGACATGGGTAAAGAAGGATAAATGTATTTAAAAAATCAGCAAGCGAAGGGTTAATTAGGCGAATTGCTGTAATGGCAAATAAAGACAGAAATGTCAGAAAATGTACTCAGGTCTATATTATTTCATAAGCAAACGGACCAGAGCCTGATCAGATGGCTCCTAAGGTCAGTCTTATCCACAGCTACAGATCACGGTGCGTACCCTAACACTAAAATCGTCGTTTCTCCACCAACCTCTATACTGTGACCACTCTTTAGAATCGTCTCGAAGAGACGATTCTAAAAAATGGTCAAAGTATAGAGTTTGGTGGAGAAATGAAGGATTTTGTTAGAAATGTTTTAAATTACACATCTTATCTGGACATCTGGTCTATATATATACATATACATCGTAATATCGATCTATTCTGTTCATGAAGGCAAAAAACGTTATTTCTGTTCGGCAAGTGGTTAAGTTTAAACACGTGTATTCATAATATTTCGATGTGATGGTAATGTAAACATCAGGTAAACAAGATTGTGAAAATACACTGTAAATTGGGTGTCATTTTTATGTTATTATAGAACCCCTAGACGTAGGATCAGCGAACAGCATCAGAACACAACAAGCATTAAATGGTTTGCCAGTATTTACAAGTGACGAATATGTCACCGTACAGCGAGAAGACACTACAAATGGCGTACTGTTCACATTTACATTCGAATCTAAAAGAGGTAAACACGACAGAGAGAAAACTTGATGTAATACCACCATTCAAACTGATGTAATGCTTTTCAAAATGTCCATCAAAATGTCATATCTTTGTTTTGTCTAATTTGCGACAAAGGAGCAAACTCAAAATTAGAAATGCCTTTAAATTTATACATGTTGTTGGTAATCTTAGTATATAGAGGATCTTACATGAGTGTTCATTACACATTGTAGTTATGAAACGAGTTTACTATAATAATATGACACGAGCTTTAGCGAGTGTCATATTCATTACAGTAAACGAATTTCATAAAAACAATGTATAATGAACACGAATGTAAGATTCTTTTTATCACATAATCCTTAAAATGCCATAGAAAATAAAACAGACTAGCTGGCGACTGTTTCTGTCATTGCTTTACAAACAGCGTAGTAATACAACGGACGACGCGAATTAGTTTAAATGAGCGATACGATTGGCTAACTTGCTAATTTGCATAATAAATGCACTAGTGCAATTCTGCGAAATACGGCACTCTGTTATGGCACTCCCGCATGGTAGATTATGTGATAAAAAGATGTAATATTTTGAATGTAGAATTTTCAAAGTGGACTCGAACATCATTGTTTCACGACAGACTCTGCTCTGTATGAAATGGTATAATTTGTATGTGGAAGACAAGAAGCACAGCATATGAACCCTTTACAGTGCTTGCAATTGCAAATGCGATTGGTTGTCGCGCTAGGTTCTGTACAAGCCAATAACTATTTATATCATGTCTCTTTAAATATCGTTTTTGTAGATATTGTTTACGTATTAAAGTTGCTGTTTTATTCTGTTTTGCGCGATTACACAATAAACTTTAATACAATACATGTTCTGAATTCAAAAGGTGATTTTCCTGACATAGAAGTATTAACGGCACCAAGTACTGAACACGCATCTTACAGCGTTCAAGAGATTGCAAAAGGATCAACACATTTTACCGCAGTGACACTGACTTTTGCTGGAAGAGTATCAGACCCTTTCAGTGTAACTAGTCTTACACAACAAAGGGTAAGTTGTATCAGCATTCCGTAACGACTGTTTAACATGATTCACTTTATAAATAAAGGTGCGTATTCAATCACTACATCGTCATAAACAAGTTCCAGAGCTGCAGATATACGTGCGTACTTAAGTAGTAAAATCGTCATTCACCAAACTCTATGTTGTGACCACTTGTAAGAATCATCTCAAAGAGACGAATCTAAAGAGTAATCACAACATAGGGTTTTGTTGAGAAATAAAACATTATTCTTGAAAATGATTCATTTTACGCATCTTACCTGAACGTCTGTAAATTCTTCATTTCTCTACAAAATCCTATGCTGTAATTTCCCGTTAGAATCGTCCCTTAGCATAGGGCTTGGTGAGAAAAATAAAGAATATATCCTTAAAAGGTTCAATTTGTTCTTCTTATCTATATCTCGGATGATTACTTGACACTAAACCCCAAAATTCTGTTCTTTATAACTACAGTTGAACTTTGATATCTCGAACTCGGATAACTCGAACTTCGGGATAACTCGAACAAAAAGTTAAGTCCTTCAAAAACTTACAATGTATCACTACAGATACTTGAAACGTACGTGACAGCTTAATACAGGTCCAAAGTATAGGAGCTTTCAGCATTACTTTAGACCTGTATTAAGCTATGGCCTTGATAAATCGTTCAGATTAGAAATCGGATGATTCGAACTCCTGTTATCTCGATATAATTGGTACGGTCCCTTGAAGTTCGAGTTATCGAAGTTCAACTGAAATACCAAAAGCATTCTTAAAATCGTGCATGATGCGACCGAGACAGTAGAAATATACTTAAGGTTCTAGTTCTAACTATGAGTTTAAGAAGTTTAAATTTAAAACGAATGGCAAGCAGAATGAGTTATGAAATACAAATGATATAAAGCCATCAGGTTATACTTCGTCCTTGTAAACTAATGTTTGGATTAAAACTCAGATCGGTTGTGGGTAACAGTCAAAATAGAACATTGTTCTTTATATCTAGTACCGTTGCAAAAATATTTTAAGATTAAGGTTTCAGTCTATTACATTATTTTGTAAAATATATTTCAGTGTTGTACTTACAAAAATACGGGCATAAATAAACATTGAAAGCAATTGGTTATATATTTGTTTCAGGAACATAAGTTCTGAAGATGTACTGCATAAGGCAACATAATTATAGTAACAATGGAAAATATTTGGTATGTCGATTAGCTTAGCATGTTGGTCTCACTTTGTTTACATCACAGTCTTAGTCGGGTCCACACTAATATAGATAGAAGCCAAAACAACATTACCTATTTTGAATACAGATTGATACTGTATTTAGTATTTACTGTATTTAGTATTACCGTGCTACTGTGTTTAGTATTACCGTATCACCCAGTGCTACTGTATTTAGTATTACCGTATCACCCAATGCTACTGTATTTAGTATTACCGTGCTACTGTATTTTAGTATTACCGTATCACCCAGTGCTACTGAATTTAGTATTACCGTATCACCCAGTGCTACTGTATTTAGTATTACCGTGCTACTGTATTTAGTATTACCGTATCACCCAGTGCTACTGTATTTAGTATTACCGTATCACCCAGTGCTACTGTATTTAGTATTACCGTGCTACTGTATTTAGTATTACCGTATCACCCACTGTATTTAGTATTACCGTATCACCCAGTGCTACTGTATTTAGTATTACCACCCAGTGCTACAGTTTTTAGTATTACCGTATCACCCAGTGCTACTGTATTTACTGCTATAACATAACTTGCTCTTTACTGCTTGACTACAAAAGCATGCCACACTAGGGAATATATATGGGTAACCTTTAGTTCAGTTACGCCCAGACGGATCCGACACCATTTTCATTGAACAAATCGTTTTTGCAATGATCTTACAATATGTGTTTAACCCGTAATCTGCAAAATAACTAAAAATGGTTCCCGTTTTTCTGAATATTAGTTAAACAGAAAGTCGTATCAAAAGTGCAACAGTCAAACGGAGAGCTACTCACGAAAGGGCACGGCACCAAACAAGAAACAGCACACCCACAAGCCAAAACGTTACGGAACGCACATCAAAACATAAAACATTTCCCGTCTGCAACAATTGTCATCTGCTTCTTTTCTTGAAATAAACTTTCTCATTTTTTTTGCAAAAATATGGTCGAGATGACAAACAGATTGGGACCTGATTAGACGCCGCATTATGCGGCGTCTTATGCGGCGTCTCATCTGGATCCAAACTGTTTGCATAAGTAATCACAGTTTCGCCGCTAGCGTGCAAAGAGTTAAACAATAACCATATGAAATATAACATTTAAACCAGGCGTGTGAATAACGATATCAAGACCAAATAATATTCAAATAAACTGAACTAGTAAACGAATGACGTCATAAATTAAATGGAGTAACAAGCACCAAATGTTTCTACACCGACATTTTTTTTTTTAAAAATAATAAATTCGTGTATAAGGTGGTTGTAAATGTATAACAGTTTTATTGGAAAGAGACAAAAATGACATCGAGAACATGTACTCGATGACCAGCCAGAGGAGAGGACATTTGGGGTACGGCAGAAATGGCATAATACAGTTTTATTTCTGAATGAAATGATTGGAATGACATTGAGTATGATGCCATATTACCAGAATGGTTAGCATCGGATAGTTTAAGTCAATTGTGTCGACTTTTCTTAACCCTTTCCCTCTTGAATATGCATGAAAAATGTTAACATAATAAATATTCATTAGCTAATTGTATATAATGACATAATTATGTTTACCGGATGTTTTGATGTAATTCGAAACTCTATAATAAGATGTACTACAATTTCATAAGCAACCAGAGAAGACACTGATCAGATTTTTCCTACAGGAGCCGTCTGATCTGGGTCTACTCTGTTAGCAAAGTTGTGAAAAGGCATTTATAAGAAAGTGTTAATCTTTTCCAGCTTTCATCTGTTGTAAATAACCTGTTTGAAGCAAGGTGTCCCGAGGAGTGGCAATCATCGGCGGATGTTTATCTCGATTATGAAAAACGTGGACATTCCTCTGGAACTTACAGCAAGGAAACGGAGGCATTCTGCGGTCGATACACTTTGAAGAATCCGAATTATATATATTCAGGCCCAAAAGTTTCAGTATCAGTCAACACGAAGGTAAATAAATGAAGGAAATATAATTAACCCTTTCCTTCATATAAACGTGTTTTCACACATTTGTAAACGGAGTAGACTCGGATCAGACGGCTCCTATAAGATCCTATCAGGGTCTGCTATGTTTGCTAATGGAATGTGCAATATTTGTTTCTTAACTTTCCAAAATTGCTAAAATGTCTGACTTTCAATATTTCGTTATGGCTATTTTGCAGATGCAGATGAAACACCATACAAATCTGTGTCTTATCCTGATCCAATCTGTTTGACACTCAATATTTTCTCAAAGGTTTGATTGAATCGTAAGAAATCAAAGTTGATCCAGATCCAGGTGTGAGCTGACATTTTCCCAAACTCTGTGTAAGGGTTAAGTCATGTTGTTGTAACGTCTCTGGAAACAGTTTAGAATCAGATCAGTCTGGGTCATTAGAATGCGGGGATTTGTTTGGTTCTACTCTGTATGGAAATCCTAGAGATAGGATTCGTAAAGCAAGACTCACATTCATTGATTTGTTGATGACGTTTTGCTCTATTAGATATCAATCACATCCAATTATGTTAAACTGACTTGTGTCTAAAACAGTTAAGAACCTGGTTTTAACTACGATTTGAACTACTGCGTCAGTATGCAATATCGTACAACATGACTCGGAGTAACCATTATCCAGCTGCCGATGGGTCCATGGTTACGTTTGCAAACCGTTCTGCTCCGTTTTAGACACTGTGTCACATCAGGGTCCATGCTTATAAAGTATTTTAGTTGAGTCTGAGTTTGTTCTTTGAGCCTGGCTCAAATCTGACCAATCAAAAGCTTGAGAACAAACTCAGACTCAACTAAAAATCTTTATAAGCATGAACCCAGCATCCAAATTGTTTCATACCCTTAATATGGTGGGCAAACTGATTATAACTTGAAATTTGAAAAACATGTTGTGGGTGGGATATTGTGTGAAATAATTTACCCAGCACGTTAAAGATTAATTGGCATAAGCGTTAAACCTGATAAGAGGTTCAGCTATTACGGTATTTTGTTTTATTGGCTAAGTACTCAAAACAGTATGACTCAACGTTTATATTTTACAAACAATCAACCGATAAATTCACTGACTGTTCCAATGCGGTACTTTCTTTGTCACCCTTTTATGTTTGTATTGTGCCCATACCTAGTAGTTGTACGTTTATAAGTGTTTGGGAATTGCCTCTCTCTCTCTTTTTTTTTCTCTCTCTCTATCCCCCCTCTCTCTCTCTCTCTCTCAAGAAGAAGTTTTGGTGCTTGTAGGTAGATGGCTGCTTAATGCAGGATGAAAGTTATATTAGCTTGTTTGTATGACTATCGTCCTGCATTAAGCTGCCATTTGTATGAAACCCCAGTATTGATATTAATTTGAGCGTCCAGTCTTGATGGTTGTTACTGTAATAGAAATCAACTAACTTAGAATACGGAATACAAGATAATAATGATTATAAAAAATGCCGGTTGATCCTATGTTTATCCGAATCAAAACTGATAAATTCTCGTATTGTGAGAATGTCCATCAAGTAAAACAAGGCATTCAGTGATCTTACAGCTATTTATGGTACTGTTCAACGCTTTCAGTCACATAAAGATGTTTCATTATAATTATTTTGCCCATGAATATTCGGTAGGTATTAGAAATTAGATTTAATACATAACAGGGAAAAGGTTAACTGTTATTTTACTAACGCGATCTGAATGACATTTGCTAACAGTTTGGGCCTAAATGTAACTCGGTGTTATATCAGGATCATCACTATATGACAGCTTTAACGAATCAAAATTCAATAAAGTAGCACCACAGCTATGGAAAGCCGGTGCACCATGCTTATTGCGAAATGCGTAATGCTTTTTGCCAATTGTGTAAATTGCTAGAGAAAGAAACGGAATGTATGGAACGCCATTCTGCCGTGCTTTTTGCTAAATTCTAATTGCTAAATGCTAAATGCAAAATGCGAAATGCGTTTTGCCAATTTTGTAAATTGCTGGGGAAAGAATCGGAATGTATTGTAATTGTATTTAGCAATTAGCATGGCAGAATGGCGTTCCATAGGAATGTTCTAAATGATGGTTGTAAATGACAAATGCTTATTGCTAAATGCTAGTGGCACTACTAGCATTGTACAGTGCCATTTTTACTGGTATTTTTTCAGAATATTTCGGTAAGATATTCACTTTTTGGACAGTACTATTTAATTCCTTATTTATTATTCCTTAATTCGAAAAAAACAACATTTAGCATTTGACATTAAGCAACTGACATTTTGCAGTTGGCATTTAGCATTTTGCATTTAGCAATATGCATTTAGCAACTCACAAATTGTATTTAGCAATTAGCATGGCAGGAACGCCATTCTGTCATGATATTTGCTAAATGCGAAATGTTAAATGCAAAATGCGAAATGCAATTGTGCAAATTGCTAGGGAAAGAACCAAAATGTTCCAATTGATGGATGTAAATGCGAAATGCTTATTGCTAAATGCATGTTTGCACTACTAGCATTGAACAGCGCCATTTTAGAAGTAGTTGTACATTTGATAAATGCATGTTTATTTACATTAAAGCGTATTGCTTATTGCACTACAAAATAAAAAAATGGCCATGTTCCACAGCAGTACGTCTCCTGTCTCGTAAATGACTTAAACTCATGTATCGATCTTGTCGAGGGTCGTGATCTTCCACCGGGGTTGTCTGTGAATTTCATTGACACTTCTGGTTCGTCGGTATTTGGCCATTTACTTGACAATGGATCGCTTCTGTACGTTTCTGCAATCGACATTCAATGCATGGTTTTGTTTTTCACTACGTTTACACGCAAAACAAGATATTCACCACATGGTTTTGATATCCCATGAAAACGCAGATGCACGTGCACAAAAACCGGTTCGATCCCCCATGTTGCGGGGTACAATACACACCAGACTGGGCGAAAAAAACACCACAGTCGTAAGGACAATATAGATTTAACTTTGTGTACAAATCTTGTAATTTAAAGCATCGACTTACGAGATAAAAACTACGTAAACCGATTTATAACCCCAGTGGCGATTTTGCTACTGACCGTTTAAAGGCGGTACTCTCTTTGTCACTCTTACTTTTGACTTTTGTTTGTCTTGTGTCTTTGTACTTCTGCTTTTGTTCATGTTTTGAATATTTATTTCTGGCGCTTGTGTGTTTGTTGGTGTATTCTGTGTTCATCTCGTGCGTGCGTGCGTGCGTGCGTGCGTGCGTGAGTGCGTGTGTGTGTGAGAGAGAGAGGGGGAGAGAGAGAGAGATAGAGAGAGAGAGAGAGAGAGAGAGAGAGAGAGAGAGAGAGAGAGATGTGTTGATGGTACTTGCGTCTTGTATATGGCTTTGCCTGCATGACTTTACTACTTTTTCATTTATTATTACTTTTAATCTGGTGGACACTGTAGAGCCATAGTTTTTGGTATTTCATAGCAAAACGAGCGTACCCTAACCAGATGGCTCCTAAAGACGCCGACTGATCTTGGTCTACACTGTTTGCAAAGACATGGACTGATTCAAAAATACGTCGTTTGCAAAGGCATGGATTGATATGAGTCTACGCTGTTTGCAAAGGCATGAAAAAGCGACGTCATTAGGTAAAAGGATACTAAAATTGTATTACTATTTTTTGCTGTTTTACCCTTTACAGTTGTGTTTTGCATACAAGGGGATACTCCGAGATGTCGTTGATATATATTTCTACTACCAACGGGAAGGCCTTCCGCACAATTACTACAAAAGGCATCGTTTAATACATTATTTCTCCAAAGACTCCAATATCAGGTTTGTGTATCAATAATCTTTCCCTGTCCAGAAAGTTGATAAAATCTGAGGATGTTTGTTTATACAGTAAAACCCCTCTAAAACTGCCACTCATTGAACAAGCATTGGTATTTTAGAAGCAGGTGGCTACTAAAAGCAAGATTAATGTAATGTCGAAAGCTCTATCTATATACATGTATGAGTTTTCTGCATAACATTCTTTCCTACTGACGCCTTTTTGTGCCTCAATTTTGAAACCGTTGTGATAAATAGAGCATTTGCTCCATCGGAGCAAATACTCTATTTATTACAATGGTTTGAGAATTATACAACTCTAGAATTCTCCATGTCTATAGTAAATGATACTAATCGGTAGATTAATTCAAAGAGGTTGGGTCTAAAATAGTCTAGGAGGGAATGAGTTATGCTACAACCCGCCATTACTACCCAATATAAGATCTCCTTCGATGAAAGCATCCAAATGGGGTTACTGTACACTACTTACCTTGAATATTCGGATAGACGGACACATACACACATGGTGCAGAGTCAGATCGAGCTGTCCCGTCAGCGTCTGTACCATTGGCTACAATTCCAGTCAAATTCAAAGTTATCAAAATGGTGCCAAATATATTCATGTAGAAATATCGGTGGAGAGCTTCAGTGTCTTATGTAATTAAGGCAAATACGGTTGAACGTGATTAATTGTCGTGATTAAACTAACTCTTACACACTACCATTTCAAGCGTTCTCATCTGTATCTAGTCGCATACTACAACGTATCCCATTTCTTTTCCCTACATTTATCAAAGTAATATACAGATCTTGTTCTGAAGGGATCGGAACGATCAAGATCGAGAACAAATTTATATGGCCAAATGATGCACTCGCGTACAAACAGCAATGCTATAGATGCTATGTCTGTCCATACCGGACCAAACAACAAATCATATTGTGACACAGTAACGACAGAACAACAGCTCCAGATAAAGTGCTTTAATTTCATAAGTAGACTTAAACTTACTTACGGAATTTGACAAGTATATGCCTGCATTTAATGGGAAAAACGTTACACAGGAAAGTGTTTATTTTGTATAAACCAATATTCCATACTGACACCCACTTCCCTGTGTTACACTATCAGTAATTATGTACATGTTTGTATATTACTTTTACACTTTGTTACAATTTTAGAGTACTGTACTGATACCATGCATACCCATTTTGTGGTTTCTTACAACACAAATCACATTTGAACATTATGTGTTTATGAACATGTGGCAATAGAAATGGTGCCTGTTCTGAGAACAGATAACCACATTAAAATTAAGACTGTACTAATGGTACAACAACTTCAATGTCAAGCTTAATTACAATATCAGCGGAAAGCCGAAAACCTTTACGGTACTGGACAGGCCATACATACCATCAACTACATTTCAAAATATTATATGAAATACAGTACTCTACTATGTTGTTACTGTAACATGGTTAAAAAGTGACTCAACCGGGACTCTGACCAGGGCTTACCATGCCCACACTATACCAATATAACTACCAAGCCACACAGTCTAAGCCTTTCAATCCGTTTCTCCACAATCTCTACCCAGCTACACACACACACCCTCTACACAAGAATTCGCCCTGAATTCTTACTCAAAGAACTCCCACGAGTTTATTTTTATTACATATTAATTCATATAAATTACTGTGCGAAAGTTTTACGTTGGGCGAAAAATGTAACATGGTGAAACAGTTTTGACTCGACTGAGACTCGAACCTAGGGCCTTTGGTTTACTATGCCAACACTCTACTGACTGAGCTACCAAGTAACACAGTCTAATCCTATCAACTGTTTCACCACCACCTCTACCCGGCTACATTACCAAACAGGTTTGAAGTCATAATGTAGTGCATACTGTTTCAATAATGAAATCATGAAACAACAAACACAATAATAGATGATAGTTAGATGGCAAGCCAACATCTTCACACATTACATGTAAACAGATATGAATAGTGTCGAATAAAAA
Source organism: Azorinus chamasolen (assembly GCA_963576725.1). NCBI lineage: Eukaryota > Metazoa > Mollusca > Bivalvia > Cardiida > Solecurtidae > Azorinus > Azorinus chamasolen. Next base: position 29,263,832 of record OY755248.1, read on the forward strand.
ATGAGTATGCTGTCTGACTTAACTACTAATATAAAATTCCATACAATCGGCTATAGTAACTGAATAATTCCCAACGAAATGCTATGCATTTAACATTTTAACATTTAAAGTGACATAAGAGAAAAACTCAATTACTGTGTATTACAGCTCTTCTTCCTGGTACTATGTCTGCTTTGACCTGTACGACGTTATTGAAAATTCTCTTCCAAATATGGCAGCCTACCAAGTTTCTAGAATCGACGTGAGAAAAGGAACACCGCAAGATATATTTATTGACTCCTTGTTCATCGGTAGCAGAGATGGACCAGCTGATGAAGGTAGGTGAATGTCACATACAGGTATATAACGTTGTCAAATGTATAAAAGAACTCGCTGAAAGGCAGTATGTCTCCTATAGACGTACATTCTCCGCAGGCCAGTTTAGTAAGCACATTGCTGTTAGCTATGTCAGAATGCGCCAGAAAGATTCAAAATTGACTAGACCAAGCTTTATTACTTAGATAACATGACCCGCCAGTCAATAATCCCCCTTATATTTTCGGTAGTGTTCGATAATATACAATGAAAACTCCCGAAAAAATAAAACCTGTTTTACTTAGAGTCGAGGGAACTCGATAGCGTATTCAGGACCCGGTCGATTCTGTATTAACCTTTTACCTTTATGACCATCAGTTGACGCCTTTGCAAACAGAGTCGACCCAAATCAGAGGACTCCTCTAGCAACCATCTTATCAGGGTCTAATCAATTGTACGACATTAGACCGGCTTCTACCATTTCTGCCAATATGAAACATTCGCGTGTACATATGCCATTGTTATAAATAAAGTAATACACTTGTCTTACATGAATATGCAACAGGGGATGTTTTAAGAACCGTTGACAGATAATCTTCATCAGTTCATATAGTGAATTGAATGGTACACCACTCATACACAAGAAAAGCATTGATGTAAACATCAAAGGGCGCCATTATAAAGGACAGACATACTGGTTTTGTTTAAATCTATTGTGAAACAAAAACGCTTAGAATATGAGTGATCATGATACTTATGTGCTGCTCTAACCCTTTCAATGAAGATACGTGTCTGCTATTGAAATAGTGTAACATAAATGAAGACAAATAAAATATTTTTACATAAAAATATACACTGATTGGCATTTTTTGATATACATGTAATCATTCAAAGGTGTAGTTCAGCATATAGCTGTTGGAATTACTACATACACCCTATCAAACATTGAAACAATTATACTTACAACAACTAAATAATACGTTTGTCCAAAGCTTTTCAATACTGTGAATTTAAGAAATTTATCAAAGACCGAAATAATTGTAGTTTTAATAGATAATTACCACATTTTATAAATTATTTTAATTGATTATTGACGGATCAGTCATTATTAAATCTTAGAAATAATAGTAGTATTTTCATTGTAAAATCTCATTCATATATTAATAAACTCTGATAAGATAAGCTTACTATAACACCTATTTGCAACTGTGAAACTGTGTAAGTGTTTAGCTGTGAAAAAGAAAACGGTTTGAAATACCATACGTGGCACTAAGCAAAGCCGAATTCTAATTGCATGACATTAAGATATCTAAAACCATGGTCCAAATGTGCTCATTTTTCACATTTTATAAAATAAAGTACTATAAATTTAATTAATACTTTTAAACTAAAAGAATGTCTTAAAGAAAATGATTTAAAATGCGATACGTGGCATTAAGCAATGTCTAATTCTAATTACACGACATTAAGATATCTCCAATTATCGTCCAAATAAGCTCCATATTTCACATTTTATACATTGACGTACATAAATGTAATTAATCACTACTTCAAAACAAAAGAAAGTCTTAACATATAGCTGGGTTTCTTTAAATTTTAATAAATAAACATTCTGTAAATATTAGGCGGAAAATTTCTTGTGTACGTGTGATTTTCATGAAAATGTGATTATAACATGCATACGTTCCAATAGGCAAACTCCTACGGTGCATTAGACGCGGTCTCTCTGACCTTGTGACTGGTTTGAAGTCATAATCAACTAAAACATTCATTTATACACAGTGATTTATAGGAATTTTACTATTACTTGGGCCAATCTTTTACAAAGCAAATATACGTTATATAAACTTGCAATTAATCCGCATTAAACCAAACACTGCACACTGGACTGTGCATTTACTGTAAAAAGTGTAATACTTTCATAAACCTTTAGGAAATTAGTATCAGTAATGCATTCATTTCTTTCAAAATGCTTATTTTTATTTCATTACTTCTTTGTTATTCACATTCTTAATCGACCAGTACATACAATTTAGATTGCTCAAACGATAACTTTCATTTTTTCAACGGTACAGAAAGTACTGCTCCTCCCATTACCTGAAGAATTCGTAAGCCCATTTAGGCGCCGCGCTTAATACGCGGGTGCCAATAAAATGTCAGATTAATGCAAATAATTCAGAGTCTTTATAGGTATCACACCAACATGTGTTGCTTTTGTGTATTCATTCTTCAATCAATTGTTAACGATTGTTTTCTTGTAGCTATCAAAATGTAATTTTATTCAAATTAAAATAAGACTTTGAACGTACTATATATTGCATAAACGGACGTAAATCAACACAAACAAATAAAACTATATATTGTTTACACAGGTATTCATCCAACATTTTTAATACACATTTAAATGCTAAATATTCGGTTTGAATTGACAGTGAACAACTATAGAATACATTCATTCCGAAGGGGTTACATTTCTTAGAGGATGTTGAAAATGTGCAGATCCTATTCCGATTAAACCTCTAGGAACCCGCTGATCTAGGTAAACACTGTTTGCAAATGCATTTACAGTACACTCGTACCATGTATTCACACGAATAAAATCAATTGTTCTTCCGTATCCTTAGATATCACTCTGCGTCGGTTGCCACCTGCGATGCCCAACGGTTTCCTCATTAAATCAGAGACAGTAGAAATGGTTTCCTCGGGTGTTTTCAAGATTACATTGGAACCATACAACTGTGGAAATGGGTTCCCACTGTTTCAGCTTACAAATGGCCAGGTAAGCAAGGACGACAATTTTGTGTTGTTTGCGTTGATCTAAAAAGAGATCCATTTGTCAAAGACGTAGATGACGGTAGACGATTACTTTCCGAAATACATTTCATACCTTTTTTCTATCATGTATACGCCAGGTAAAGTTGTGTAAGCAAGAAAAGTTTATAATGGCATTGATATATTTATTAACATTGACCAATATCCTTATTTGAAAATAGCACAAATTCGATCCGAGTGATTCGAGTTTAACATCACAGCGACATTGAATACGCCTTATAGTGCCCGATGATAATCATGACGTTGATTGATAACTACAAGAAGACTCCCCGTACTTCATTCTCAGTGTTGTTATATTTTCTGGTCCTTCGGAATCATAAGTTTTGATGTTATTAGTTTTGAAAATTGAATACTGCTTAAGCCGATGCTAGGGGGCGTGAGTAGTGTTGCACTTTTAATTATTACTCACGAACAGACTCAATAAAACCGAGTCTGCAATTTTCTCTTTTTGCATTTCTACTTTTGCTTTCGAAGGATCACCCATTTTCAGATTATTTGAATAATGTAACATAATCTATATAAGTATAGCATATGCGATCGATAGAATTCACGTAATGGACAGCTTGAATAAGTTGCTTTTTCTAGAGTTAGAATGAATATAGATGTCCAGGGCAGTACTAACTACCATGTTTACTTTACAGTTCTTAACATAATGCCACCTGGTGTAAGTAAGGATATAAAGAAATATAAGCATGTTAGTGTAATATCAGATCTAGATAACAGACATTTCGATGATACAAAATCTGGACGATTCCGAGTAGGTAAACAATTTAATGTATCAGTAGATATATAAAACACTGTGTGTTGTATCACATAAATATTATAGTTTTGCTCCTTTATTAGCTGTTGCTGAGTGGTGTAGCACAGTACAGACCAGACTATAATCTTAGACAGATGATACCTTATATTGGTCTACAATGTTTGCAACTGTTTAGTATACATGCCATTATAGTGACTATGTATTTATTACTCTAAATGAAACCAATGCAAGCACAGGCGTAACACCAGTGTTGGTGAACTCGTCAAGTTGGTATTTTGAATTAAAGTATATTCATTATTTGCTGATGTGAAATAAACGAGGCCTTCACTACAAAATTTGCATGTGTCATTTTAAAGACACTGTATATACCGGTATATAGGTTAAACTAGTTTACAATATGTGCAAACAGTGCAAACCCACATCACTGGTCTCTAATAAGGGTTTACAATGTTTGTCATTAAAACTCTTCTAACGAGTTTAACCCATTACCTCATAGGCTATTTTAGATACATCCTCTTTGAAAAAATCTACCGAAAAGGAGCATTAACTAGAGAAAAGTAAACGTTTAGAATTTTGTAGTTTGTAATCATTGTGATAAATAAGTGAGTTTAACACAGTCGTCAAAAGTCGTCAATATGATGAAATGGGTTAAACTTTTTATACTGAATTTACCCTAAAATAAATCACTGTTGGGTTCTTTGAAGGTCACCACCGGGAGTGTCTCTCGTGGGAGTTCTGTTGCTACGTCTATCTTTCAAAATGGAGGATCCATACACGTGGAGAGAATAGCAGATGCCTCACCACCAACAGACGGCTTATTGGACATTACCTTCAATGGCACCACCAAACACGGTATGTTTATATTAGTTCGCAGTTTGTTAAAGGAAACATGACATCAAAGCTTCACTGTGAAATATTAGTTTTGCCACTGATTTATTTGTTTAAGACCAGGATGCCATGGTAAACCGGTAACACATGGCAGAATAGAAATAGAATAACTATTATTAATAGACATCTACTGAATTATTCAACATTTCATGGCATTGAATTATTACAATCTCTTTGATCCGATTTCTTATGAATGTGTATCATTAAAACACATGTCAATTTATCTGTCTCTTTTTGAAGGGATACATTTTATGTGTTAGTTAAAGAAAATCGGTGTATAACACTATCCAAGCTGTTTGACGCTCGGTCAAGTGTTTCTCAAGCGCTTGTACAAATCAGAAGTAAAACATGTAAATGTAACAGATTAGGGTTTTGACAGACAAAGGCTAATGTTCAGGCTCATACGGTCGATGTAACAACTGGGAAATCGGCACCTGGACATTTATATAATGTCCGTGATCAAATGGAAGTTACAATAATTCTTTAACAAACAAAATAATTACTTCCGACAGATCGTTTAGGAGCTGCTTTGTTTCCTTATGAACTGATATTGATCTGATTATACAGTTTCTTATATGGTAGACATTTATGTGTTCATAAGCCATTAACCCATTTGCGCCCAGGGGATTCTCCAATGTTTATATATTAGATTAGTACAATTTTTATCTAAGGGATGCCTGACCTAAATTTTCAATTTCGTTTTGTATTATATGGAAATTCCTATCAGCAAACAGTGTAGACTCCGATTAGAGTCTACACTGTTTGCCTACGTCGCATATATGGGATCGTGGGCGCAAATGGGTTAATATTCAGCTAAATGATATACATGTACACGATGCCATTACATTTTACACGAAGTTTCATGACTTAACTGGTTAGTGGGTCGTATCATTACAGATTTAAATATATCACTGAGTGCGGACGACATCCAAAGGGAGTTAGAGACAATTGCTAATATTGGTTCATTGACAGTAACGAAAACAGGCGACTGTCATGATATAAGGTTGGCCGTGCAGTTTGATTCTTTACCAGGAGACCTTCCAGAGATGTCAGTAAGTAGTTTCTCTTTGGAATATTTTCTGCACGTAATTAAAACCTTACATAAACGAGCCTTTAGTAAAGAAGAACTGAAATGTTTTAGGCAGCAGGTGATGGCTTAATGCAGGGTAAAAGCCACCCAACAAGCTGATAATTGTACTTATAAAAGCTACTGAGCAACTATAATTACTACTACGTTTTAATTATCAAGCACCTTTCAATTGTTTATTTATACACCGTAGCTGAACATTACACTACAACCTGTTTTAAGCGGTCATACATTTATTGAACATATGTTCTTAAAAAGCAGTTGGTTGTTCAAAGGGACTAAAGCTTAATGCATTACTTTTGACCAGCATTAAGGTACCACCTGTCTTACAGACTCTTAATTAGACCTCTTGTTGATGGCCGCTAAGACAGGTTCTACTGTGAATGTCAAATAAGACATATATTTTGCTTTTTCTGATCTGCATTTGTTTAAAATGTAACCTAATAGTTTATATACTGAAAGGACTGTAAGTGATGGGTATTGAGTTGTGAAAGAAAACAAGCCACTTTCGTCACGATACATAAATCTCAGGGACCCTCTATAGATATCAAAAGCGTTGAACAACTTTCCATTGCTAAACTAAACTAGACAAAACTGTTACAGTGAACTCTCGTTGTAACGACATAACATAATAGTCTTTATACTGACATGAAATTAATTTGGAAACAGGACATTCTGAACATATATAACTTAATGACTCATGTTTGTACTTTTTTTAATGTTTACTATAACGACGACAGTTTCAATACAGCCGCAGTAGTTGTGTCTTTGTCATAGCTTAGCAATATTGCTGACAGAGCTCGTTTGTAATCCGTCCCTGCTTCTATATCATCTTTCATTTTCAGAAATTGGTGAAATTTTAAATCGCAATATAGATATATCATATATCTGGTCTAACTAACGACAAAGTTCACACCGGCTTAATAATTGTCTCACACTGTAGATGGATACAATACACGTTCAACATGTATAAACACCACTTCACCGTTGGTATTATATGCCGGTCTTGTATGCAGGGCTACAGATGGTGCTTATTCAAATATTAAAACCGTGATTTCTCCACCGAACTCTATGTAGTGACCATACTTTAGAACTGCATCTGTAAAGAGTGGTCACAACGCAGGGTTTGGGAGAGAAATAAAGAAGTTATATTTGAAAATGATTCAATTTAAACATCTTATCTGGACCCCTGTTTTTATGTTTTAAACTTAACATTAAGAATCGGCATGCGAGTAATGGTTGGAATCAACGGGAACATTCTCAATTATAGTCAAGTTCTGAAATATCTAGATACCAGTGCACATTAATATGGTTTTATTCTTAAAACAGTCTTAAAAACGGTTTGGCAGTTTACAGACAAGTCGATATTATTCCCACAAGAGAAGGATATAATGGCCGTTTGCTTAATTTATTTGTACAGAAGCAATGTTATAAAGATCCGACAAATAAAAATCAGATTTTCCTTTATGTATGAAGGAAAGGGTAAAATAATGTAATTGTAATGGTAACACATGTTAATAAAATCTGAATCATTTATGTATCATACTTCTATCTCCCCGAGGCAATACTTACACGATAGGGTTTCGTGGAGAAATACAAAACATAATATTACTTAACCTTTTACTCTATAAATACACCTTTACAGACATAGTAGACCCAGATCAGATGGCTACTGTAGCCGCCGTCAAATCAGGGTCTTCTCTTTTGAAATAATATAGTATAATTCTAAAGTTTATGCTATAGCCAAGCAATCCCATGGTGATGTGAAAAGATAATACTAATATTCATGATGTCATTGTTTCTTACATTAATATTCATGGAGTTAGGGGTTTGGATTGCTCTTACACGTATTTTATCGACTGCTTGGGTACATCGTCGACACATTCAAACAATCAATCGTATTTGCTTAGGTTAATAATAATTATTTTGTATGAATATATGTAACTGTGTATGTCCGTCTTGTCATTATCGTGTAAGGGCATTTTTTAAATATTGAAAAACTTTTATCATTCCAGGTCCCTACAGAAACATTATATGCAATACAGGCGTTTGACCTGCCACTTGTGTTAATTAATAATTGTATTGAAGTAAGGGTTGCGATGATTCTATGTTTTGATACAAAAGAAAATGTGCACACAGGATTGGATAATTTTATGTATTAATCTTAACAGAAATATACATACATGTATAAAGTTCTTAAAGTAGGAAATCCTTTGAGAGCAAAATCATCAATGCAAAACTAAAGAAAATTAGAGTCTGGTTTATTGGGTCTGTTCAGGAGCATTTATTTTGACCGCAAGACTACTCATATCCCCTATTACCAAGCGGTGTTCAATTTCCAAAACTAATAACATCGAAATCAATGATCCCGAAGGACCAGAAAATATAACAACACTGAGAATGAAGTACGGGGCGACTTTTTACGACCACAAAACAAGTACTTGACACCAGCTGTTTTGACGTGCATAAGTTCTGAAAGTAAGAGAGACCTTCGAAAGAAAAGGCAGCAACGCAAAAAGAGAAAATTGTAAAGTTCGTTACAAAATTTGTATTTCAGATATTTCAAGCTGAATATATTTAAAATGTTCTCACCTTCTTCCGCAATTGAGTATACATGCAATACAACACAAACTTGTAGACTGTTGTATGATTCTTTTTGACAGGTTCACCCGGTTGATCTCTCCGGTGTCGATGTATCCCATAGCATATATACAGACGTTAATGGAAATTTTAACTATGATCCATTGCCTGGTGACATGTTAAGCACCGTTCATTCCAAGCCCCAGGTCAGCCTGTCTGTTAACGGTGTGCCAATGGCATGTGGCGGGGATTGTTCGTTTGACTGGGAGAATGCTGCTACGCCAACTGTCACAGGCGTCTCACCAACGTCAGGTACATGCAACATATTTTGTGGGTTGCTGTTAAAGATTGTTTTAGCACAGTATTACTACACGGTTCAAACGTATTGCACCAGGTTGATAAATTGTCCGTTTAGGCATTACTTTCAATTTGGTACTTACTATGTCATTCAATTTATGACGTTATACAGTTTATTTGAATATTATCTCGTCTTGACAACGTTACTAATAATATGGAACTGCTTAGAAGGGGAGTTTTACTTTATTTGTTTTTACTTTTGTGAAGGTGGGATACGTGTATGGTTGGGTACAAACAAACTTGGTTTAAGCCCCCAGTAGCCTTTTTGGCCACTATCCGTTCAAATGCGTAACACCTGCTTTCACCCTATGGCCTACTTTCTTTTTTATTTGTAAATTATTTATTTTATGTCCTGTTGTGCGTTGCGTCACGTTTAATTTTGTAATTGTGTTGTTTCATGTTTGATGATGTTTTTGTGTGGTACTCACTGTATGACTGTTTATCCACTTTTAAAGGTATGATTATGATAGTATTGTTTAAGTCCAAAAGTGCACTGTGTACTGTGTTTACTGTATTTGCAGGAGGCTTTACTATGGGGACAACAGTCTTGATTAGTGGTTCTGGGTTTAGCCTGGCAGCAGAGGATAATCATGTTACAATCGGAGGTGTAGAATGCACAGTAACATCAGTGACCGATGAAACCATTAGATGTGGGGTAGGGGACGGGCCAATAGGACAACATAGCGTAATTGTAACTGTCAGTGACAAGGGTTTGGGAGTCTACCCTGAAGAAGAGGTTGTCTTCGAGTACACTGGCAGTATAACTAGAGTATCTCCGACATCGGGAAGCATTGGCGGTATGTCATGATTTTATGCAAAGCCAGTTTTACACATGCTTGTTATTTATATACTTTACTAATTGTTAAATAGACATGTATTTAAATGGATAAGAATGGGTTGTACATGATCGTTTATACACACTCATGACAGTACATTTCTTGATATTGTTTGAAGAAATATTATATATTATGTTTACGTAGGACAACATGAAACACCGTAGCGCAAGATCCAATATGTTTGGTATAGAAACATACCATATTGTTTAACAATACTCTATCCATAGTGGACTTTGAAATAATTGTTATCCCAAAAGTGTTACCTACAGTATAGTTTCATTGCAATGTTTGCATGTCATCAATTGTTCAAATTCTGCAATACTGTACTGTTATTATAACGTTCAGGTGGACTGATCCTTACCATTACTGGAAATGGTTTTAAAAGTGGAGCGGATGTGGTCGTCAATTCAAAGTCATGTGATGTTCTTAGCACTTCATCAGGTGAAATAACGTGTATGCTTCCGATGCAGGTAAATAGAGGATATATTTTAATCGTTTAATCTTTAATGCTACACTGTAATAAAAAGCGTTATTCCATTTAAAACGAATATCGTTATACCTACGTTGACTATCGACCAATCTCAATATATGTACATGCACTCATCAGTAATGACGAGCGCAATTGATGTACGGAAATAATCACTGATGTCGACATTATTAAGGACAATTTATAAAACGTAGCTGACTGAACAGATACTTACATATAGGAGGTTGTTCTGTTTAGGAAGGATAATGCAGCTTCTGTATAATTCAAAGGCTTTCTCTCGAAACTGGACATTTTTGTATGAAATTAGATAGTGAGCATATAATGCAACAAGATGTAAAGCGTCAATGTATATGTACAGTAAAAACCCTTAATGTATGACGAACATTAAATCTGTCTACATAACGTTCGTCTTGTAATTGGTCGTTTTAGACTGATTGTAGCGTAATTATAAAATTATAGAAAGTATAATGAAATTAATTATTTTATCAAAGCTAGTGTTATTTCTGTTGTCTAATTCAATACAATGCTTTGCTGTGGATAAATAGAGATACAACATAATAGAGACTCGGCATAAATTATTCAATGCAGAATCTTACACTATACGAGTACATGTTTAACTACGTTCGGCGACATTTCTACGTAAATCGGAGTCGACTTTCAACAACGTAATATTCCTACACCATACATATTTACATCTATCAGAACTCGATGCCTACACATGCATTTACCACAAACTAAATTACATGTTCTTCTATTACACACAAACATTTTATGACTGATTTAGGTAAATTGCAGACGCGTGTCAGTTGGTGTCCATACTTCTCGTATGTCACATTTAATTGTCCTAAATCTTGTTTGCAATATTCATTAGTTCCTTGTTAGTTTTCAATGTGTAGTGTAAAATGGCGAAAGAAAATTTTATAGTGTTCGACATGAGTCCCAGCGTTAAAATAAAGAAGACACTGGAAACACGTCGACCATTGTATTTTTTATATTGAATGGAGGATTCATTTATAGTAATGCAAACCATATTCACATGCTATTCACTTCAGTTTGTTTTAAACATGTGTGTGATGCATTCATATGTACACATGTTGCAAAGGAAGTCTGCTTATTTATTATTTGAAATAGGCTATTGACTGTAAAATAAGTTGCCTATTCTTAAATCTTCATTTTTAATATATTTTTCTTTTTTTTCAAGACTACTGGAGGGACCTATTCTGTAAGTGTGATCAGTGACCAAGGCACAATGACGCGTGAAGGTTTCACCTATGATCCCTTATTGACACCTATTGTTACAACCGTGTTACCGTCAGTGATAAGTGTTTCAGGTAAGACATCCTTTTGTAGTTGTACTCATTGACAGAACACAGTCATTCAGTTAACAGAAATATCATTCCTGACTCTTCCAATACACTATTAAATAACACATAACTGTATGTTAGGTCTCTAACATACCATTAAAAGCAGGTCTTGGGTTTTTAATCCTTTCAGAGCTAAATTATCAGAATGGAAAAGCCCATAACTGTTTAACGATAGAGATAAAGAGACCATTTATTGTAAAAGTATAAAATGTTCTAGTGCATTCTGAAATGGAAAAGTAGTAAAGTCAAGCAGGCAAAGCCACATACAAGACGCAACCACCACCAAAACACCGATAGACATCATGGGACACACATACACACAACAACACACCAAAAGCACACTCACACACGAGATGAACACAGAAAACACCAGGCACACAAGAACCAGAGACACACTCTCCACACATGAACAAAATCACAAGCACAAAGACGCAAGGCAAACAAAAGGAAGGGTGACAAATTGTGCAAACCTGATCAAAGGTCTCCTGCAGCAGCGCTATGATCTGGCCTATACTGTCTTAAAATGACAATAAACCCATTCTCGCAGTCAAAGGTTAAAAGCAGGCGATAACTTAATGCAGGGCAAAAAAGATCCAGAATAGGATTTGTCTTTACTACTTTCGCTCTGAAGCAGTCACTTGCTCTTAAATACGCCCTTATCATAATTATATTCATTTCTGGTCGCTTTAGAAAAAACTTCCATGTTATCTACAAATGAATAATATTATTATGTACTACTATTCATGTATATGTTAATATACGATAAATACCACAGGCAATAGCTTAATTGAGGAAGAAAAATATCAAGAAAGCTCCCCCATGAGAGCTTTCTCCATCACATCCGTTTTGAACCAGCCACTTAGTTTTAAAGCCATCAATGTATATTCATTTAATGACAGCCTTACAGAGATTTAATTTATAGCTGTAATATATTACTGTTGTAGGAGGGTCAGTTACAATACTTGGCTCAGGCTTCGGAAGTGCTAAAGGCTCCGTTAATATTGGAGACACATCAGCCACTGTTTTGTCTTGGACTCAAACGTCTGCTGTTGTACATGTTGGGCATCTTAATCCAGGAACCCAGGATGTCACAGTTGGAACCGAAACTGGAAATGCACTTCTAAGGTATATTTCTCATATCTACAACAAGGGTGCAAATAACATATTTAATCAGTTTCTCATATCGGCACTGTATGGCGCTATTACCTTAACAAGAGTACGATTAACACAAATTGCTATTTTCTCGTATCTTAATAGCAATGCAATTTTCAGGGGTACAGGTAACACAAATTATCAACAGATATTTACATACGAGTATATGATTATGTTTGGATCAGTATGCAGGTATGGTAAGGCCTCGATGTTTACGTTTGAAAATTGCGCTTGCTACTGATTACTGACACTAATTTCTAATTATTAAAGTAACATAATATTATCCGTTTCTCATAGCATATTTCAAACAACACTGAATGGTGATATATCACCTAAACAAAGGTGCAAGTAACATAAACTATTATTTTCCCATATCTTAATAACAATGATGGTGAACAACACCTTTACAAGCGCACAGGTAACACAAATTATCAACAGATAGTTAATTACGAGAATGGTTATGTTTGAATCAGTATGTAGGTACGGTAAGGTATCGGTGATTACGTTTGCAGATTGCGTTTGATATTGACACTTATTCTAACCATTAAAGTCAAAATATATATATTATTCCATTTACTGTTTATTCGATAAAACAAATTAGTCACTAAATAGTTATTTGTTTCAGGAAACTATTTATATAATTCAGAGTTATTGAAGTCGTTTCATGTAATGTTTGTATAACGTATTCCTCTATAAAGAGTATTCAAACAATAATCATTACCATAAGTATTGCACTTCAAACAGCAACTACGCCTTACCGACAGTAGAGGTAGACTTGCGTATCACCAGCGTATATCCACTTCAAGGATCGGTTGCAGGTGGCACAAACTTAACTATTACTGGATCAGGCTTTGGGACGAATGTTTCCATTACCAATGTCACAGTAGGCAAGGTGCCATGTGACATATCCGCCATGAACAACACACGGATAAACTGTTTAATTGCTAACACTGCAAAGCTACACCATATTACCAATAAAGGAACACACAAAGGTAATGTAACAATGATATACTTGAAAAATGTATACGACGTCATCATGAATAATTATTAAAGCATACCTTATTACTTCAAGTTACACTACTACTCGTATTTAGTACATTCAAGTATATGCTAGATCAAGGGAGTTTATGTTTGGTATGTGCAAAACGTTCTTATGAAGGAAGCCAAAATATATGACATAGAGACATTTGCAAATTAAGTTATTTTTGTACAGGTGTATGTTCTTAACCCTTTACTGCAACAATATTGATGACAGACATAATGACATCATGAATATGTATTAGATTAATATTTTAATGACACATGAACATATTACGCTTTAGTCATAGCAGAAACTGTACAATCATATTGTATCATAGGCAAACAGTGTAGACCCTGAAATTATCCACGTGATTAATAAACTCATAGTTTCTGTCTTATGATAAACAATCATATATTGTAGATCTATTCTATGATTTTTACCTCGGAGTTCTTTAAATTAGATAACTATTCCAAACACATATCTCTATATATACACAGGTATTACAACAATTTCTTCATGTATAGTCAAACAACTAGGTCTGACGGGTCACGGGTTCGCCGAGTCCATTTTTAAGGGAGATCAGCATTTCGGATATCCACATGCCATTTATAAAAGAAAATGTCCAGTTATAGGTATAAAGAATAAGCGCATTTGTTATCGGAAATATAGCGTAGTGGATAAGTCGTAGGACCATAAAGAAGTATATGATCGGCGAACATTTTATTAGGCGCAGGTTCGAGTCTCGCATCAACCTAAAATATTTTATTTTGCTAAATATATTAAAGAAAGTCTCCTTAAGAGTATTAGTTTTGTTGTGCATTAAGAAGCCGCCTGTACAGGACATTTGCTAAAACTTATATTGATATTCATATTTTAGCATCGATTTATTATTGAAAATATGGCTAATATAGGACTCGAACTCAAACAAAGGCACCCTTCCCTAATATTGACGAACATGTCTATAAATGGCCATTACAATTATACAATATGACATAAAATAATACTCTACTATTCATTCAAAATTAAAAAAAAGTTTAAGGTCGACACGGGATTCGAACTCACGCTCAATAAAAACTACTCTCGCATTGTCTTCTGCCTACCTAGACTTTACCCACTGCGCTAAACTGCTGACAACAATTCCGCCTCCAATTTTATCTTATATACTAAACTCGTCTGTTTACAAATTGGTCCGAGAACATGCGGAATGCTGATCTCCCTAAAAAATGGACTCGGCTGACCTTTGACACGTCAGACCTAGTTGTTTGACTATAATGTTGAGCAGTTCAGTATTGTTGAAGTCTTTTTTGTTACTCTTTACCTAATACAGACGTCTGTTCATACCTTGAAAACAGAGTATATTCTGAACAAGGGGCTCATGTAGGGAGAATTAATTATTACGCCGTGCGTGTCGAGTTATATAAATCTTATTCTACAATATCTGCCATGGCAAAATATTCATAAGGGTATAAACCATTTACACAATTATTCCATTTAAATTTCACGAATATATTCTGAAAGTGGTTGATCCTCCGAAAGCAAAAGTAGCAATGCCAAAAGAGAAAATTGCAGACTCGGTTTTATTGAGTCTGTTCATGAGTAGTAATAAAAGTGCAACACCACTCACGTCCCCGAGCACCAGCTTAAGCAGTATTCAATTTTCAAAACGTATACCATCAAAACTAATGATCCCGAAGGACGAGAAAATATAACAACACTGAGAATGAAGTACGGGTCGACCTTTTAGGGCCGCCACATAAACACTTAGTACCTGATGTTGTGAATTACATATATTCTGAAAGTGGTTGATCCTCCGAAAGCGGTGTTTCCTGCATGACTCTTAACATGTACTTTTACAGTGTCTTAACAAATAAACTGATAAGATGAGATCCTTCGAAAGCAAAAACAGCAATGCGAAAAGAGAAAATTGCAGACTCAGTCTTATTGATTCTGTTCATGAGCAGTAATTAAAAGCGCAACATTTTTCATGCCCCTACCACCGGCTTAAGCGGTATTCAATTTTCAAAACTAAAAACACTGAAATTGATGATCCCGAATGACCAGAATATATAACAACAATGAGAATGAAGTACGGGGCGACTTTTTACGGCCGCCACTCAAGCACTTAACATCTGTTGTTGTGAAGTAATATGAACTCTTAACAAGATGAGATCCTTCGAAAGCAAAAACAGCAACGCGAAAAGAGACACTTGCATACTCGGATTTATTGAGTTATTGATTAACATTGAAATATACCTTTACGGTTGATTTATCGTATTTAAATTATTTAACTTTTTCCTTCATAGAAACGCATTTGCACGCATTTGAAAACGGAGTGGACCCATATCAGAAGGCTTATGTCAGTGTAATAGACGCGACTCTACGGTATCTACAAGAACCAAACAATCCTGTGTATATGTGCAATTATAAAGTTCAGCTAATAAATGTTCATGATGTCATTATTTCTTACATAAACATTGAACAGAGAAAGGGTTAAAGGTGTAACATGTATATTTTAAGTTTGACAATGATCTCTGTCCATGCCTGAGACTTAACCCTTTCCTCCATAGGCTATTTTTTCTTTGAATGAATCTACCAAAAGGAACATTTACTTAGAAAAGTAAAATTTTAGAATTATGTAGTTTGAAACCATTGTGATAAATAGAGCATTTGCTCCTATAGAAGCAAATACTCTTTATATCACAATGTTTCAAGAAGTGGTTATTACAGAGGCAAAGAAATGCGTATTTATGGAGGAAAGGGTTATAAACTTATATATTAACCATTATCCCACTAATAGCAACTGGATTCGCATTTGCAAACAATATGGATCAAAATTAGGCGTAGAGTAAGTTGGCATCTCATCATGATAAAACCTGTTTGACACCCAGTAAATAGTTCCTGAACATCGAGTCGAAGGTAGTCATAATAACACCAGATCGAATTTTGCATATATATATATGAATTGGAATGGACATTCTGTGAATTTCTCTTTGCTTATAACTTCTTCAAAAAAGTACTTTTCAATTCGTTACGTTTCTTTCAGCTTTTGGAATTTTTTATGCCTTTGACGAACCGTATGCGAAGATTAACCTTGGTGACACTGTCCAATGGTCATGGCAAACACACGAATTGGTAAATGGCGTAAATTACGCTATCATAGAGGTGGAAAGTCTTCATTCATTTGAAGCTAAACCTGGAGGATTCAGTAGTGGACAGTCAAGCAGAAATGGTGAGATTATTGAAGGATTGACAACACTCTTCCATTGTTTTCATTTCAAACAAAACATGTTGCATGTTGGAGTAAATTAAAGCATTTGCTGACAAAATGAATGAATTATGAAACACGAAATACTCTATCAAGTCTGACAGAAAGATCACTTAAATTGAAGTTCAGTTCCACAGACAAAGGAAATAGTTATATTTGTACATAACTGGGACCTTGCGCTTTGCTTGAAGAATCGATTTACTCATCTTTCAGGTAATTTTAGGCACCAATTCATGGAGACTGGCACATTCTATGTTTGGAGTGGATTTGTTGATGAGTATATTATAAAGAACTTCTATGGAACTATAGAAGTAGTTGACATACCATCGACTGTGGGAGAAATTAATGTGAAAGTGTATGACAAATCTGCACTTCATAGGATTGAAGGTAGGTAAACTGAACAGGCTTGGGGATGGTGCGTTAGCCATGTCAATTATAACACTCATTAAAATACCAACTGGTAATGTTTAATATGAGTTGTGACTTCGCAGGTGCTTCACTTTATCTAATAATGTTTAAAACTCCAGTTTGGAATATCATCGTATTACTGTTTCATATGCTCCAGTATTAAATTACAGCCCGTTATAGGACGCTATGTCATATTTAAAGGCATCTTAAAATATTTGCGATTTGAACACGTTCAAAGAAGCCAACATATACATAGTAAATCGATTCTTTGTATGTATCTAAATACAAGAGCTTTAAAGGTTTTATCTGGTCACTCTTCTTAATTCGATTTCAACGGGCCAATATTTTAGTGCTGTCCATTTCAATTTTCTTTATCACTGAATTTGAATCGATTTTGTTTCATATGAGATCAAATTTAAACCACATGTGTCATCGTTTTTCACGAACACTGTGTGCAAATTGTCTTTGAATCCATCTTTAAATAAAGATTGCAAGCCTAAAACAATGTTTTCCCATTGTAAACATGCTCCTTTCAAAATGCAAATGGCGGACGAAAGACGTCGAGTGGAACGTTCGATTTTTTCTGAGGGTAATAATAGCTCTTAAAATATGTCATGCACGAAAATACGTCATTTAGTATGCTTTTCATCCCTGTTGAAAAATGACACGCTCCACTATACACACATGCGGCAGTCATTTGAATAGAAACAGCTGATCGAATTAGCATGTAGAAATGCATTTTCGTCATTGTCTTTCTTGTTACTACATGACATTGAGAGATATTTAGAGTTAAGTTCAGGCTGACTCAAAATAAAATAAATCTCGATTCAAATTCAATGACAAAGGTTAATGAAATGAACAGTAGCTAAACAATAAATATGCAGGCCTTATCGCGTGATCAATAGTATATTAATGTGTTGTCTATTGGAAAACGTAATAACAAAAGTAAAGAACAATTGTTATATAGAATGCTTACTCAGAATAATGTAAATTAACAAGATTGAATGACATATATAGAGGAAATCATCTAGAGGAAAACCATGTGAATGCAACTACAGTTAATTTGTTCTTATTTTTTCCCTTTGATTACATCACGGTAGCTTTTCAACTGGGTATATCGTACGTATTGAAGTCGTTCAGCATCATGCTTCGGTTCCCTGCTATCAATTTCAGGTTCAGCGAATCCTGTTGATATATCCAGTTGTCAGGCTATGGTCTCGGCGAAGACTGGCTGTTCTGATGCTCTACCGTCTGGTGGCAATTCTGACAAGTTCATGTTTGCCTTTTGGACATGTAGCACGCCTATTGTTCATTCAATAACTCCAACGAACGGAACTATTAAGACAGCAATCAATCTCCAAGGAGAGGGGTTTTCATCAACCAACTGTCAGAATGAGATCAGTATTGGCGCATCTCTTTGTATCGTAGCAACATCATCAGATACCTCAATCACATGTCATTTCGAAAGATCTGGAACACCAGAACTTAATATTCTTTACCCTGTCACAGTCAGGATTGCAAACCTTGGCTACGCCATCATGCAAAAAACCAAAGCAAACATGGGACGTTTTGCTCCCATTCCAAATATTGATAATATCAATCCTGTCTCAGGGTCACTTGCGGGAGAATCTATTATTACAGTATCTGGCTTTGGATTTGATGCTACGGCAGTTGTAGAAATAGATGGCTACGCCTGTGAGGTGCTATCGATCAATTTTGTTGAAATTCAGTGCCTGACTCCACCGCCTTTATCGGAAGGTACAAAACATCTCAGTGTTATTGTTTCCGTTAGTAACTTCCCATTCAAAGCTATATGTGAGACACAGTGGAAAAAATGTGAGTATACCTATGCCTCAGAACTTACTCCGTTTATCTCAGCGATAAATCCGACTTCGGCTTCTGGTCCAACTACGCTAATAATTTCAGGATCGCGACTTGGCTCTGTAAGGTCGGATTTAAATGTAACAATTGGAACACTGTCTGCTACAGTGGAGTCTGCTGCAGATTCTGAAATCAAGATCAAAGTAGATAACGTACGGGCAGGGAGTAATAGCGTCGTTGTAAGAAGAAAGAACTATGGGAAGGCGACGGGATCCGTTATAATGACAGGCCTAGCTAACATCACATCAGTATTTCCATCTTCTGGAAGTATCAACGGGGGACAGTCAGTCACCATAGCCGGCACCGGGTTTGTCAACGGGCAAACGACCGTGACACTAGATGGAACAATATGCGAAATCAAGACCATCAACTTTGCCGAAGTTGTTTTTCTTACACCTGCACATCCTCATAGTTCAGTAGTTTTGAAAGTGGTATCGAATTATGTTCACTATGATGAACAAACCTATACATACAATGCCAGTATTTCTCCTACAATTAATTCTGTCACGCCAAACTTCGCCATCCCTGGCACATCTCTTGCAATTATCGGCTCCAATTTCGGAGATGACACTCCAGTCGTTCTACTTGGTGACGTGCCGTGTAATGTTACATTCAAGACGCACTCTGAGATACGATGTATAGCTGGATACCGTACAATGGGAAGAGTGCCTGTATATGTATATGTGAATAAAGTTGGGGCATCAAACACCAACAAGGAATTTAATTACCACATGAACTGGACATCCATTTCCCCATCTCAAGGTATGTTAGATGAAGAATGACAATTGTTTAAGTTTTACAGAGCATAATGATACATGAGTAAGTTAATGATGATACATTGCTTAATATGTTTACATGAGCCAAATGTATAGTATATGTACATATAGTTCGTTCGTCTTGGCATCTTTACTCATGTTGTGAAGTTGTTTGGAGCAGAATTTGGCATTACATTTTGACTTGAGTGAAGGTGGGATACTCCTACTTTCACCATATGGTCTACTTTGATATGTATATGTTTAATGTTTTGTCTTGATATGCGTTCCGTCACTTTTGGTCTTGCAAATGCTCCGTTTCTTGTTTGATGCTGTTTGTTGCTGTGTCCTTTCGTGTGTGGCTCTACCTGTTTGACTGTTTCTTTCATTTCATTCTTTATCAAATTGTCTAAACATTGTACGCGAACAAGCAGATATTACATTGAAGGTGATAGCAATTTCAAGTAAAATGTAGAACTTTCTATACAAGTTCCGATGCAAATGTAATGCAACGTTTTTCATATGCTTGCACTTAAACAAATATCTGGCAATGGCAACAACTATGACATAAATGCAAAATGTAGATATATAGGCACTAATATTTAACCATATTTAACCATTCCTTACATATGTTCGATATATATGCACCAACATTGTGGTAGGGATTTTAGTTAGTCGTTTTGTCAACAGGTTACCGATCCAGCATCAGTTAAATAACGATGTTGGCGTTGATCAAATACGCTGCTTTGTCGAGTGTGATGCCCTTACTGGACGTCTCTGTGATATTATCAACACCCACACCCACCATCAGATCATAACTCGCCCGTTTTATATGACGACCTATTTTATAACCAGTGTTATAAACATAAAATCACGCATAACAATGGTCATCATATTTCTGCAAACACCTCTAAAACCTATACAAATACCTTCTCCCGTTGAGTATTAAGTCCTTTACAAACAATGTATTCCTCTGATTAGCGTCTGCACTATATGTCATTTAGAATCCACTAACAAGTTTAAATTCTGAAAGTAAGCAATACTTCGAACGCAAAAGATTCGGTTTTATCTAGTCTGGTCAAAACGTTATTTAAATGGCTTAAGCGGTATTTAATTTTCATAACTAAAAGCATTGCAATTTATTATCCCGAAGGATCAGCAAAAATAACAATACTGAATATGAAGTACGGATCGACTTTTTACGGCCTCCGCATAAGCACTTAACACATGTTTAGTTTAATCATATTTTATTGTAACTTGTCAATACTATACAAATATTCATGAATACAATATATAATTAATCATGTGGGTAATACTTTATGTATGTAATACAGATGACATAAGTACATAAATTCTTGACGTAGGAGAGACTTTCATACTGATTGGACTATACCATATATCGTCAAGTTGTTGGTATACCCATGGGTACAAATTGTGCCCCTCTTGTTGCAGATTTGTTTTTGTATTGCTATGAGAGGGGTTTTATGCTAAGCTTAAAACCTGATACACAACCCGATATTGTTAGTGCTTTTAATAAAACTTCTATTTATTTAGACGATATTTTGAATTTGGATAATCCTTATTTTGAAACTATGGTTTCTTCTATTTACCCAAAAGAACTCACTTTAAACAAGGCGAATCGATCCGACTCTATTGCTTCCTTTTTAGATTTGAATATTGTCATCATAAATGATAAAGTTTCGTCCAAAGTATACGATAAAAGGGTTTTTTTAATTTCTAGATGGAGATGTGCCCAATTCTACATCTTATGGGGTTTGCATTTCTCAACTTATTCGCTTTGCCCGAACCTGTTCGTTTCTTTAATAGTCGTAATTTTATTATAACAGAGAGTTCTTAAGCAAGGTTATACATATCATACAATTAGGAAAGCTTTTTCTAAATGTTATTACCGAAATTTACACCTGAAGTAAATATAATAACAATCTACGGACGTTACTGTAACAATGTATTAATCATCAAGAATTCTATGGTGATGTTATCTACAAACTACGGAAAATTAGGGGTCATATCCATTTTCAGGATTTGTTTATTAAAGGCATAACAACTTTTAGGAAGAAAGGTTTTGACCCTATTATATTGCAACGCACTGCATGTTTGGTTAATGACCCATTTACAGTCGGTAGCTACGCTTCCCTATTTGCTTGCACGATGACAGGCCAAGGGTAGTACTCTATGATGGTATACTCTTAAATCCAAAAACAGGATGAGCTAACTAGACTCATGTATTGCCTTTTCATTGTCGTGCCTTAACGACTTCCCTGCAATTGCTCTGAAAGTCATTGAGTACATATTTGACGGACTTTCACAGTTGGTGTCATGCTATGTTATACATTTTGTCCTGTGTTTACTGCCTCTTATGTTGTGGGGAAGTCTGGCGGGGATACCTTTATTTACAATATTTGTTAAGCTAGAGTGACTTTGAATTAAATGTGAGGTTAGGACGTCGGTGAACCGGTTTAAACCCCCAGTGGTGATTTTGCCACTGACCGTTCCAAGGTACCTCTGTCTTTGTGCTTTTGTTCGTGTTTTGTTTTTGTCTCGCGTGTTTGTGTGTGTGTGCGTGTGTGTGTGGTTGGTTGTGTGTGTGTTCCTTCTTTCGGTCGGTGTTTTGGTGTTTGTTGCGTTTTGTATGTGTCTTTTCCTGCTTGACTTAACTTTTTTCATCTATGCGTAAACATTTATGTGCTGTTCCTTCCTGTCTGATAAGGGTTAAACTGCCTCCATACATATTACAATACATAGTGTTCTTTGAACAGGTACAAATTAGCGTGAAGTGGTGAAAAAGCTGTATTTGCTGCCGTCTTAGTACACATGCAAATATGATTTACTATATTTGTATCTTACCCGAGTACAAAATGCAAAGTGTCAGTTTGGGACTGATGTGCACCTGTCATACATATTTCACATACTGCAACGGCTAGTATAAAATTTCTCTGTTTTAAATTAAAACATCTTATTAGCGTCAATTCAATTTACGTTACCAGTGCCATTTTTCATTGTATGTACTACGCTTATATAATTAACAAACAACAACACATTTCTTGAAGTAAAGTAGTTTATATCTCTTTAATCACTTCCCTGATTGAAACGCCTCCTTCCCACCTTTGCAAACAGATATGAAACAATGCACACTGCTCCTGTAGGTGTCCTCTGATTAGGTATGTTCAGTCTGCTGATGGAAGTATTTAGATATGAGTCTACAGTTTCTGCCTAAGCCAAACTTCTGTATTCATACACATTTATAAAAAGGCAGCTACAAAATATTCTTGATATCATTAATTGTTCTTAAATAATGTTTATCATGAAAAAGGTTGACATGTGCAAAATGATAAGGTTCTGTTCATTATTACTCAGGTAGTACGGCAGGAGGGCAAATAGTCACATTGATGGGTTCGGTGTTTTCGCCATTAATCAGTGTTTCAGTCTGCAACAACAACAATCGTTGTTCGTTTGTAAGGTCAACGTCAACAGAATATGTCTGTGAGACATCTCCGTGGCCTGGTATGTACTTATTCACTAGTTCGATTTCAGAAAAACAAATGGTTCGTTCTTCTCTTTAAATATAACAAATGTATTTCGAAAGCGTTATGTGTTCTTTACATTTGCCTTATTTTTGATTATTTTAGGCATTGTTTATTAATATGTTTCAATCAATTTTTGTGATTTCACATAATGACATTTGATAAGCTGAAGCTACTACTCCGTACTGTTTACATCATTCAAAACTAACTACATAATGCTAAAGCCATTGTAGATCGAAATAATACTTTCCATCTTTAGCTCAACTGTGTGATGTCATGATATACCATGATGGTGTTGCTACAGTCAAGAACGGTGTGTATACATATAACGATACTCTGACTTCGACTATCGCAAGTGTGACTCCGTCTCGCGGGGGTACTGGTGGTGGAACACCAATTACGATTACAGGCTCGGGCTTTGGGTAGGATCACCTTCATCATTTGAATTATATCTGCCGCGAGTTATGTTTGATTTTTTTTATGCATTGAATTTGGCGTTAAGTTTATTATTATTACTGCAGTGTCATTATAGTCAATACTGACGATGAAATACACGTTGTTTAACCCACTACCTCATAGGCTATTTTAGATCCAACCTCTTTGAATATATCTACCGAAAAGGAGCATTAACTAGAGAAAAGGAAAATTTTAGAATTTTGTAGTTTGAAACCAGTGATAAAAAGAGCATTTGTATATTTAGGAGCAAATGCTCTATTTATCACAATGGTTTCAACTACATAATTCTAAAATTTCCTTTTCTCTATTTATCACAATGGTTGCACTAAGTGACTTTTACAGAGTCGCCAAAAGTCGTCAATATGAGGGAATTGGTTAATGAATAAACTATAAAGTTCGCATGTTTTACTTATATTACAGATTTAAGCAACACCTGAATCACACACATATGTGTTACTGTATACATATGGTAAAAGTGATTGTAAAACTGTTTTAAGTCGTTCAGTTACATATAGTTGACATACAAATTTGACCACAATTTACGCTTACTATGTAAGTATATTTAATGCATGAACAGATGTATGTACGGTACGTGACTGTATTCAACAGGTCTTCGCTGGCTGATGCTGTGGTGACAATAGCAAATTCCGAGTGTGTTATAAAGACGCTTACAGACACAGTGATCATATGCGAAACCGGGTCTCATCATGGAAGCATTAAAAGCAATGTTCATGTTAACATTAAAACAAATGGGATTGGATTTGAGGCAAGTAGAAACCCGGACACCTGTCTATACTCTAAACCCTACCGCTCGTTTGTTTGTGTGTTTCTTGAATCGCAATAGTTAATACAATTAACTTGAATTACAATAGTTAAGTCATATCGCGACGTCCATTTAATTGAGACGGAGGTTTTGCTGTGTATGGATTTTGTTTTTATCGGGTGTTACGTCGTTTTTAACAGTAGTTTACTCATATCACGATGTCCAGCTAATTACAGGTGGGGAGAGACCCCAGAGGTTCTTCTGTGCACGGAACAAATTGCATTGTTTCGAGCACAGAAGAACGCCCACGTAGAACCACCGACCTACCGAAAGCCAGCAGGAAGGCTTCCTCACATGCAACTTCCAAATGTCCAGACCGGGATTCGACCCCACAGCGGCGAGGGGTCAGTCGAAGCGATTGTCAGTCGAAGACAAAAACAACTCGGCCACGGAGCCCCCGCTGTGTATAGAATAAATTACATTGTTCCATGCAGCACAGAACAAACATCCGGTTAGAACACTGACCTATCGCAAGCCAGCGTGTTTCCTTGCGTAAAATAATCCGGATGCACAGACTTGCATTCAAACCACATCGGTAATTGTCAGTCGAATGCGATAAGCAATCAACAACGGCGGCACCTTAATACTACCTATGTACAATAATTCTAACAGAGAATGTACACTTTCTAGATTTTGAATTGGATTAAGTTAATGCATTTACTGTTACAAATTACAATATACGTTAAGCTGTTACTTAACGCACCCACCCCGACATCGGAGAAGCAGTTGTAAATTACGTAATCCTGTGAGTGTTTGGTGAGCCTTTTGATATTGAATACTCTTCCATGCCCTGTACAGTGTTTTGTACTGAAACATTTTATATATGGTGTAATTTAATCGTGTGCTGAATACAAAACAAAGGTTAATATATTTGTTTCAGTCTAGCCCAGGTTGTTCGAACTTCGAATATATTGATGTGTGGTCATCCAATTTCACCTGGGGTGGAGGACCACTCCCTGCTGCTGGAGAGATTGTTGTTATCCAGGCAGGTCAGACGATACTGTTAGATACAGACACCCCAGTGATTAAGGCCATTCTTATTCAAGGTAGATATAGTTGTCCTCGGTTAAAGTCAGTGAAATAGAAACAGATCTTTTTCCTCGTTACGGTATAAACAGCTGTTATGTGTTGGATTGTCACCCATGTTGTATGGTATTTCAATTCCCTGGCAAGTATGAAATAAACCTCAATAATATATTGTAAAGTCGTTACTATATTGAATAAATGCCTCAACTCGTATGTAAAATTGTATTATCCCAAGTTATTATTTCATATGAATAGTTCATTGCGTTAAATCTAAAATATATGATTTACTATTACTCTATACTGGTATTTATTGTCGATATTTATACATTCTCAGTGTTGTTATATTTTCTTGTCCTTCGGGATCATTAGTTTTGATGTTATTAGTTTTGAAAATTGAATACTGCTTAAGCCGGTGCTAAGGGGCGTGAGTAGTGTTGCACTTTTAATTGCTACCAATGAACAGACTCAATTAAACCGAGTCTGCAATTTTCTCCTTTTGCAATTCTACTTTTGCTTTCGAAGTATCACTCATTTTCAGAATATAAATATGTTACTCAATGAATGAGGTTATGAAAAACAAATACAGTAGAACCTCTCTATAACGGCAACTAAATTACATCAGGTATTTTGTGTTAAAGGCAGGTGGCTTCGCTAATGGTTTTAACTCTGCAAACTGAATCTGACAGAGTCAAAAATATGTTTTACACAAGAACATTTCAAGATTGTAATGTGAGTAGAGTTTCATTGAAATACATTAAAAATACATTTAAACTGTATACATGTACTTACAGCTGAACTTCGCTATTGGAACTCTGATAACTCGGACGTCCGTGATAACTCGAAGTAATCGTACGGTCTTTCTAAAATTTACAATACGGGACTCTAAATATATCACCACGCATATCTAGAAATGAACGTGGCAGCTTAATGCATGTCGAAAGTAATACTGAACGATCCTATTTGCTCAAATCAAGTAGAATAGAACCTGTCATATATGGCCGTACATTTGTTGAGCATAGTAGTCTTGAAAAGCAGGCGGTTACTTAATGCACGGCAAATGTAATACAAGAAGCACATATAGGACCCTTCTCAATTATGTTTGACCAGCATAAAACTACCACCTGCCTTACCGATCCAAAATTAGACATCTTTTGATGACCTTTTAAGATAGGTTATACTGTAGTCAAAATTGCAACATATTCAAATTGAAGCACACATAATTATTGCATAGCGATGTAAAGATTTAATAAATATTATTCTTCGGACAAAGTGCGCTTGAAAAGACACACGAGAGGCATCTATGGTGATCGCTGGTAATTATTTACTCATGGTTGTGCTTTTTTATATTGAACAAGGAATGTCTTTCTTGACAACATGTAAACAAATAGTGAAATCTCGATCAATACAATCTGAAAAACGGAGATCCTTCGAAAGCAAAAGTAGCAATGCATAAAAATACAGACTCGGTTTTATCAAGTCTATTCATGATTAATAATTAAAAGTGCAACACTACTCACGCCCCTAGCACCGGATTAACCCTTTCCCTAATATAAACGTGTTTTCACGCATTTGCAAACAGTAGACCCAGATCAGACGGCTCCTATAGGAGCCGTCTAATCAGAGTCTGCTCTGTTTACTAATGGCATTTGAAATATCTCTTTCTTTACTTTCTTAAATAGGTACAATGTTCCGCCTCATATACTCCATTATAACTATTTTATCAATGAATATTCAGTTGGTAGTGAAATTTCAAATCACCATAGAACAGGAAAGGGTTAAGCAGTATTCAATTTTCAAACCTAATAACATCAAAACTAGTTATCCCGATGGACCAGAAAATATAGCAACACTGAGAATGAAGTACGGGGCGACTATTTGCGGCCGCCACACAATCACTTAACACCTGGTGTTGTGAAGTAAATACATTGGTCAAATCAGTCAGTACGAGTGTGATACCATATTAGTCCTGGCACCTCTTATTCACAAAGCTTTTATCGATGGTATAGTTTGAATAATGGCGGATTCGTCACTTAAATATCTTCCATATGAAAACTCATGGTCCTAATCAAAATAATAATTATTTGAACAGAAACGTATTCTTGTTTGTGATGTTGACTGCCACAGCTTAACACTTACAACATTATGACTTCTGAGTATCAGGTGCTGTACAAACGCTTTGGGTTATCATATATCTTAACTAGAATTATTTCCAGATATAATGAGTCAGAATGATACCTGGAATTCAAGTGGATATAAGGGACATTACAGTAATTTAAAACTTTGTGGTTAAGTGGTGGCAAAAGTATTTCATCATATGTTACAATAACGGCCTATGGGTGAATTTCACAGGTGGGAAGCTGATATTTGATGAGAGTGATCTAGCGTTGAATGCAGAGATCATAATGATCACTGATGGGGGGCTACTGCAGGTAAAAACATTTACTATTAAGATATTAAAAGCCAAATAAAATGTATAATAATATGATAATAATACCACTCTAACCCGGACGTTCCAATTAGTATCGAATTCGGTCTTTAAGTTATGTGGCAGCTTGATGTAGGGTGAGTCATGCAGTTGTTCCGAAAGGAGCTGTCTGTATGTCTTTCATTCTGGATTAAGCAGCCGCTAGCCTAAAATGACATCTATGCTTAATTATTGAAATTTATTTTAGAGTGGATTTACTGTATTGGGTGTATTCCATTTCATTTTTTGAAAAGTGAACTATATTTTAAATGCCAACAATTAAAATCTGACAGTTGTTTCCAGTCAGTCAATGTACATAACATTTTAATAGTGTACCGCTCTTTGAACTATTAGTCGTAGACATTATTTCGCAGTACTTGAATCGATGGCTGACTTTAATTTTTGATTTTAACCAGATGTTCATATAATGTAAAACCCCAATTAATTACTACAACTTATTCAATAAAAGAAGGGTCTTACTTTAAACCCCAAGTGATGTTCATATGCAGTGCAAAAGCAATGCAGAAAACAATCCTCAGTTTTAAGTACTCGAACCGTATTTATAGAGCTATTCAAACTAGTGATCCATGATTCTTTCAGGTTGGCACTGAAGATGCACCCTTCCAACATAAGGCCATTATCACACTACATGGACATGTTCGCAGCAAGGAGCTTCCAATATATGGAACTAAAGTTATCATTGTCAGAAATGGAACCCTTGATCTACATGGTGAGACCATATTTACAAGAAAATCATTCGATAATAAATATTGATTTCTTTGATCGAATATTTCCATTTGTGACACTATCTATATACCACATTTACTTATCCCTGGTTGCCAGAAGTGCAAAAGTAAATGGTTCTAATGTAGCCATCCGAACAGCCTTTAATCTAAATTAAATAAAGAAAACGTTTTGTAAGAAATCGGGCATCGATTTGAAACCCAACACATCCACACATGTATGCTTTTCAATAAAATATCAAATAACCCATTGAGATACAGTTTAATTTTAAGCTTCAGGGAAATCCTTGCTTTAAACGGTTTTCTTAACTATGCCCTGGTCAAGTTAAAGAGATGGTGGCTTTCAATTCATCGACTGTGCGCACACTTTTCTTTCTAATAAATTATGGGAACGGTATATTTTGCTTATCTCTTCTGTTTATCGAAGAAAAACAGTCGAGACACGAGTGACATCGTTGTTGCTTGAATCGCCCCGTGCGTTGTATTTGTGTCAAACATTTTATATTTTGTCACAATTTTAATATCGAAATGCAGTCAATAATTTTTCTGATCCTTTTATTAGGCACATCATGTGAAATAGGCAACTCGTTAAAAGTAGAGACGGATAGAAGTAAATTCTCCCACCCTCAATTCAGAATACTCAGCAATTTTCGGCATACGGTTCATGTAAGAAAGTTGTTAATAGTCCTAGAAGAATCGCGTATCTTTCTTGCCACGTGACTATAACAGTGACGTCAGACTATGCTCATGCTGTGCAGAAAATAACACCGAAAGGTTTTTATCGTTATTTTGGTATTGTCTCAAAAACATTTATTTATAGATTTAAGAAAAATAATGAAAAACCGTCTCATCCGATAAATGAAAAAGTAGTAAAGTCAGGTTGTTTTAACATTGTTTTTCCGCTTAAGAAATACACTGACCCAGTCACTCAAGTTCAAGGGTTAAATTGTATCCATACGCAAGTTGAAGGACTCTCGGTAATTTTAGCATTCTATTTTGAGGAAAAGAACTTCCACTGGCTGATATACTTTCATGTTTCGGTAAAAACTTCGTATGTACTTAAAAATGCCGAGGTTGTTGGAAATATGGATGTTTTAACATCTAAAGCGGCTAGAAAATAAGCTGCAAATTTGCACCGAAATGAAGGGTCATTACGAGGCTCTTCTCATAAATCTTTATTTGGTTGGAGGACAAAATCAAACATTAGTTAATTCATGAACGATAGAAATATCTCACTCGAGGGTCAGCAATTCAAGGAAGTCCGAGGCTTTCATGAATACACGTGGTCGATTCTGATATTCTACCCTAATGACACTCGCATTCCTTTTACATAAATATCCAAATAAAATGCTCAATTTGCATTGTAGTTGAACAGATATCTGTGTTCATATCCGTAACACTAATTCATCTTACTGTCAAGGAAGTCATGTGATACTTTTAATAAAAGTCTCCCTAGAACTGAACGCATATTGACGGTTGGTACAACGGATGTTATTACCATATTATCGTGTTATCTTTATATATATATATACGTATAGATACTATACATTCGTAAATGTTTTGTTATAAACTTATTCTAATGCTACTAATATCACAATATTATTGTAGAATAAGATCTATATTAGCTCATTAGCCTATGATCCTGATTAGAGGGCTCCATCTGCTTTACTTAATTTGCAAAAGTGTCATGCAGATATCTCTCTGAAGTAAATAGTAAATGGGAGCTACAAACAAAGCATATTTGTTGGATTAGCTGAAAATATGTGTTTGCCAATTTTTACAGGTAAAATAATTCCTGTCACATGGACATACCTCTCTGCGACGGCAAATGTTGGTTCTTATCAAATCACACTTGCAGACAGTGTTGAGTGGACAATCGGAGATGAAATTGTCATTGCTGCAACGGGAAACAGTCAAAATGAAAATGAACAGAGGCGGATCACAGCAATATCAGGGGATAAAAGGACATTAACCTTTGACTTAGCTTTGGACGCAACACATGTCGGGACCCAGGAGACATTTGATGGAACTGTACTTCAGTTCCGAGCTGAGGTGGGACTACTGACCCATAATGTCGTTGTAAGAGGAAGCTCTAACACGCAGTGGGAAGATAAAATCGAAGAATGTGAACCAGGTTTCGATACAGGTTTGTTTCATGTCATACTCCAACGTGGGATTTAGATTGTATATGTTTTTCGATAGTCCATTTGTCATATTTTGAGTCGTGCATAACGTCAACTATTTTGACATGGAATAAAGTGAGGGTCTCCTTGTTAAACAAAGGACGTTTGGAATTTGTCGCTTGACATTTCTGTGTAATGCTGAGACTGGTTTACCCTTTGTCAGAAATATGAGTCAGTATAGAATAACAAATATGAGTCAGTATAGAATAACAAATCGCCGTTAATTCATTTAAGTCCCTTGGAACCACAAACAAGTTCTTAAACTATACTAATTAGCTATACAATGTCGGTAGGTTTCAAATGGCATATTATGGCCATTAAATGAATATATAAACAAACTGATAAAATTTACATGGGACCGTCACATTTAAGTATGAACCTCAACAGAAAAAAATGTATGAACACTAGATATATAGACAAGGGTTCGAACTTACTATTTACACATTTCACCCGTCTCCCAAGTTATGCCTCTGTTGACATTTGATCAAACGCTATATCGGGTAAAACGGTTCTCAGAAGCTACAAAGGAGAATCCCGAGAAACACTGCAATGTTGACTTGTAGGAAACGACCTCGCAACCGTCCGCTTACCGACAAAAACGGCTATTTGAACGATTGCCAGCGCCGAATCAGGGCTGTATACAATAGAGAGTAAGCACATGTGGCACGTACTTAGAAAAACACGTTCGATTAACTTCTAAGAAGTATAAACATTTTCCAGTTTCTTCAAATTCCATACCTTGTTTGTATCACGTGACTAATATTGTAATGGCAAACTGAATTGGTCGAAACTTTGCCCTCGTCCAATCAGCTTGTACCTTTCATTACTTGACGTAAAATGGATGCTCAAAGCTAAAATCGTTTGGAGACAATTTCACCTGTCCAACCGTCGAACGCGGTTTTCGCAGTAAGTGTCACAGTTGCTTACTAGCTATTGTATGCATTCCTGATTCGGCGCTGGCAAACCGGTTTAGTCCGGTTTAGTCGGTAAGCGGGCGGGTTGCAAGGTCGTTTCCTACCTGTGAAAATTAACGTGTTTCTCGGGATTCTCCTTTGCGGCTTCTGAGAGCAAGTTCAACTAGGAGCTTTTCGCTTTGCAGTTTCATAGGCAATACATTAGACAACTTATTGGCAAAAAGCTTCACCCGATACATCGTTTGATTGAATGTCAACAGAGGCATATTTTGGAGAGGGGTAAAATTCGTAAATAGGAAGTTCGACCCATTGTCTATATATCTAGTGTTCATACATTTTTTTTCTGTCGAGGTTCATACTTCATTGTGACGGTCCCCTGTGATAAAATAAGCTCTTATATGTACAAACACGTTACATATGTAATATGTACAGGAGTTTCAAAATCGTAGTAGCACAGCAGATTCTTTTCTTACTTTCACAAATGATTTGTTTTACTTACATATGACCATGTAAAGAGTCCTCAAATATCCACACAAGTCTTTCTTATACCGTTTATTTGATATCACATGTTGTTATTACTCGAGTAGATAGCGGGAATAGACTGAATCGGCTAAATACATTGTATATTACAATTTGATGTACAGTGTAATGGATATCAAGCAACATTTTAAATTTGAACATGAAATTTTGCTGCAGAATGAGGTAATGCATATTGCTACCTCGTTCCGGTTGCATCCCTTATCATAAAAATAATGTGCAATAAGCAAAACCCAAACCAAGATGACAAGTTATACTGTATTGTAAAGGTCCTCTTGATCCATCGAGTTTTAGAGCACTACATTTGCAATGCAGAAAACTCAGAAACACTTTAAAAGTCAAACCCACCTCCTTGAATATTACAATATGTAATTTGGAGCATTTAAATATTTTACATATAATCATGAATGCAATTTCGTGATCATCATGAGACCTCGTAACAAGGTTATGGCGGCGAAGTTACATAACCGACGAACGTCTGTCTGTTAAATACAAGAAATAAGCGTGTCAATGGGCGGCGTGTCCGCCCTTCAACTCATTACGAACTCGATACTGAACGAAGAGTTTCACACTTACCCAACAATTATTGCATGCTAGTTATCAATGGTTATAAGATG
This sequence comes from Azorinus chamasolen, assembly GCA_963576725.1. Lineage (NCBI taxonomy): Eukaryota > Metazoa > Mollusca > Bivalvia > Cardiida > Solecurtidae > Azorinus > Azorinus chamasolen. The sequence goes on from OY755248.1 coordinate 29,297,101, forward strand.
AAAGTATTAATTTTTGAGCTCACAAGTCAACGACTAAAGGCAGATACTAAAAATGGCTTGTTAACACGATACAGAAAAAACAATGACACACAAAATAATTCAATCTTGCTAGTATACTTTATATGATGTGTTGTTGCACACTTTTGATTTTCAGCGTCATATCACAAAAGACATATATTAAAATTAAGAAAAAACCGTGTCACATATAATCGTTCAATATTGCATCCATGTTGAGTATGATTACATATTGCACTCTACTGTTATGGATGTCAATTGTAAGAATAATGACACGATGCGTATTTATAAGTTGCAGTTTGATACTGGCATATGTGCGTAGGTGTTTGTTTGTAATTGGTAGAAACTTGACACTAATACCTCTAATAATGTCAGACGCAAACCGAACAGATTCTAACAGATCGGGATCTGATCAGTTTGCAAATGCATGAAACTGCGTTTACATGAAGGAAATGCTTAAAACACCCGTGTGAATATAATACAGGACGCACTTTGTCAGCTCCAAAATAATTCAATATTCCGATATTGCATGTCACTCCCTATGACACTATATTGCAACCTTTATATTTTGAAAAACAAGTCACGGTCTAATGTCACAGGAAACAGGTGTTAGACAGGGAACACTTGTGTAGGATTCAATATCATCAATATCATCTTGAATATAAGGAAATCAGCAAAAGTGTTATAGTATATACAGTTAAATGAAAATAGTGACTTCAGCAGTAGATATGGGACGTCGTTAATAAGCTGCCATTTGACAGGATACCTCGTTATGCACTGTTTTGTGATAACTTTATTCAATCCGTACATTATGATGACGTTTAATGGTTTTAAAATATGCTGTGCAAGCCCACCCTATGGAATAATCTGTTTTGCTGGCTGTAACAAGCAAATGAGGCCTCGTATGTACCGGTTAGTTCTCATTTAGACAATAAAGCTTTTGTAAATAGTATGACCAGTTTATGGCAATTATTAACTTTTTACTTTTATCTGACAAAGTATGCAATCCGCATTTGCAATGGTCTTTTGTAGGTGAAAACTCGATACAAACGTGTTTTCAAGGAAGACATGGTGATGAAATGGGAAGTGACCAGTTCGGAGCAATGATTATTGTCCACTCTCCAAATACAAATACACATGAAGCGACGGCAAAGATTTCATACACGGAAATTACATTTGCTGGTCAAGCATACCGCCTTGGACGATATTCCGTTTATTTCCACCTAAATGGTGACATGTCTACGAGTTATATCAAAGGATGCAGTATACATCATACATTTAACCGAGCCCTTGATCTGCAGGGTGTTCATAATACCATAATGGAACATACTGTCATATACAACATCATGGGAAGTGCGGTCTTCCTAGAGGACGGCATCGAAACAGGGAATATCTTGCAATACAACATGGCAGTTTTTGTGCGACAAAGTACAAGTCTTCAAAATGATGATATTATGGCCGCTGCATTCTGGGTGAGACATCCTAACAATACAATTCGTCACAATGCGGTCGCTGGGGGTACACATTTTGGATTTTGGTATTATCCATTGTACAGCCCGATTGGGCCGTCGCATGGTACTTATTCAGTCTGCGGCACTTACCAGCCATTGGGTGTGTTCTTAAACAACTCGGCACATTCTTTCGGCTGGTATGGTCTGTGGATATCCCCAGACTATTATCCTCATGAACGTCCATGTAGTTATCCACGATATCAAGTGGCGCCTGCCATATTCAGAAATTTCTTTGCTTGGAACAATGAAAAAGGAGCGGAATTTTATAATGGAGGCTCTCTTCAGTTTGATAATCTTACCGTCGTAGCAAACCGCAAAGTCGGTTTTGAGGGATTCTCAATCACTTGTGCTCCTTTAAATAGTGAAGAACGACCAATGATTAGAAACAGCTTAATTATCGGAAATACAACCGTTCTATCAAGCTCTGAGCAAGGGTACTCAAATATTGGAGTGTTAATGCCTAAAGGGTTTGGCTTTCATCTAAGGAATGTCCGATTTGTCAATTTTGCGAACCAAAGTACTGCACTAAGTCTTAGAAACGGTGATCTAAGAGAAAGAAACAGATATATTACAGAACAACTGTTTTTCGTCAATTCTCCAAATAGAGGGCTACATACATTCGAAATGAACGGTGCTCTGGTTGACAAAGATGGAACACTAATCGGAACACCAAGTTTTCAATCTGCTATTCCTACAATTGGAATACTTCCCAGTAGTTGTGAAAGTGGGACAGGAGAGTTCAGCAACGGAGTTCCGTACAGTAAATGCTCTAGTAACAATAGGTTTCCGATATACAGTATTACTGAAAGTTCCTTCCGAAACGAAATATTAACACTGGAGAACAAATATGGTAAAACATCGGTACCGTATGATGGCCAAGCTTGGAGAGGTTATCTTCTCAGTGGAGAGACATACAACATCACCTTTGAAAATGCAGTACCGATTATAAATATAAGTATGACTATTGCCTTCTATGACTTCGAGGTATGTACTTGGTGACTTATATACATTTCCGTTTTCATTTCTACGTTTTGTACTATATTTGCGTATTATACAAGAATCGTTAAATAATATTTTGCAATGCATTCTCGGTATGTTCTCTGGTGCTTAAATAAGAAAGTAACACCACAATAAAGTTCCATGTTGAATAATAGTATACATTATGCACGTGTGTTTGTGTTTTTATATACACCAAGAACACGCAAGTAAACACATTAGATACAACAATTGGGATAGGATGTATTGTAACATACGTTGTTTCTGTAAAACTAATTTCTTGTTCGACTGTATTTTAAAGTTACAAAAGTATGCCACAATGAACATTAGTATTAACGCGTCCTTTATCTTTAAATGTGTCTTCGTTTATGCAATTACAACTGTATTTGCCACCGCGGTTGTTGCAAATTAGTCGGAGATGAAATATGATTATTTATACTGTTTGTCCTTTGGATGGGGATGGAATAGGTATGATGTTAAAAAGGTTTAAACCATCAGTGACACTTGTCACTCACCGTTCTAGGCAGTTGCTTGCAGTCAGTTATGTCTATATTAATTTACTGGTATAATTTAACGATGTGGAAATTCGGTGTCTGAAAAAGGTTTTTGGTGTTCATAATTATTTGAAATGCTGATGAATGACACAGTACAACCATAATCGCTGTTCTGGGTATTCAAGTTGAGCTGTTTAAACTCCACCACTGGTGCACATTAGTTTAACGCGATCGTGTATTTTTCTAGGTCAAAGTAACGTAGCCGCGTTTAGATGTTTAGATAGGTGCTTTATACAGGGTGAAAGTCATTCAGAAAGCTCCAGAAGGAAATAAGCTGCCACATGTCTTACTTGCGACCGACATTGCTACTAATTTTATTGTTAGGTTAAGAGCGGGTTTATTGTTTCTAATAATGTCAATTATTGTACATTTCATTTGTGTACCGCCTTGGAGTAAATAGAGCAATTTTATGCTGAATTGTTTTTGTGTCAATTTTCAGGAAACAGACTTTATCTTTATCCAGCTGGTAATGCGAGAGTTACCTGATCGTGTATCTGTCGATGGCGGTCAATCGTCTAGAATGCCTTCTATCGGGCCTCTTAATCCTGTACAAGCAAACCATGGCGACTGGGAATGGCTGAACAAGGAGAGAAAGGTTAAAGTTTTATGTAAGTACAATTATGAACTGTAGATACGATTGGACAGAAGTGTGACACAAAAACACATCATCAATGCTTCTATATTTAACAACTATTTTAATAAATGAGCGTAAAGACAGTGGAACATCGATAACTCGAACTCGAATAACTCGAACTATCCGATAAAGCGAACTAAAAATTTGGTCTTTCCAAAACTTACAATAAAGAATTGTTCTGAAGTGTATCACTACGCATATCTAGACTCAAGTAATGCTGAAAGCTCCTACAGCTGTGATTTAGCAATTGTTCAGATTGGAAATGGATAACTCGAATTTCTGTTAACTCGAAGTAATCTGTATTGTCGCTTAAAGTTCGAAATTTCGCAGCTCACTCGATATAGATTATCGAAATTAATTCAAAGGGAACATAACTAATTTGACTGACTGTGTAAAATTTTATAGGTAGTTCATATCACACATATGTGTATCAAACAAATATAAATATAAAGCGGTATATTTGCCTGACGAAAAAGTGTTATAAATGTTAAACTTCTTCCTGAAAATATAAGAAATGATATTTACATACTGGAAAAGGATTAGCTGAGAAGAAAGTATATGTCCAATGGAACACAATTTCAGAGCGCATGGTCACTTGCGCAACTATCTTCGAAAAACATTTCATGTGTGTGGTGAAATGATAATACACTGACGTTATCATAAAATATTGTCTTTTTTTAGTACTAAATATCATACTTCTGAAAGCCAGAGGTCATGACAAGGAGGTAGTTGTCTGTATCGGAGGCAAAGTAGTTTCCCGGAGAGTGTTTAAGTTACCAATCGTTGATGTTTCTTTGTAGTACGAGGAGCAAAACGATCGTCAACAACAATGAGCTGTGACTACGATATATCAGTTAGACTTAAAATTTACAAGTGTTTTTACAAGGACTGTGAAGCTCCGCCTGACCCTTCTTCGGTACCTCCAGCGTCTACATCTCCTCTCGATCCTTATTATTGGCATGATGATGGACTTTGGGTCGACACAAAAGACGGTTACATAACAGCTGATAAAAACAGAAACGGCACATACGGCATACCACGCAAAGATGACAATGTTAGAATTCCAGTTGGTAAGTGTTTTTGCACACAAATAGCTGGTATGGATTCTTTGATAAAAAGGAGACCTTAAGAAGGTGAATATACTATTTGATGTGTATTTGCTCATACGAAACAAATTTTATAAGCATGTTTCTAATGAAATAGTTAAACGTGACATTAGATGAATCACGCAAAGTCCACCCCTTAACACGTTCCTTCGTATTAACGACTTTTCACGCATTTGCAAACAGAGCAGACCCTGATCAGACGGCTCTTACGAGATTCGTTTGATCAGGGTCTGCTCTGTTTGCTAATGGAATTTGATACATCTGTTTCTTTTACTTTCTAAAATGGCTACAATGTTCCACCTTCCATATTTCATTATAACTCTTTTGTTCATGAGTATACAGTGTTGTTTTTAGATTAGAATAAATATAGAGCAGGGAAGTGGTTAAGTAGTTATTCTATATTGCTGATTTCGACAAAAAAACAACAATACCTATTTTTTTCTTAAGGTATGTGGGTGGTAATTGATGAAGAACCTTTGCAAAGAATGGGAACCTTGCTGATTAACGGGGTGCTGGAGGTTAAAGACGTACAAGGCTTGCATTATGAACTGACTGCAATTTACATCGTTATCCTTGGAGGTCGACTTATAGCTGGCTGGCCCGATGCTCCATTTCATAAAGCGCATCTCAGCATCATCCTTCGCGGAAGGCATTCCACTGATGTGTTTTTGAAATGGCATGACACGTATCTAGGCCCGAGAGCAATCGGTAAGATGTTAACACTGACCCAAAATGAAATCGTTATACCATTGCAAAACTTTATACCTGTATTATGTTGATTAATTTGTATCCGAGTTGTTTTTTTATTAAATTTTCAGTATCAACTTATTGAGTTGTGTGTATTTAGTTGGGTAAAATCATCAAATGAAATGCCGAGTGGTAGAAACTATAACTATGCGGTAACTATTGCTGATAAGAAATGATTACGTAATTTAATTAACGCAGTCATGTGACCAGTACGTACTATTGTTGCACGTGCACGACCGGGTTTGGATGATCTCCTGGCGACCCCGTGGCGTTGAACCGATACACACGATTATAAATAGTCTGTCCAGAGCAGCCACGCTGTCCATCAACATTAATTACTGCCAGCAGCATACCAACAATCTGATTTATCTGAGGCTCAGCGAGATATGGCATTAAATGTAAATCATTTTAGAAACAAAATTGTATTTTGTTAATTCTGTTATAAGCAGCTTATCATAAATGTCGGTGTATGGATTTTAAGTGAAGCACATACTGTTGCGCACATGCAGAAGTTTCAAAGACACATATATTCAAACAAATAAAAATATTATAAAATGTTAGGTTTTTATTTTCGGTCAGTGTATACAAACGCGTACTTCAGAGGCGCTTCTGTTCTATTCTTTTTCAACCCTTAGCCTGCTATGAATTCGGGGTTTACTTAAACTCCGATCTGCTACCGTTGTCACTTACTTCTGATTCGTTAAAGTTTTTGAGATACTACTGACAGAGTGTCAAACAGCTTGGATCCTGATGAGACGCCAAGTTACTCGGCGTCTCATTTGGATACAAGCTGTTTGCAAATGTCAGTTAGGTCACACTTGGTAGATTAAGGGTTAAGACGCCACAGATATATCACCTCTATTATTATATATTTATTTTATAAGATAGAAATTATTAAACATATCAAATCCTAGGTACATTTGAATCAATCCTTAACCCCATAAATGCGCCTTTCTATGTTTTTGAAAACAGTGTAGATCCAAATCAGCCCTATAGAAGCTGTCTAATCAGGGCATGCTGTTTGCTTATGGAATTATGTACACACGATTTAACAGTATTTGTTTTATAAAAGACTAATTGTTATTCATTATTTCTTACATTTATATTCGTGGTGTTATTGTTTACCCTTTCCTCCATAAATACGCCTTTCTACGCATCTGTAAATGTCACTTTATGAAACCATTGTGATAAATAGAGCATTTGCATCTATAGGAGCAAATGCTTTATTTATCACAATGGTTTCAAACTACAAAATTCTAAAACTTTACTTTTCTCTAGTAAATGCTCCTTTTGGGTAGATTCATTTAAAGAGGCTGGATCTAAAAATAGCCTATGGAGGAAAGGGTTAAACTGGTTGAATGAACCTCATCATCTTGATATGAACTGGAATATTACACGATTTGTGAATGTGCTGCATCTGTCTTTGATATCTATTAAATGAAATATATCGCTTACCTTACCACTCTGTTTTGTGCATAATACAATTTCATGGGATAAAAACTGAATACAAAAAAGAAGACGACTTTCTGTTGCCTTTTTTCAGAGGAAGATACGGTTTGGTCCGTGAATTTCATGATCAGTTTGAATTTTGGTTATATGTTATAGTAGACATACGGTGAAAATCGATATTTGGTTTTGTTAATGACATTTCAAATACATAAGTCGATGCTTTACATGGAATGGAAGTTGGACAGAAAGAAGCGAGCGGTTTTACTTTTGTCATTTTATTTACCACAAATAACAATACACAGGATAGTTTGAATTTCTGTCAACACAATTTGAATAATCGATTAATTTTTTCTTATACTTCATTTTGTTCAAAGTAAATCGACTGGTTTAGTTTATGGTTTACAGCTGTGTATGGAGGTCTTGACCTTTTTGGCAAGGAAGTTGGTCTGTCATGGACACAGTTGGCTGTCACAGCATACAAAGGAACTAAAGTGATCGTCCTTAAAGAACCAGTCACGTGGACTGTTGGTGATGAAATTGTAATTGGACCAACCACGTATGATGTCACACAGACAGAAATATTTACAATTAAATCCGTGGCTGCAGACAACGTGACATTGACTCTGGATCGGAAATTACAATACACACACATAGGTAAAATAGCGATAGTCTTTATTTTGGTGTGAACTCTAATTAATTATAAAATGATTATACAGTAAAATCCGTCTAAACCGAAATTTTGATGAGAACATTTTAGGTCGTTTTAGGCAAGTGACTGCTTAATGTTAATTATCAGAGGACTTTCAACCTGCATTAGTAGCCACCTACCTGGTTGAAAGACCAGCACTGGTACCGAGTTTAACATGCGGCTTAGAGGGGTTTTACTATAATCATACATAGATACCATTTATTTGTCGATTAAGATCTCTGAATTTGCTTCATTTGCGTGATAAAACATGTACATTTATCAAGAAGACATATTTAAATTCCTGATATCCTAACCTACGCTGGCAGCAAACCCCACGTTAATGTTCGTTTATCATATTGCCTTCTGATTGGTTTACACTGTTTAAAGGAATACCAGCATATGTGCGTACGTACTTAAAGGTTGAAATATGCGTATATCACACGTAGGTATACGCATCGGTAGAATGTAACAAAAACTTGTATTGAACTTTATATTTTTCTCGTAATCAAGCCAGAGTTTCAGTGTGTTAAAACGAGATATATGTAACACTATTTAGTATTTCTCCGCCAATCTCGATCTTGCTGTTACTTTTTACTGTTGACTATTCTAATGAGTAACAGCAGGATATAGTTTGTCTGGGAAAAGAGATTTTGATAGATCGGTACATATATGATATATAACGATGGTATAACTCGGAACAATTTGACCTGGAACCTGACCTGTATGCAGAATACATAATGAGAGCGTGACGCTGTATGAATAAAACTCCGCTGGTAAATCGTTAAGTCTATTCTCACTGAAATTACGGGAGAGTGATAACCCGTGCATATGTAAACCATTCAACCACGAGTGCGTCCGTGCATAGTTGCTTACCGTGCCGAGGATAAACCCGTGCAATGCCTTTGATAAAATGGAAATGATATATTTTTTATTTATGCAAATTAACTAGGTTAGGGTCCAGGTCAAATTATTCGAGCTATAGCCATGGGTTCTTTGCAAACGTTTGTTTATATCCTTCTTTATCTCAAATTTACTTTTATTTATTCTCTTTATATAAGGAATGGTCTGGATAATTATTAAAACTGTTTGGTTTTATAATTTATTGAAGCATTGATTAAATATAATTATGTTATTGTTCTATTTGAAATGAAACAAACAACAGTGTTTACCTGATTTCCCTTTTCAGCACATAGCGAGACATTTGATATCCACCCAGTGGTGCTAGCAGCCCCTGTTGGTCATATTAGTAGAACAATAACAATCAAAGGGGAAGAGCATTCGAATCTCTTAGATGAGTCGAAAGGTGCAAGGATAATTACCGGAATCCGTGAAACACCTGAAAATACACAAAAAGGTACCATACAAATTGATATTGTTTTTTCACCATTATTAACAAATTCTGATAATAGAACCTTTGAAAGTCAAATCATTTTAATGATTCTGTTCATGAGCATTTAAGCGATTTTTAATTGTCATAACTAAAGAGTTTAAATATCCAATTTGCTAAACCGGCATGTCAAAGCGTACATCAAGTATGCAATAAACAGTTAACAAATGTTCGTGTTTTTTTCTGGAGATGAACGTTGTTTCTGTTTTAGGATATGCCAGACTTTCAAATGTGGAGTTCAGTTTCACAGGACAAAACCCACCTCGAAACGATGAAGATGACCCACTTCTGTCTTCGCTAGCCTATGTAAATACGGGAACAGTCAGTGATGTTAAGCCGTCTTTTGCTCGCAAATGCTCTTTCAAGACTGGCTTTAATACAGCGATACGTGTAGTTGGTGCCAATAACCTGAATTTGACAGACAATGTTATATATGACGTTACTGGAAGTGGTAAGTCATCAAGTGATAAAAATGATTTGCCTTTCTGTTTTCAATGTGGCTACCAATTAAAAAACATAAAATAAGATAACCTGAATACATTAGGCCGATATATGTCAGCCATCTTTTAAAGCACTGATGAAAATACATAGTGTAAAACCACCGACATGTCTGAGCTAAATAGGAGGCTTCCTGAAAAGCCAAAGACATGCAAAATCCCAACTTGGATCAAGTTAGGTGATGACAAGGTGATACACTATAACCATTCACCGACTGTGGCCCTCATAACTCAGAGTGTTTGTTATTCCTAGCTGAATGAATAATCTTTATCACGCAGCAATGGCATTTTCTACAAGCCATCGCCATGGCTAATTTACACCGCGGTAGATTATATATTAATCAAAGTGCTGAAATCGTTGGAAGACTTGCGGAAAAGTAGCCCCCCCCCCTCCCTGGCAGTCATGTTGATTTAGATATCAACATCATTTTAGAATTGTTGGCACATGTTTAACAGAGGAGGACTATTTCTGTTAAGTATCATTCAAATCTGAACCCTGGGTTTGGAAGATTTTCCGTTATTGCCATGACAACCAGGGTTCTTCATGGATCGGATTCTTTTAGCAATTTACCAAGATTATTTATCTGACGTTTTGTTACATTCTACCATGCGGTTTCAGAGATGTCGTTTAAAGCAATTGCCGACGAATAGGTGGATAATTGTGATGATAAATATAAAATAAAAACTAGTTTCTATTCAACTGTAAATAACAACATTACCATGACAACTGGAACGCGTTTCATGCCACAATTTTGCCATAAAGTTGTACAGAAAAAGTATGCGATGTAATTCCAAACGTTTCTAGCCCTTACAGTAGAACCCGTCTTAAGCGACCATTAATTTATTGAACATATGACTTTTTAAATAAGCAGGTGGTTGCTTAATGCAGGACAAAGGTAATGCAGAAACTCCAATATATTTGCTTTCTCTATTACTCTTGACTTGCATTAAGCTACCATCTGCCTTATACAGTATATTGGCGATATTTCGAGCACCATCGGGAATCAGCAAAAACCTCGGATTATCGCGATACTCGAAAGAACCGAGAGCATTTTATGTCATTTCCAAGAGCATTGTTTGACGACGAGAGGAATCGTATTTCTTCACTGTTTTAACATTATCATATACTTCAATGCATATATAATTCATAGAGTCTTTCCTTAAGTGATAACAGAAAACACCATTCACATCGGAGACCGAAGTTTCAGCATAATTTGTTTGGGTCCGTTCGACGAACCCTTCACAATAAACTCAAAACTTGTTTCAAACCATTTAGACATGTCCCTAGAATAGTCGTAACGTGTAACGTTATGTCGTCTATTTTGCATATTTTTCCATTTGTCGACATTAATTTAGTTGTTGGTGCTGAGTTGGGAGCACAAACAAACATTTTCGTTTCGTTCCCGTGCTGTTTCGTAGTAAGGAAAATCGGGACGAGAGACCAAATTAATTAATAACCGGAACACTCGGCTTTTTTCGTCTGACATAGTTATTCTCGTTCATCTCTCGTAGCAAGAGTCTGCATGAACGAGACTGTCTAAAAGTAGCAAACATATTGCGAATTTCAAAGCACTACACGAAAAGCACTGCACTATTACAAAATTTAAAGCAGAAAGACGTTATATTGCACACAGTCAGCGGTACCGAAAAAGCACTACACGTTTGCGAACGTATGCAAATTATGAGTGTCACTCTTTGTTCAGTCTATTAAATTATCATCATTATTTACATCAAAGTAAAGTCTGCATTCAGTGAATGTGTTATTCACACATTTGGAAGACCTAATGCCCCACAGACGGATCTTTCAAAAGGTCACGACAACGTATCGAGAAGGTGTGAATAATTACCTCGGAGGTGGCAAAACACCGTGCTCGAATTAAACAATCAAGAAAGGGAACCAGAATGATCCGCGGGACCAGCACACATGCTCGAATTTTCGGATTATCGCTATTCGGATTAATGCAGGTATTTTCAATGAGATTTGATAGAATTTGAACCGGGACCTCAACATTCCCTCGGAATAAGCGGATATCTCGGAAAAACGAGTCGAAATAACGCCGTTATACTGTACAATATAGCAAATACTGAAAACTTGGATCAGCCTTGTGCTTGTTACAATTGTAAAAATCGCACTCTAGAAACACGACAATTCTACTGATGACAGTATTTGCAACCTGGAAATAATAAGTCGACACTTAAAGACGACATTTAAAGAATTTAAAATTGTATCAAAATGACTAAATCCACTCTAGGTTTGTGATAAAATGTATTTCAATTCAAGCGCGTCTGAACCGTTCTGAACATGGTTGATCATATTATTCACGTGACCGCTTCAATGCTATAATGCGCTCATTTTCTCTTCCCGTTTTGGTAATGGTTTTTCAAATATTCTAGTTTACTTTTTTCCTTCCTGAAATATACAAGAATGCTTCGGATCACTCTTATTATTATAAAGGTGAGATTTCAAGGGGCACTAATTTTTAACCGCTTAATTCCTCAGCATTTGACCTAGAATCGCAGGCACGTCGCAGTGCAGGGGCGGATCGACAGTTCTGGTTCAAATAGTAGTTAAGGGGTATTTGCTGTATTAAAAATATCCGTTTAGAAAAATGGATCCGCCTATGGTTCATTAATACACAAAAATGCTAGATCGGACGTGGCATTGGTACGATTGCTTAATCCGATTTACGATAATTAAGACTGGTTTCCGCCAGTCTGAAGACCAGTTTGTGCATGAAGTATAGATGTCTTAATTCAATGGTACGTTTTTGAATAAAAAACGGCATAACCTTAGTATTTAAATGAATTCACTTTGTTCTGTTGTTTCAGGAGTTCGTAGTGATTCAAACAACACAAGAATCATCAACAACCTGATTGTCCTTGTACGACCTATAAGTACTGGATGGCAGAGTGGAATCGACGCACTAACGGCCACACATGCTGTTATACAAAACAATCTTGTAACTGCAGCAATGCAGATTGCAATTCGCGCTCCACCCCTAGAATGTGGGGATTTATCAGGTCGTATTTACAACAATACTGTTCAGGCTAATGTTATTGGCTTTGGGATCCTTCGTGCTACGAACTCACCAGTCACATGCGTAAATATATCCGGTATAACGGCATGGAAGAATCACGCCTTTGGTATATACTACCAAGGTCATGCTTCTGTAAAAACCGGAAATAATAAACTGATTGAGAATGGGAATGGAATTGTAACATTTGTGATAGGTCCCGACTCCGAAAAGCACATAAAGGGCAACAAAACTGTGGAAATAGACAATACGCTTGTTGTCGGAACTACCTCCTCGTTCAGTTGTGAAAGTGACATGACTAAATGGAAATCAAGTATAAGCCATCTAGGTGTTGCCATCCCTGCATCCAGACAACCCAAGAAACTGTTTGGTGTCGTATTCCCCAACTTTATGAGTGGATATAATAATGCACCATTTAAACCCTTGATAGACATTGAAACGCCCCCAGCTATAGCTGGACTGATGACACTTACAAGTAAAGTATTACTGTTTCTTTACGATATTATCACAGTAAAATGTAAAATTAACCCTGCTGTGAAAAACACTAGCACGTCAGATCTGGTGCATTTCGGACTGCAGTAAAACCTCTCTCTAACGGCAACTTATTTGTGTTAATTAGTTGGTATTTAGGGCAGGTTGCTGCTTAAAGCAAGGTGAAAGTAAAACAGAACGCTCCTATTGGAGCGTTCTGTTTTTTCACCTTGCTTTAAGCAACCACCTGTCTTTAACACAAAATACATGATGTAATTTAGTGGCCGTTATAGAGAGGTTTTACTGTAATTCCGAATCGATCAAACACTTGAGAAACCCTTGACGGAGTGGCATATAGCTTGGATCCACATTAGACGCAGAGTTATTCTGTGTCATATTTGGATGGAAGCAATTGCAAACGCTAGTTGCAGATAGCGGGATATTGTGTTGTCAAAAACTTGGCGTTACATGATCTTTCAGTGTCACAGTGCCCTATACTCCAAATTATCCTGTCACATCTTGTCGTTTGTTTTCCACTAGTTTTGTTGAGGTTTGGTATTTTACGACAGTGTTAATATGATGTGCATATGAAGGTTATGTGTCTATGTTTGAGCACGTATTTCATTTGTATTTCTGGTGTTTCTGTGCACTTTCGTGTGCCATTTCTAAATTTCCTGCCTATCGATTTCTATTCTTTAACAAACACTTGACTATATTTTTCCAATGTAGTTTTAACCCATGATAGATAATGAAAATGAATGGTAGAAGCAGGTATTCTAACACGGTCACTCTTGTTTATAAAGTAAACCAATCTCAAACATGATTATGTGCCAAATACATTTTGTCAGCAAATATTGTAGTCTGTGAAGTAATTCATAATAATTCATCGGAAAAGCAAATGCTCTATTTATCACAATGATTACAGCATTCTAAAGTGTTGCTTTTCTCTAATAAATGCTCCTTTTCGGTAAATTCTTATTATTTAAGAGGTTTTATCTATAAATAGAGAGTTACCCTATCTATGATCACATATGATCACAGCAAATTCGTCCGTTATTAGATCACTGGGCTTTAAGTTCGCGTGATAATATTCTGTATTTCAAGTCTTGATAGTTATTGTAATTTCATACATGTACATGACAAACCGCTAAAATGAAACTATTATTTCTTAAATGAATATAAGCATTTAATCGCCATTGATTAGACTTATTTAAAAGAGATAAAGTATTCACGTTACTATTAAACCCGTCATTCTCCACCAAGCCCTATCACGTGACCACTATTTAGAATCATCTTTCAAAAACGAGTCTAAAGAGTGATCACAGCATAGGGTTTGGTGGAGAAATAAAGACGTTATTCTTTAAAATGTTAAAAGTTCTTATCTGCACCTCTGATTATTAAAGGAATTGAAACCGGTTGGTCCTAGGGAACATGGGGTAATTCAAGTGTTACGGTTTGGTCAATTTTACGGTATAGTTAAACATTTAATTGATGTTTTAAAACTTTCTTTCCAAGATGTGACATTTGCCAACTACGGGCCCAAATATTGTCCCCAAAGTTACGCCATAGCAACTAACAATGGCAACGACGACGGCCAGCATCCAGTGGAATCAAGAAACATAACTTTGGTTGATGTTGATGATGACTACAAAATATTTTATCATAGACCTAACGTAGAGTAAGTTTGAAAGCATGATACATTAATTTTAACTGTCAATTGTCCATTTGAATCATACTTGAGATGTATGTTAGTTCCATATTGGACGTGTTGAGATGGGGATCAAAAGCAGAAGAAACATTTCCCCCTAGTTCTTGAAATCCCACGAATTATTGCATTACACTATCCTGACCTTGGGTCAGGTACTCTGGACACTTCTACAAAATCGTTTATTAATTTGGAAATGTTGAAAATACTATAATTATTATACTAATTCAAAATTATATTGTAGTTTTATTCCAATGTTACTGTTTCGATGTCCAACATGCATGCACTCAGGGCACATTCAACATTATATTTTGTCATTATAGAAAAGTCAACCCGGGTGAATGTGTCGACATGGATTGTGATGGGTTAAAGAAAACACTGTTCAAGGATTTGGATGGAACTTTTCTTGGTTCTGTTGGTACAGTTATTCCCCAATCAGAATTTGAATGGGATGGCGACTCAAGACGTGGACTCGGAGACTACAGAATACCAACGACAATGGTGACCGCCTTGAATGGAACACGGATACCATACGATATCCGTGCGCCTAACAAAGGTATTCAGATATCATATTGAAGTCACAGTTCCGCAGTAATTCAACACCAATAAATTGTAAATATGTGCTGTAGTGGTTATTCGTTCCGTTTTAATCTCACTGAATAGTTCAATAGCCAATGGTGTCTGTAGATGATATTATCACTATTTCCTCAAGATACTACAGTAAAACCCTTTAAGCTGTCATATGTCATCAATAATGATATCGATCCTAAATGTATTTCCAGTTTAGAGAGGTTTTACTGTATTATGCATTAAATTTCAGGTATCATTAGAAGTAACAACTGCACTTACTCACCTGCCTGGCAAGCCTATAAGTGTTTTGGCTATAACTATGAGATGTTGGTTATGGAGAGTATGGATTCTGACTCATTAAGCCGCCGGATCTCCCCAGTTGCGTTGCTTTCCCAAGGTTATGTGGACCTAATAAACGGACCTCAGGACCACACCTTTTGCCGCAGCTATACATGCCGACGAAGGCTTTCAACGTTCTTGGCTATAATAGCTACAGGTAAAAGTATTCTCTTTTAGAAAATTTTGTGTGACTGTCGATGAGATTAACAGAGCCTATATTTACCTTATAATCCACATCAGGTGTTGCAGGTCCGAGATGTCATTACTGAGATTCTAAAAATAAAACAGAGTGTAGCGCCAAATCATTATACAGGTTGTCCTGTTAGTGATTTACTGATCGGTCTAGTCCACCACTTAGATAATAGGTTAACCCTTTACTCCGTATATACGTTTTTAAGCCTTTGTAAACAAACAGAGTACACCAACATCAGATGACTCCTTTAGTAGCCGTCCTATCAGGACCTGTTCTGTTTTCTAATGCAATAAGATAAATTTGATTCTACAGATCCTGTCATTATAAAACAATTCCCTTGTCCATGGTGACATTATAAACATTCCGTAAATTAATAGTCATGATGTTATCAGTTTTGGCCTGGATAACCAGGAGTAAAGCATTTTAATAAATAAGCACATATCATTGTTATTTCCGCACTATTGGTGCTAAAACAGTGCTTAATGGTTTCTTGGACTATTATTTGATGACATTATGAAACATTAATATGAAGCAAAGGTCTACACTGGATATAAAAGGTGCTTTATTTGTGTCAGTGTAACGTGCATGCTTATATTCGTTGAAAAGTTAACAAACGATGATGGTACACATTTGACTGGTTCATATTAATTATATGTGTAATGGTGTAGAGGAAGGGTGTGGATGTGTGTATGTGTTTTAGGTTGATATGGGTTCGGTGTGGGTGTAGTGGATGGGTGTCGTGTGGGCATGGTTTGTGTTTACCTTCCGGCCTAGCGTATTTAGGTATTTGTGATTGTGTACATTGTTCGGATGACATATGATTAAACAAAGCTGACCTTTTTTTCGGTGCAGTTCATTGACGTCAGACCGTGTCATGCTATATTTGTATCATCATTCACATTTAAAAACATTTTTATTTTCTTAAAGCTTAGGGTATATGTTAACAAGTTCCGGTTGTTGGACAATTATTGAATGCTGGATAAGCAAACGGCCAGCGTGTTTCCATTGTAACCACCAACATTTCGAAGTTTTAGCATCAGCGTCATTAAGATGCAAAAACATAATTCATTTTGTTTATAAAACCTCCAAAATAGTTTTAAAATAATATCAATATTTATCACATGTCAGGCGTCTTTTATTAATAATTTTCTCATTTGCATATTCATGAATATTAATGAGAATCTGAAACAAACTGCTTAAATTGTTAAAAAATGACCTTATTTAGTAAACAAGTCTGTTATGTTTATTCATGTTTCATATTAAAAGGTTTCAAATGGCGCATAAATGTTGTCAGGTCATTTATTTATTCATTTTCTGTTCCAAAGATACACAGTATTGAGTCAGTATAGCAAAGAAAGTGGGTGGGGTAAAATGACCCCACAAAATGTTAAAAAAGTGCTATTTTGTCAATAAGTGGTTTTAAGATGAATGACAAAGTAAATTTGCACATGATAATTTACAACAACGTTCTCTACGCACAAAAGTGTCCCAGTTTGAGAACAAGCTGCTATCTTGCTCATTTGCATGAATATTGATGAGAATCTAAAAAATGCTTAAATTGTTAAAAAAAGACCTTATTTGGCAAACCGGTATGTTATGTTTAATAATTTTTCATATTAAAAGTTTTCAAATGACACATAAATGTTGTCAGTTCGTTTATTTATTTATTTTGTGTTCCATAGATACACAGTATTGCTTCGGTATTGCAAAGAAAGTGGGATTCGGGAAAATAACCCCCAAAAATTTAAAAAATGCTATTTGTCAATAAGTGGTTTTAAGATGATGATAAAGTAAATTTGCTTATGATGATTACAACAACGTTCTCTATGCACAAGATTGTCCCAGTTTGAAAACAAACTACTATTGTGCACATTTGCATATTCATGAATATTAATGAGAATCTAAAAAAATGCTTAAAATTAAAAACAAATACCTTCTGATCCTTCGAGATCATGAATTTCAGTACTTCTTGTTTTGAAAATTAAATACCGCTTAAGCCGGTGCTAGGGGGCTTGAGCAGTGTTGCACTTTCAATTACTGTTCATGAACAGACTCAATAAAACCGAGTCTGCAATTTTCTCTTTTTGTGTTTAAATTTTTGCTCTCGGGGATCACCTCCCTTCAGAATTTATTCAGCAAATAAGTATGTTATGTTTATTCATTTTTCATACAAAAGGTTTTCAACTGACACATAAATGTTGTTAGGTCATTTATTTAATCATTTTCTGCTCCATAGATACACAGTATTGCTTCAGTGTAGCAAAGATTATTGGTGGGGTAAAATGGCCCCACAAAATGTAACAAAAAGGCTACTTTGTCAATAAGTTGTTTTAAGATGAATGACAAAGTAAATTTGCACATGATAATTACAACAACATTCTCTATGCACATAATTGTCCCAGTTTGAAAACAAACTACTATTGTGTGTGTTTCTGTGCTCTATATCCCACTCCACCCCGAACTAAAATGAGATATTATATCGATATCGTTCTTCCTCTTCAGAGTCACCGGCTGGGCGATCTCGCCAGCCGGTACTCACTGCCTTGAACCACCAAGACGCCCCCTCGGTGGCCCCATTCCCCTATCCTGCTTGGACTCCTCCTGTCCCCCAGCAGCCTGTCTGGCCTCCATACCGGTCAGGGCATGTGGTGAGTTCGACTCAGGGAGCGACAGTCCTCTTCCTTACCCACTCACAGTCAACTCTTCAGAGCCTGTAAGGGGTCCTCCTCTCTAGGTAACGCCGTCGGCGACAGTCACCAGGGTGTAGTCTGATGGGGAACAGAAAGTCCTGTAAATAATGGCTCCTAGGGACAATCCTATTTTCAGGGAGTCGGATCCAACTGGAGCGTCGGACCTAGAGGAGGCTCAGTCGTCGGTCGTCGACGAATCTGAGCCGTCATTGTTTGCTTTTTATAAGGCGTGTGAGGATTGTTTTCGCCTTCCTCTCGCCTTCCATATGCCTTATGTCCCCTAAGCCAACTCACAAGGGCTCGCTCGTGTCATTTGAGCTACTCTGAACAAGAAGAGCTTCCGAATCTCTCCAAGTCTCGGGAGTCTCTCCTCCGTCTAGCTTCCTTCTGTTTGGCTGGCACACCTGGATGAAGATTTCCATTTCAGGCTTTCAGTCGGTTGGACCATGTCCTCAAAACTTTCGAGATCCATGACTCCTTCCTCATCTCTCAGGCCTCCAGTCTCTTCTGACAGCCACCTTGGGGTATTCGACCGGATCCCCTTGCTGGATGCCAACAGCCCCATGGCCTCGTCTCTACTCAAGCGGTAGGAGCAGCGCCAGAGACAGCGAATAGGAGTTGCTTTCAACATAGACCTTTTAGCTGCTGCTCTATCAGTAGAGCTAGCTTCAGAGCCCCCTTCCTCTGAAGTTACCAATCGCCTTTCCTACCAGCTGGGCCGTTAGTCCGCCTCTGCCCTGCAAGACACCTCCAAGGTTGAATTGCGGGCGGGTCAATTTGTCTCAGAGCTTCTTTTCGGAGGCAAACTTAAGGAGAAGGAACAGGTGGACAATACTTCTCCAATGAGATCTCCGGTATCCTGCCCTTCTCCTGGGAAGATCCCCAAAGTTCCCGTGGCTATGTGCAAACCTTCTAAGGGCCTTTCTAAGCCCCAGGGGAAACATGGTCTTTAGAACAAGCCACCTTCTCCCCTTCAGTTGGGTTCGGCCAAAAGCCGCATTAGGTCGGTCCCTGTCCCCCCCCCCCACACACACACCTCATTTCAAGCGGTCCAGAGCTGACCCAGCTCCCACTCTAGGGATTCTGGCCCTTCGAGGCATCAGCTCTAGGAACTAGCTCTTTCTGCACCCACTCCTATCCGACCTTCCATTCTTGAGGACGCCCGCAATCGTTTACTAGTTCCCCACATTGCCCTTTGGCCTCATTACAACCCCAAGAGATTTCACCAAACCCATGGGCGTGGTAGCGGTCTATCACCAGCAGAATGGTGTCACTCTGACTCAGTACAACTGGCTGCTTCACCATTCTCTTCTTTTTAACCTCCATTACAGCTGGGACGTCTTGTCTCAGTTGGAACTAGTACTGAATCCGGAGAAATCGGATCCCATCTCAACGAAATATTTCGCCTTTGTGGGATTGAATTTCCTTACCGGACTCCAGCACGATCAGGATCTCTCCCACAACGGGTGGCGGATACCCTGCGTCTGTTATCTCTTTGTGGCCAGAAGGGCCACTGCTCAGAAGCAAGTCCTATGAACTCAGTCTCACCTCTATCCACTTTCTGGGCATAATTCAATCACGCCTCGTTGGATGAGATCCTTAGGGCTGCTTCCTGGAATAATAGCTCACTTTATTCTTCCTTTTATCTGCACCCTTACCTACCAGTACATTCTCTAGGTCTGCTTGTAGCCTCTCAAACTGTGGTATAACTCTTACGGCTAGCACTTTTCTGATGGCTGTCTGTGCGACCTTTTTGGAATATTATTATTCAGAAGAATCTTCTAGTATCAGAACTTCTGAGATAACTGTCCTAGCATCATTTGACAAATATAACATGTAAAATTACAGTAGCAGAAATGATAGATATGTTATTAAATTGTTTTATGTTGCAGATATTATCTAAACTAGAAAACTGACTTGGTCAGAGAGGGCCCTGCAGATGATCTTTTGTCGAATATGGCATTTTTTATAAATCAAGGGCTGATAACTCTGGGCATGGTGATCTTATTCAACCCAAAAACTGTATCTGTCCTTCTAATACTTAGCATATGCCCTTAATATGAACCAAATATGTGAAATACGGTTTTGAGTCAGATCAAGTGTTGACAAAAGATTATGACATTTTGGATGAATCAAGGGTAGATAAATCTAGACATAATGAGCTGATTCAACTCAAAAACTATAGGCCTGTTCCTCTAGTGATACTGAGCATATGTCCTTAATATGAAACCAATATGTGAAGTACTGTCTGAGTAATCGCTTCACATCAAAAATTTTGACAAAATTTTATGGTATTTTTTTATGAATCAAGGGCAGATAACTCAAGACATAGTGATCTGATTCAACCTCAAGACTATAGGCATCTACCTCTAATGATACTAAGCATATGGTCTTAATATGAAACCAATATGTGAAGTACTGTTTGGAGTTATCGCTTCACATCAAGTGTAAACGGGTGGGCGGACGGAGAGACGAACGGACAGACAGACAGACGGACAGAAAATGTGATTCCTATAGGGCTCCTGCATTTTCAATGCAGGGTCCTAATGATTAAACATTGTATTCAGTGCCTTATGCAAAATGTTTCCCCATATATAACTGAAAAAATAGCGTGTTGTATGTATATTAAGGCTAAGTCGTTTCCTTTTTACAGTAACAAGGGAGTTAATTCTTACTGTTTTCAGTTCAAAGTTATCTTTTCTTTTTCAAACATGTTGATCGACATACAATATAATAATTTTAAGCAATGTGGTTTGAGAACTTGTGGTTTTGGACTCCATACTCTCTTGTATACAAAAACATAAAAACGTAATATTACAAATTCAGGGGCAGATAATCAATCGCATACTGTAAGCTTAATCAGCATCCATATAACATCCAACAAGTGACATTCGATGCGGGATATATTAAACTTTACAGTGATATAGGTGTCATAAAATCCCGCTAGGGGTGGGGGGGCCTAGGGAACAGCTGGCTCTTAATCTACATATTTGGATACCAATTGTCATGAGATACTTACACATTTGTGTCAGCATGTTACTATAAAGAATACATTTGTTTTTATTTTATTTATTTCTCTCAACAGGCTTTGACGTGCTGGTCCATTTTACCGGGACGACACCCCGTCATATGCGCTACCATCTACTGAATGTTGAACCAAATCAGGGAATAAAACTCACAGTCTGGTATGCATCCCCGAGCAGATTGGATGTATACGTCGACGGAACATATGTCATATCTACCAATTCGGAAATTAATAGCAAGGGGTATTATGTCAGTAAAATGCCAGTGGGTAAGTGTTTTGAAGTTGTGATAACAATGTCATTTATATTTGATTTTTTGTTGGAAGTAGTCCACACATTGATATAGATCAAATAAATGTATGAATTAATATATTACGGAGATACATCATTGTCCACAGTTAACACAGTGATGTAGATCAGTTACATAGTAGATATTGGCTACAAAACTACCAAAGTATTGCTGTACTTGTAGCTGTCTGCTTATACATACATTTGCATTATGCAAACAGTATTAGGTTATATTATACAACACATGATATTCAATAGATATACAAAGGGGTCCGTAATTTCCGCTTTAATTGTTAGTATTGGTATAAGTACATATTGTTTGTGTACGTCCGTCATTGGACACCATGATGGAAGGTTCGAATTTAGACAGAAGATCACTCTGTTATGTTCGATTTGTGAACCGCCAGCTAGTGTTTGTAATTACTTATCTGTTCATGTGTAATGTTAAAAACACAAATCAAATCAGGATGTATTTTAAGGAAATGAAGTTATATATTAATCACGTAACATTAAAACATTGAAAAATAAGTTACATTAATTCGCATGTTTTTTTTTACCTCTTCAGGTAATGAGTTCACGCCAGTTGTTGATAATACAACAGGAACCAACTATTTTGATAGATTGTCTGGTCAGCTATCGGTAATAATAAAAGGTCCAGCAGTCGTTGATGTTAGGACAGCCAATGTTATCATTATATCATTTGGTCTGCCTGCCATGAGTGTTGATGATTTCTACGGCGCTAACCTGGTTGAGAATGTTGCTTCTTTTTTTAACATTCCCTTGACTAAAGTTCGGGTTGTCAACATAGTTAGAGCAACGGGCATTGGCAGAAGGAAACGGTCGTCAGATGGGTTAAGCGTGGACTTAGAAATAGGAAATGAACCAAGTAGTGGTGAGTTTGTACACATTTTTTTCTACATATCATTTAACTTTCACGCATGCACTTGTAATAGTACCATTGTCCCAAGCTAAATAATGCTGCAGGGAAAAGAACAGTCAAACCCCTCTAAAGGGACGTCCAATTTAATATGAATATCGGTCTTGGAGACAGGTGACAGCTTAATTCAGAGTAACGTCATGCAGAAAGCTCCTTTAGAAGCTTTCTGCATGGCTTGTAACCTGCTTGAGTTTTCTGTATGACTTTCAACCCGCATTATGCAGCCACCTGCCAAAACTTATCTAAATGTTTCTCTACTTGAATTCCGATTTAGAGGGCTTTTACTGTATATGAAATCAGATTATGATAAGAATCGAGTGATTATTTCGTAATAGATATTATACAAATGGGAGATAACAATTTAGCAAAATGCATAGCTTGCTTGATTAAAAAAAGAACATGTAACCGCTTTATTTTGATCTATTGCCGAGTCAGTAACGCGTCCTATCACACGCTTAACATTCCGCATATGCAGTGGTATTACTCATTGTCATGTTTTACACTGAACATAATAAAACCAGGAAGTCGAATGTGTATTGTTTTGTATTTGAGTTCACCCTCAGGTCGTCCATTAGCTATAGTTGATACAGGGCGAACTTAGATAACCAATCAACGTCTTGTTACAAATTTAAAATAGTTTTATTGCATTATATTTCCTTTCTAGAGTTTACTGAAAACTCAACTACCTCTGATAGCTCCGATCGTGAGGCCATTTTGAATATGACTGCACAAGCCCTCAATGAGTGTCAAATTGGAAACATTTCTGAGACACTTGGTATGGAAACCTCGTGCACATCAATCACCTCTCCTGCAAGTACTGCTGGTTATGAGACGATCACATACACACCGCAGACAGTTTCCCATCTTGTGTTCATTCAAGAACCAACATCAAGTTATGAAGGAAATCATCTGCATAATCAGCCAAATATACAGGTTTTGGATGTGTCTGTGAGTAGATAGTATTTGCTATATATGCAGTTTAACCCTTCGCTTGCTATTCACGTCAATAAACCTACCTGTAAACAGTGAAGACCCAGATGAGACAGCTCCTGCAGGAGCTGTCTCGTCTGGGTCTGCACTATTTACAAGTTGATTGTGCAACCAGTGCACTCCATAGCAGTGATTGCACAGCGAAATACTTGTACACAGTGAAGATATATCTAATTATACAACAGGGCATGGGTATAGAAGGAGACATGTATTTTAAAATTCAGCAAGAGAATGGTTAAATGGTATCGGTTATGCTGTTGTGTCAATCGCAGATAATACTCACATGGACGGTGTAATTTGATACATACTTTCATTGTTTTCATTCTGATTTATAGAAGAGCCTATTTATTTTGGAAACTATTTGTACAGTAAAACCTCTCTATATCGGCCACTAAATTGTGTTAATTAGTTCGTATTTGGGACAGGTGGCTGATTAAAGCAAGATGAAAGTAAAACAGAACGCTCCTATAGGAGCGTTCTGTTATACTTTCACATTGCTTTAAGCACCACCTGCCTTTAACACAAAATACTTGTTGTAATTTAGTGGTCGTTATAGGGAAGTTTTACTGTATTGTGCTTATAATGTAAAAGTCGTAATTTTCTAACATTGTAGAATGATGTAAATGACAGGGCTTGATAAGTACTGCTTCTAAAAAATGTCGAATCGTCTTTTCAGAATGTTGTTATAACTGACCTTGGTACTACTGAGTACCCTTGGCAACTCACAGTTGGCATTCGCCCAGGTACTGGAAACCCAGATGCCGTACTTACTGGACAAACCACGATCAATGCATCCAACAGCTGGTTTAACTTTACGGAGCTAGCAATAACACATATGGGATCTGGCTATGTTCTTGACTTCAACATCTCCTATCCAGAAGTTGAGTCACAGTTCTCACAATCGTCTTCCTCATTTGATGTTAAGCCTCGAATAGTTAAGGCCAATGCGTTGACAATGGCGTCTGGAGACCTGCAATCTGGTGTACAGTTTGATGCCGCACTAGACCTCAGAGACAGCATCACAGATCAGACAATTCCTAAAATAAACTGGCGGGTAAGATGAGATTAATTGTGATAATTTATGTATAGTTTAATCCTTTCCTCCATAGATACACCTTTGCAAACAGGATAGACCCAGATCAGATGGCACCAGTAGGAGCCGTCTGATATGTGTCTGCTCTGGTTGCTCGTTAAATGATATAGATCTGGGTGGTCCATGCTTGTAAAGCGTTTGGATTTGAATTTGTTCTCAAGCTTTTGATTTGGCTCAAATCTGACCAATCAAAAACTTGAGAACGAACTCAGACTAACCTAAAGATTTGATAAGCACGGATACAGATTATACACGTTCTGTCACGATAACAAACGCCCGTGTTCGTAGTGACTAATTAGTATAAACTTTTGTTAATTAGTATTCATAATTGATTTATTGAGTTAAGTAAAAGGTTAATCTTTATTATTGCAATCTCGATTATGAAGCAAGCTATGTACAAATTGTTCTTCAATAGATCGAATGATGGAATGCGTACCAAGAGAGGGACATCCATTGTTCCCTCTAAATGGTCGTTCAATAGACCACGATTCACTGAACTATACTGACACCCGGGTATTGTTTCTTGGAAGGTATATTTATAAATAAATTAGGTCATTGCATTTTATACATTTTTACTCAGTAATAATACATGACAAAGGGCAATGGCAGCATTGCATAATTATATGTTAATATATTCAAGAATATTTTTGTTCTATTTATATCATATGTAGATACGCATTGTCTGTTTTATCTGCTTCAATAACGTCTTAATATTAACGGCCGAAATTATCTTGGTTTATTGTCTAGATCTTTAAGTCACGAAGTGCATAGACCATTACAGCTTGTTCAAGATCAACAGATACACGTGTGTACTCAAGTTCTACAATCACAATTTCTCCACCAAATCCTATCCTTTGACTACTCTTTAGAATGGTCACTCCAACAAACCCTATGATGTGACTTCTCTTCGAGACGATTCAAAAGAGTGGTCACTGTATACGTTTTGGCGGAGAAATAAAGAAATTATTCTTGAAAATGTTTTAATTTACGCATCTTATAGATGGGCCTCTGTTGTTCGTTTTGTAAATACCACTTCAGCATGATATTCCGATATTGATTCCAAAACATGCTGTTTTCATGTTTTATGTATATTTCTAAGATATGACGATAACAATACAGTATACTATTCATGTCTTCCACACAGAATCACTCATGGGATGCAACAGCGGCACTTTTAGGAACACCACAGTTTGGAACAATTAATGGGCAAACAACAGCATCATTTAACCATACCACAGGTCTTTGTACATTCAACAACCTCAGCATTTCCTACTTCGGATTTTACTACATTCAGTTTCGCATTGAATCGAGTCCTGTGGAGTACAATTTTACAGTTAACCATAAAGTATGGATAAGGAACCCGGACTTTGTTGGCAAAATGCCGGATACACATGCAAATATCTCAGTGAGTGGTTTTATGGATCATGTACGCGTATGTGCAATATTGTTCTATAAATAATACTTTATATGGATTACAAAAAATTATATAAATATGTAATATATCTTTTCGTCCAAATTCACACCAACCCAAATAATAATATGCAAACCATTAAACTTCAAAAGAAGAATTTTTCCACGCCTGAGCAAACTTATATTATCGTTAGCCAAACTGGTGAAACAAATAAAATGATAATTCATTTTACCTTTACAAGTTCAACTTACAGCACAATAGATTAAGTTTCGCTGTTATAAACCAATATTACTTATTAAAGATGTTGACTCTATGGGCAGTGGTTGCACATGGGAATAATATTTTCTGTAAAAATAAAATTCAAGCCGCATCCAAAGTTATTCTTTCATAACTTTATGCATCCAATAAGTGTAAATCAACCTAATAATATACACATTTGTTTTGACGAATAAGGTTTGTGTTCTCAACACAGCTTTCCTGTAACGCTTTCCACCATACATACGACTCTCGAAGCCTTTGCAAACAGAGCAGAATCAGATAAGATGGCTACTGTAGGAGTCGTCTGATCGGCGTCTACTCTGTTTACCTTTGAAATACTATTCATGTTATTCTACATGTTATGCGATGACCAAAACTTTCCGTGTTCGTATGTCAGAAAACTACATGATATGCATGATGTCATTATTTCTTATATGAATATTCATAGAATAGAGGGTTAACGGTATATGAAATGATTAAAATATATCATAGACATTCACCTCTATGCAAATTTATGTGTTCAGTGTATGCATATTAGTGTACTATTTGTGTATTTTCCAGGTCAAATTTGATGTGGACTATGACACTGTGTTACCTGATGAAGATGCTATGAACATGTTTGACCAGTACATAATGGAAAACTTCACTAACGAGTTTTCAGGCGTGGAAATTCAGTCTTCTACTGTACAAAAGGGTAAGAGTGGCTTTTTTTGCATATGTGATTTTAATATGATTTGAAATTTAAAACTTTTTATTTTACCGATTTACCGTTATCTAGCCTTTGGCTGTTTAGTAATCTATAGTTAATCCTTATTCCATGAATGTGCATGAAATAATGAGATCATGAATTATAATTACTTTTTATAGAGACAGAGGAACACAGAAATATTAGGTTAAGGTTAAAACTATAGAAATCATATCTATATTATTCCATAAGCAAGCAGAGCAGATCCTGATCAGACAGTTCCAATTAGAATCGATTGATTTGGGTGTACTCTGTTTGCAATGACGTAAAATGACGTATTTATGGAGTAACGGGTTAAAACATGAATGGCCTGTGGTTTTGCTGATGATCAACTATCGAATATGTTATACTGATACAAGAATGCCCCCTGTCAAATCACACCACTCTTTCGTTAAACTGGCAAGAAATATGCAAATAAAACTGTAGAATTTGATGTTCGGTCAATACTTTGATTAAATGTCTTTCCGTTTCCATAGAAACAATATGATAATAGCAAACCAGTGTTTTTCTTGATTGTTTTACTGTATATGTATCTTAATTGACTAAGTGTGAAAATACTAATGATCTTTTCCAAGATGTTTTTTTTCGATGCTGACTGTAATCAGCAACATGATTGATAGGTTTCCTTTCTTACTGTTCGTGCGTCCATCTGTCGTATTGAATCTGGATTTAGGAAATTCTGAACATAAGTGGGGCTATCTTTTTGCAATACAAAATGATGTATGCTATGTTATATGTTCAATAATACAAACTGTGTGGTTGCTTTGAGACTATAAAAGGTCTAGTTAGCGAAAGTATGCATTGTTAAAGAAATATTAATTCTATCTACCTTCCCAGTCAGATGAAATTTTTTGTTGCTGTGGTATTTAACTCTTCAACTGTTAATGTCGCATCTGTGATTACCTATGTAAACAGTGTTAATGTCGCATCTGTGATTACCTATGCAAACAGTGTTAATGTCGCATCTGTGATTACCTATGCAAACAGTTTGAAGCCAGATGAGACGCCGAGTTACGATTTCCAAGGCAACCAGAAATGATATTAATCCCCATCCCCAGAGGACTTTCGTATGTCTTAATACGTGCACTTTAGAACTTTCATCTCCATCTCCATATAAAGAATGCTTTGTGTACTTGGACTATTGCAGGTAGCATAGTGGTAACATTCTCTATAGCTGGTAACCAATCAGACGTGAGCACTGTAGCGCTGGCTCTGTGTGACAACGCTAATACCGGAACATCGTACAGCTTCAATGGTTACTCGTTGTCTTTGGCGGAATACATGACATACAACAACCAAACATTCTATGGTGTATCATGTTACAAGGTCAGTACAAATGATAGAATTGAGTATAAGTAAAATTTCATTTCGTCCATGATTCTCAGAACTCAAGTCGATGTTTTGTCTTGGGGAAAGTGTTGTTGCTAGTTTTGTTGTTGAGAAAGTACATAAAGTCAACCGTATATCAAAGAGACTTGTCCGGATGAGCACCTTTAAAGGCATTTCGAAAGGAATGTTGGCCTATTAACCCCATTCTGTTGATTTTTGGTGCTGACTTTCCGGCATCTAACACACAAACCGATAACGCGGGCTACTATCACAGAGGATCAAGGTATAATTGCATAGCTTTACCTCTAATGGCCACTGACCCTGGTTGGACAGTATAGGAGTAATTTGGGGAATCAATGATCATACAGCTGGACACTGTGTATTGGGGGTCGGTCACTTATGAATGATTTTTGTAATGCCTTTAAGTGGAATACTCCAAGATTGTTTAACGATAGAGTCCAATCATTATAAAAAGGTATATAAAAAGGTATATACATGTAATTATATATAATATGTACGGAAATCTTCTTGCATGGATCTACACTGTTCGCAAAGCCCATTTATGTTCCTTTCCTACATGCAAAGGTTTATACAGACCTGTTTAGATGTGTTGATATCCGTCAATAATATTCGTGCACTCTCAGGGATTGAATACAGGTGCGTATCCAAATACTAAAATAGCCATTTCTCCACCAAACCTTATAGTGTAGTCACTCTTGAGATTTGTTTTTGATTTTATTGATACGCGTATTGCTGTTTACAAATTAAATTACCAGCTTTTACCACCTCGACCTAGAGATACATTTCCTTATCTGAAGAAGAACATTTCTAATCTTCATTTAAAATTATGTTCTTGTTCCTGTTGACAAGGAATCAAATAATGTACTCATTATCTGGTCCTAGCATAAGACAACATAAAATTTCTACTTTGTGCTGGGTTCCGAAACTACATAAAACCATTATAAAGCGCGTTATCAACTCTAGTTGTTGTACTACTACTATAATATCTAAAGTTTTGGCGTCTTGTATTAATACGACCAAAGAACATGTAAAACGTTGATGTGATAAAATATATCAAAATTCTAGTATTAATGTTTTGGTCCTTAAAATATTCAAATGATGTTTTAACTAAACTTGAAAATAAACAGTATAACATTTCTTCACTGAAATTTTATGATTTATCTAGACTCTATACTACTGTACCTCACCATCTTATGAAGTATAAACTGATTAAATTGATAGAAAAAACCTATGCCAGAGAAAAAAAGTGTTCCTTGCTTTAAATGTTCAACGTTCATTCTTTTCGAATTCAGAAGTTGAACATTACACAATGTGGACTTGCCTTGATGTTTGTAGATATCTTACCTTTCTTTTAGATAATATAATTGTGCGTTGTTTGGGAGACAATTAAATAAAGGAAAGGAAAAAGCAAAAATTCCTTTTCTGCTTTTTCCCCCTCCGATTGTGTAAGAGGGAACGTGTAGTTCCTCCACACGCGATTAATTCCTTCCCTTACATCTTATCATAGGAAGAGAATTGTACACAAACTAGTATTCATTTCTATATATTTTAATAAATTTAAGTTCCCTAACAATGGCGAATGATGGGCGTGAACCGGTTTGTTAAATGTATTACTAAACGATAATAGTCTTTATATAAAACACAAATGTTCAAATAAGCACTGCCAATATACACTTGGCCTTAAAACGAAAAGCATGAAACGTTCAGTTCAAGATAGCACTGCCAATATACACTTGGCCTTAAAACAAAAAGCATACAACATTCAATAGCACTCACACAATACACTTGGGCTTAACACAAAGCAACAAAATATTAAAGATAGCACTTCCAAAGCTCACTTGGTAGGTTGGTATATTTATAGTTGTTTAGCACCAGTAAACAGAAACTTGATTATTATAACACTTCCTTCTGAATAACCTAATTGTAATGCAGGCGCCGCAAAATAGCAATATGGCACCTAATCAGCAAATCAAAGCACTCATAGTAGCAGGACCCGGACGTGTACGTATACGTACAGACATGGTATCCTGTCTCAACTAAACTTTAATGTAGTCTTATAATTCACATGGTGCTTAAAATAGCAAAGCAACAACTGGTTTTACTAAAAGCATAGCATAGAACAGTCTTTAATGGCAGTAGTTTGGCCGCAGCTGATGGCCGGTTCACGCCGTTCCGGAGAGGCTCCTGGGCGGTCAAGAGTGTATGCTGTCACAGACGACAAAATTGCAAGCCAGTAAAGGTAAACATCCGAAACAAATAGAAAAACAGCAGCAAACAACCGCCTCCCCCGAAACCTCAGGGAGGGTGGGTGGGTTTGATTAAAGTAAAAAATAGCGGAACAATTTGTTTACCTTGTTTCGCTTCAAAGAACAAACCGGAAAGGGAGTGACCTGTACTTTTTATGTGTTTGTAAGAATTACTAAAACTCGGACTTTGCTACAGAGAGACAGAGTAGATAATTGCCCCCAAAACAACATGTGCTATTCTTATTAATAGCACTCCTTGTTTGGGAGACAATTAAATAAAGGAAAGGGAAAAAGCAAAAATTCCTTTTCTGCTTTTTCCCCCTCCGATTGTGTAAGAGGGAACGTGTAGTTCCTCCACACGCGATTAATTCCTTCCCTTACATCTTATCATAGGAAGAGAATTGTACACAAACTAGTATTCATTTCTATATATTTTAATAAATTTAAGTTCCCTAACAATGGCGAATGATGGGCGTGAACCGGTTTGTTAAATGTATTACTAAACGATAATAGTCTTTATATAAAACACAAATGTTCAAATAAGCACTGCCAATATACACTTGGCCTTAAAACGAAAAGCATGAAACGTTCAGTTCAAGATAGCACTGCCAATATACACTTGGCCTTAAAACAAAAAGCATACAACATTCAATAGCACTCACACAATACACTTGGGCTTAACACAAAGCAACAAAATATTAAAGATAGCACTTCCAAAGCTCACTTGGTAGGTTGGTATATTTATAGTTGTTTAGCACCAGTAAACAGAAACTTGATTATTATAACACTTCCTTCTGAATAACCTAATTGTAATGCAGGCGCCGCAAAATAGCAATATGGCACCTAATCAGCAAATCAAAGCACTCATAGTAGCAGGACCCGGACGTGTACGTATACGTACAGACATGGTATCCTGTCTCAACTAAACTTTAATGTAGTCTTATAATTCACATGGTGCTTAAAATAGCAAAGCAACAACTGGTTTTACTAAAAGCATAGCATAGAACAGTCTTTAATGGCAGTAGTTTGGCCGCAGCTGATGGCCAGATGGGAGAGAGACGAATAAGGGCCATAGACCCTAATTCACATCTCTCCCACCGCCCAAAAGCGGCAGCAAGGCCTTAAACCAGGTTCACGCCCCTACCGGAATGACTGTCCAATTAGACAGTAAACCAAGGCTGGTCGCCACGTAAAAAATGATATAACCCCATTTTCATGTTTACAACAAACAGTTGGTTGCCAGTAGTTGTCAAATGCACGCCATCCACCATATAATAATCACTAGAAAACGGCAAATTCCTGTGACGAAGGTAAAAGCCCCCTTGTTGCTTTACCAGCTTTACAGCAAAAGTGTTCAAACGCTTTCTAGCAGATGAAAGGCCCGTTCTCCTTCCCCAATCGCGTGGAAGGATTTCAGACCAAATTATAGTAGTTTGAGGCATATTCTGTTGAATGAAGGTGAAAAGGTTAACCAAAGTATCTTTTAAGATTTTAATGGGAGTTCGACCCAAGTCGTTACCACCTATGTGCAATAAAATGAAGTCCGGGACATCCGCCACTTTCAACAATGTTACCAGCTTCCGCTGAGACTTTCGCAGGTTCATGCCGCTGTACCCCTGCCACCATAAACATGCCTCCAGTCCTAGGCCGCTACCGTTGGGGTGTCATCGTGCAGTGAGGAAGGCATATTTGACTAATGATGACCCGAAAAGCCACACCTGACGCGTACCTGGAATGACTTTGACAACAGTCAGAAACCTGTCGTCCATCATATCACAGGCCAGATTAAAATTAGTTGAACATGAAGTAGATAGTCGTGAATACGAAAACAAAAATGGCAAACATGCGTTGACGAAATATAAAATATTAGTCCGTTTGAATATATACTTTGTATGCGTCGGATGCCCATCTCCCGAGCGTTTTGATTTTATCCACAGACCAGCCCAATTTTGAAGCCGTGGTTGCAGCACCCAAACGAAAACTATGAGACGAATAATTTTCGAGTAGTGGATCTAAGACACGGAGGGCTTTTTTAAGAATGGCGGAAAATTGAAAACGTGTAAGGGGTTGACCGTTGTAATGACAAAATAGGGGGCCCGGTCCGGATGGCCTCGCTGATATGTATGCGGTTAGTGCTCGAATCGGACAAATCGTATAGTTAGATTGTTTCATTAAGCGTATTATCGCCCCCTTCCCCGTCTGGTCAGCTTTCGAAAACCGTAAGTGTATTAACAAAGTCCCATTCTGGGCCCACTGCATATCCTGAATGCTCAAGACTTTGTATAAGGTAGTGTCGGTCCGGCTAGAGCTGGTAATTTCCCCCACTCTAAAGAAACCAAAAAATGCTAATGTGAATGCGGAAGTGAACATGAGAGATTCATAAGTATCACGGCACACCGCTGGAAGCTTAGTCAATATGCCCTGGAGAAGGTCGACCGTTATGGGGAGACGGACCCGCTTTTTCTTAGCTGTTCGTTTTAGACCGGTTAGGGTTTTTGTTACTAGAAAGTGCTTGGTTGGATCTGACAAGGTCTGCATTTTGCACTGGAAACTGATTGCGGCTAGGTACAACTCTGCTGTATTATAGCTGAACATATGAAGTGACAGAAAGGAAATAAATAAAACAATTTCCTGTATGGACGGGGGCCACGTGTCTGGCCACCCATTACCTTGCCGGAAATCTCTAAACTTGGACAGACCAGTAGCATACGCCTTTTTTGTGTTTGGTGCTAAAGAAGCGTTAATTAATCGTCCAGCCTCAGCCTGCAGATCACTGATAGGAACTCTGGTGGGATAGGGAGAGCTTCTGGGTCCGCGTCTGGAGCTGCACGCCGAAAGCGGGACCACTGCTGACGAGAAATTGAATCTGCGATTGTATTTTTCTTGGAAGGAACATGAACTGCTCGAAAAACAATGTCACGCTGCATGCAGATTAAAACAAATGGGCGGACAAGCTGCATCAACCGCTTTGATTTGGTGGATTGCTTGTTCAGTACTTGGACCAAAGCCTCATTATCTATAAGCATGTCAACTTTTTTGTTTGTCAAATGTTTCCCCCAGAGATAAACAGCTAAAAGAACAGGGATCATTTCGAGGAAAGACACATCGCGCAAGACAGGGTGTTCCGCCCAAGCGTTGGGCCAAGGAAAAAAGCACCACTGACCGTCCAGGTAGCAAGCGGCCCCAAAACCGAAAGCGCCAGCAGCATCTGTCGATAGGCGCAACATATCGCTTGAGAACCAGATAGCCTGTGGTATGTATGTTACCCCGTTAAAATCCTTCAAGAAATCAAGCCAAACTGATATGTCTTCTTTCATCTCTCTGGAAAGTCTGAGAAGATGGTGCGGTTTTTTCAAAGGGGTCATGGCGTCGTAAAACCGACGAAGAAACGCCCGACTGGCGCGAATGGCTTGGCCGAAAAAATTAAGTTTGCCAACAAGACTCTGTAACTCTTTCAGGGAAACCTTTCTTCTGCTCGAGAAATTGTTTAATAAAGACTCTAATTCGATTACCTTATGGTATGGTATGCGGACAGACATTTTGTTTGTGTCTAGTTCAAGCCCCAAAAATACCATGATTGTAGTTGGATTGACTGATTTTTCCGTAGCAATTGGGACGCCTAGTTCTGCGCATGTCAACTCAAAAGTTTCTATCAAATGGTAACAAGTGGTGGAGTTGCTTGGTCCACCAAGTAAAAAATCGTCCAGTAAATGTGCAATGGATTCCGCCTTCGCGCGTTTAGCAACAAGCCAGTGGAGGAAAGAAGAAAATTTTTCAAACAAAAATGCGCTCTGGCTTAGCCCCATAGGTAAACATTTGTCAATAAAGTAATCGTTATCGATTTTGATACCAAGCAATGGAAAATCGTTAGTGCTGATTGGGAGTAACCTGTATGCAGACTTCAAGTCACGCTTAGCGATTAAAGCTGAACGGCCCAGACCGTAAACCATGTTAGTAACCTTATCGAATGATGTGTACTGTACTGAACAAAATTTCGGATCTATGCCATCATTAATACTAGTGCTGTGTGGGTAGGAAAGGTGAGTTATCAAACGCCAACCGCCATCTGATTTAGGTACGACACCCACTGGGGAGATTCGCAAATTCGGATATGGTGGCGCTGGAAAGGGACCGGCTATTCTACCTAATGAAATTTCTTTGTCTATTTTTGCTCTCAATTCAGATTTATGATCAAAGGCCGATTTAAGGTTACGACATTCAAAAGCGGATCTAGGGCCAGAATATTCTATTTTGAAACCATGTTCGAAGCCCTTAGCCAGTAATTGGGCGTCATTAGATTTATCATAGTCCAGTAAGCAGTGCTGCAGATTTTGAACTTTAATGGGGGACCGTCCTAAATGTAAACAATGGTGGAAGTCTTGGGTGCATGGACAATTAGAAACGCTGTGTGAAATGGGCTGAGCGTGGCCTGAAAGATTGAGTTGCCGATCGCGGAGCAAAATGTCTTGGGCGGAAGCTCCACATGCCCCTTCCTGCCCTCGGCTGAACGGATGTGCGCTGTTGGTTGCAGAGACGAGATTGGTGGTCAGCACTGCAATTAAGACAGACATGGCGATACTGACATGTAGAACGGGAACAAGAAGACAGGTTGAAATCAAAACATTTCCTATCACTGCCGAAAAAACTTGTACTTGGCCCCATACACAACAGCCAAAGTTCCTGGTCAATGGTAGCAAATGAGACTGTTGTCGGGCTGGCTGCCAGCCTAAGTCTAAATTGAGTATCGTAACTGAGCCAACCCAAGCCCCTGTGTCGCTTAGCTGCAAGGCGAATAACAGAAAAATATTTTAAAAGTGCCTGGGCTTTAGTTGGGTGTGCAGTAATGTAAATACTAATATATATCAGAAAGGCGTCGGACCATTCTTCGATATTAGAGATTTTCTTAACATTTGCCGGGGCCATTGTTAGTAAGCCCTCGCGACTGACGGTGAGTTTAGGCCCCTGAACAGTGTGCGGCGCGGACTCGGGAACAAGGGTAGACAGCTCGACAAACTGTCCCTGTGTTATTTTGTCACGGGTGGTTGCGTTGACCCCTATTCCCAATGCCGCACCGACACTGATCAATGGAGCAGGCTGCCCAATAACATCAGGCAGAATGATACCACCTATATTACCTAGCTGAGGAGCCTGAATAGGCTGCGTCTCTTGTTCCTGTGGGACCAATAACTGCTCTGGGACCAATAACGGCTCTGGTTGGGCTTGCGGTTGGGCGACATTAACCACGGGTAGGGTTTCCGGTTGCAGCGGCGGTGGGAACTGGATCTCCTGCTGCAGGGCCTGGTTGTCTGGCTGTTTGACTATAGGCTCGACATTCTCTGGCGGGGCCAACCGTGCTGGGGTTTTCCTTTTCCTTGAAGAACGTCTCATGATCATGTAACGAGATAAGAAAACAAGTGTCACGAAAGGTGTGGAATGAGGCAGAAAAGCCTACCGCCATGACAATTCTGTGTTGAATTAGGTAGGTTATAAAATACAGTATCCATGATATTAAACCAATAATTGAGGTAGACCCTAATTGAATTTATGATTATTATGATTATGATTAATTCAATATAGAATAACCGGTTTGGACATATATATTGGTACATATACGTAACGAAGACAGACTGTAGAAGATCTAATAAAAAATAAATGACATTATGCACCAAACTATGTCACAATCGTAGACTTAACTCCTCATGATGCTGAGTAAAAGGTCATGTATAAGGAAAGTTGAACCTGTGTAGACAAAATAGTGACGCCGTATACTATACTATATGGAATAATGATGACGTCATCCGGTTCGTAAATCGTTTGTCACGTGCCGACTATTTATTGATCTTCACGCAGCAATGTTTGCATGCCGTCTGTAAATGGATCCATTCGGGCTATTTCTTGTAAATTCGGTAACCATTATTATCATATACCAATTTTGTATGTAATTCCAAAAATTATAGCGGCTTTTATTATAGCGCCGATGGTGCGTGGACGACCCCACGCCGTAATTTCCAAGCAAGTTTACATTGATTGCCAGGCCTCGTAAAAGTACTACCGATATAAATTATGATGCAATAGAAATAAATAAGGATGAGCGAGTTGCATAACACGTACGAAAATTATGAATATGTGTGCGTATCAATGCAATGAATGCAATACCGCTTCCATGCTGTTTCGAGAACTTCTGAGGGCGAACACGCCGCGCACAATAAAATCTGACGAAATCGAGAGTTTCTTGGGCCATCGTATTTAATCGTGTGAAGCAAAACATAGGAGACGCCTCAATAAGTGGATCTGAGAAGTATGGACTTATGAAAATGTAGATTTCTCTTTGATTAAAGTAAAAAATAGCGGAACAATTTGTTTACCTTGTTTCGCTTCAAAGAACAAACCGGAAAGGGAGTGACCTGTACTTTTTATGTGTTTGTAAGAATTACTAAAACTCGGACTTTGCTACAGAGAGACAGAGTAGATAATTGCCCCCAAAACAACATGTGCTATTCTTATTAATAGCACTCCTTATGGGGATACCATTTATCGTCAAGTTGTTGGTATACCTATAGGTACAAATTGTGCTCCACTTTTTGCAGATTTGTTTTTGTATTGCTATTAGAGGGATTTATGCTTAGCTTAAAGCCTGATACACAGGCCGATATTGTTAATGCTTTTAATAAAACTTCAAGGTATTTATTTAGACGATATTTTGAATGTTTATAATCTTTATTTTGAAACTATGATTTCTTCAATTTACCCAAAAGAACTGTCTTCAAACAAAGCGAATCAATCTGACATTATGTCGTCCTTTTTAGATCTGAATATTTCCATCACAAATGATAAAGTTCCATCCAAAATATACGATAAAAGGAAAGTGTTTAACTTTAAAATTGTTAGTTACCCTTTTCTAGATGGAGAGGTGCCCCGCTCTACATCTTATGGGGTTTATATTTCTCAACTTATTCGGTTTGCGCGAGCCTGTTCTTTGCTAGAAGATTTTATCAGTCGTGATTTACTTATATCTGATAAACTTCTTAAGCAAGGTTACAGATATCACAAACTTCGGAAAACGTTTTCTAAATTTCATTATCGAAATTACCACTCATTAGTAAATATAATGGCAATCTACGGACGTTACTGCAACAAGGCATTTCTCACCCAGATTTTTATGGTGATGTTATCTACAAACTTAGGAAATTTCGGGGTCATATCCATTTTCATGATTTGTTTATAAAACTCATTAAAACCTTTAAGAAGAAAGGTTATGACCTCATTATACTGCAACTCACTACATGTTTGGTTATTGACCCTTTTACAGTCGGTAGCTACGCTTCCCTCTTTGCTTGCGCGATGACATGCCGAGGGTAGTACTCTATGATTGTATACTTTTGAACTCAGAAACAGGATGAGCTTACAAGACTCATGTATTACTTTTTCCCTGGCGTGCCCTAACGGCTTTCCTGCAGGTGCTCTAACTTCAGCAAAGTTATTGCATGAGTACATGTTTGACGGATTTTCACAGTTGTCATGCTATGTTTTACATACTGACATGTGTTTACCGTCTTCTATGTTGTGGTTAAGTCCGGCGGGGATACCATTATTTACACTATTTGAAAAGGTAGGGTGGCTTTGAGATGAGTGTGAGGTTATGACGTCCGTTAACCGGTTAAACCCCAATGGTGATTTTGCTACTGACAGTGCCAAGGCGGTACTCTCCTTGTCACCTTTACTTTTGTTTGTCTTGTGTCTTTGTACTTGTGCTTTTGTTCATGTTTGGAATGTTTGTCTCTAGTACCTGTGTGTTTGTTAATGTTTTCTGTGTTCATCTCGTGTATATGCGTATGTTTGGGTGTGTAGTTGTGTGTATGTTGTTGTGTGTGTGTGACATGCTATCTATCGATGTTTTGGTAGTGGTTGCGTCTTGTATGTGACTTTGCCTGCTTGACTTTTCAATCAAAGAGACAAATCGAAGGAGTGCTCATGTCAAACGGTTTGGTGGAGAAATAAAGGCGTTATTCTTGAAAATGTTTAAATTTTATCTGGACCTCAGAGTCCTAAACGAATTTCATGAAATTTATGTAATAGCTGTTTTATAACAATGGAAATATTTGCTATTTTATGTCTGTTGTCAGGTGAATGATGATGATGATGATGATGACTCGCTGAGTATCGCTATTATCGCCGGCATTGCTGTCGGCAGCGCACTACTATTAGCTATCACAGCAGGTATAATCGTCTGGAAAGTGTTTATGGATAAGGCAAAACAGAGTAAGTTAACTACGCGAATGTCACCATTGCTTCTGTGTTGTTCTAATTCCTTCAAAATCCTAATCAGATTATCCTAGATCGTGTTGAGACCATGGTTTATTATCCGGCTCAATTGGCTTATGTTACAGCTAAAACATGAAAGTTGTACCTAAAATGTCATACTACATTATAGAGACATTGAAGAAGAGGATAAATAATTATCCTGTTTTGATCAATATTGCCTGCTGCAATTCATTGAAGCTCATCTCAGTACGAAGGGCTCGGGATGAGCTTTTAGGACCGTTGCATGTCATTCGTCTGTTCAGATCTACTCGTATGACCCTTAACATTGAAGCTGAACGATCTCGGCCATTTTGTTTTATGGACAACTTCAGTGTTATGTAGCCTTGAATTATAAAAAAATAAATTTATCATGTTTGTATTGTAGCACCCTTTTACTACATGGATTCTTATCATATGTTTAAATAAAGTATAACCTCTCTAAGATGTAAAAAAAGAAGCCTAAATCTGAATTTCTAAAATAGGTGCCTAATGCGGGACAAAGGTGATACGTATAGGAGTTTGTTTTCTGTGCCACATTTACACTGCATTAAGCAACCACCTGCTTTTAAAGACTCCTACGTTTGTAAGGGTTCTATCTCTGATTATGGTCAATGTCACAGATTTAAAAATGTGATCATTGACCTTGCCTTGAATTTCTATATATTTAGCCCTCTCCAACCTTGCAAATTCATGAGAAGAGTATTCATGACAAGTGTAAAGTGTATATCTTTAAAACGTCAAATATATTGTCAATGGTAATGTTTTAGACATTTGACCATTAATCCTGACCTTTGACCCCTGGCCATTCACCTAATGACTTCAACACGAGCCTTTATACTTTTACTACCTTTACTTACTTCCCCACCAGAAATGAAGGCTGGGCAAATACCCATTGCATTATCGATCGGAACGCATTTACTCTACAGTCTGGCCCTTAACATTAAATGTTACCTTGACCTTTCACATACTTACCTCAATATCAATATGTGTGATAATAATCGATCTCATTGCCAAATATTAGGACTCAGTATGAAAAGGTAGACGAGATATTGATCGGAAATGTTTAAGTCTACCGATGGACCATTTGACTGACTGTCTGACAAATATACATGTATATTCCCTTTTAAAGGGGGGGCATACTTATTGAACATTCGTCTTGGTGTCCAACGTCTCGTCACAGATAATTTAAAGTGGTTCGTGCTAGTGTACACTGATTGCACTTTCAAAACGTACCTATAAACATGTCGTGTTTAGATTATTGCAACATCCTTTTCTCTTCATACTTATATGGTTATTGTATTGTTCAGGGATCGACACCGCCGACGCAAGCAATGTTAATACAGTGGAGGTGTGTGAGAGTAATTCGTCGCACGTTAATAGCTCTGTTCCCCCTAGGCCCCTGTCAGCTGGCTCCGTGCAAATGTCGCTGTCAAGTTCAATACTTGACCCCACAGACAGCACGCTTCCATTGATACACGAGAACGTATCAAAGCCAAAACTGTACTTCTCTAAGGGTACAGTTTCTCCAGTTAACGAGACCATGAACAGCTCAGGAGGTATTCAAACACCTACATCTTCGTCCGGTAACAATTATCCATCGTGGGCCACAGTGAACAACAAGTAACAGTCCATTTCAACCACCGACATAGAAACAAGCTGACGAAAGCCCGAAGAACTTCGCTATTTTGTTTTGAACACAATATGTACAAGTTGGCTTCCTTCTAAAAGGAAGCCAAGGAGAGACCTGCAGCAGTTTTTTTTATCAAATATTTGCTATATACAGGAGCCGTTTGACAATGTTTTGGCACCGGATCGTAAATAGGTTTCTATAAATAACTATTGTGCATATCAAGTAGTACGTGCGTTATAATTAGAACGAAGACGGTGAAAATTATGCGCCGCTGCTTAGGAGATATATAATGCTTTAATCGTTGCAAGTACATGTAGTTCTTTGAAAAAAAAATATTTGAATTGAAATTTATCCAGTCAGCAAGCTTCTCTAGTGACGTAATAAAGGGGTGCGGATAAACTTAAGTTTCTTACAATAGAATATAATATATATTAGAACAGGTTTTATTTACCAACCGTGGACCCTCTTGGGTTACAAATGAATGCATACTAAAACATTTATGATTAGCATAATTGACATGAAACTAAAGAACGTGTATCATTATCTTAGGCACATATTGGTAAATAACATATAAACAACAGTACATTTTATTCAGCTTTCTAAGGCACATGGACACACCAGTCAAAACATTGGTTTATGCATCTAGCAAGCACTTCCAAGTTAGCTAGATCCTCCTATTAGTTTTCTTTCGGTAGTATCTAGAAGGTTTATTAGGTTAGTGATAATACTAGCCGTTTCTAAGGCATAATTATCCTTAACAATGTAATTACATGTATTTCAATTTTGCAAACACGTTTCTTTTACATTTAACGTATGGTATAGCAGTAGTTTGACAGTAGAACCTGTCATGAGCGGCAATTGATTTATTGAACATGAAAGTCTTAAAAGCAACTGGTTGCTTAGCCAATTTCCTCATAGGTTATTTTATATCCAACCTCATTGAAAACATCTACCGAAAAGGAGCATTAACTAGTGAAAAGGAAATATTTATAATTTTGTAGTTTGAAACCATTGTGATAAATAGAGCATTTGCTCTTATAGGAGCAAATGCTCTATTTATCACAATGGTTTCAAGAAGTGACTGTTACAGAGGCGTAGAAAAGCGTATTTACATGGAGTAAAGGGTTACTGTAGGCAAAAGTAATGCAGAAAGCTCCTAAATGACCTCATTTAATTTGGTCTGCATTAAGCTGCATGCCTTACTGACCCATAATTAGACATGCTTTGATGACCGCTTAGGACAGGTTCTACTGTAAATAGATATCCTTATTTCCTTAATCCTTTACCTCATGAATATTTATATAAGAAATAATGGCGTCATTTTTAAAATGGAATATGAGTACAGGAAATGTTGAACATGACTGAAACCGTAGAATCAGATCTATATAATCCCATAGGTAAACAGAGAAGATCCTGATCATACGGCTACTGGATGAACCATTTGATCTGAATCTACTCTGTCTACAACGATGTTAAAAGGCGTCTCTGTCGGGGTACAGGATTAACAACCAGAATTACATGTTTCCTGCATTTGTCCTTGTACAAATATTATAACGGTTTATCTTTATATCCTTAACTCTATTTGAATTGAGTCGTTCCTCAAGAAAATACATATGGTCGCTTCTAAATACCCAGTTTCACGAAACCAAAGTTATTGAACCCACTGAGTTTGTAATTTTAACATCCTGTTACTGGTTTGCTTGATTCCATTTGAATTTAAACCCTTTCCCTGTTGAATATTCACGTAAGAAATAATGACGTCATTATAATGACATGCACACGGGAGGTTTTGGTATTGGTAAAAGCTGTAAAATCAGATGTTTTATAATTTCATTTAGCAAACAGAGCAGACCCTGATCTGACGGCTTGGTTCCTACAGGGTCCCTCTTATCTAGATCTACTTTGTTTGCAAAAAACTTTAAAGTTTTTATATGAGGGAATGTTTTTAATAACACTCTACCATTGAACACTGAAACTATTGTGATATATAAAGCATTTGATCCATGGGAGTAAATGCTGTATTTAATCACAATGGTTTCAAAACTACACAATTCTAAAATGTTAATTTCCTCTAGTAAATGCTGGTTTTCTGAAGCCTTGATTTCAGAATGGCAGCACGTATAGACCGACAGTGTTTGCAATGTCATAAATATAGCTCAACTTCGATATCTCGAATTTCAAGGAACGTACACATTAGTTCGAGATAACAGAGGTCGAGTCATCCGATTTGATCAATATCTCAGGTTCACAGCTTAATACAGGTCTAAAGTAATGCTGAAAGCTCCTGAAGGAGCTTTCAGCATTACTTTTGACCTGCATTAAGTTGTCACAATTCTAAATTGTTAGTTTTGGAAGGGCTGGACTTTTAGTTCGAGTTATCCCGAATATCGAGTTATCCTAGATTAAGATATCGAAGTTCAACTGTACATTTTCTGGTGGAGCGATTCATTTCAATTAATGTTTTTTGTATCTTTACCCTCTTTTGTTTAAATACAGTAGAACAGTTTTAACCCATTCAGCGCTTACCTTTCAATATGGAATAGTCCGCCAATGTTTAACTATAGAGTCCAATTAATATGAAAGGGTTAGAATTGTTAATAGTAGTATTGTGAATGACAAACAGTGCGGATCTTGATCAGAGGGCTGCCCTGATCTGGATCTACACTGTTTTCAAATGAAAGTGTATATGTATCCGCATATTGAGATAAATAGCATATTTAAGACAAAAGGCACATCACCCTTGCATTAAATAAATAATATATATCTCTCTTATATATCAAGTACAAAGCACTGCAAAATTCATCGTGTACGATTAACCTATGCGATTCGATTGTTGTCAAACAGAATTCAAATTCGATATTTCTAACAGCAAATGCACATATTTATTCTTGCATTAAATAAATAATGCATAGTTATCTGACACTATCTGTCATATATATAGTAATAAGCACTATATGTTCAGAATTAACCGATAAGCCTTATCTTATTCGATCTGTATCAAATAGACATCAAATTTCTTTGATATGTTAACAGTAAATGCACATATAATTCTTTGATATATTAACAGTAAATGCACATATTAGTTATTGCACAATTCAATGTTTTTATACGACCATGTGTTAAATGTTTTGTAAACAACCATCATGTAGTGAACACGTAAAACTCTCGTCTAGTGCATATCAAATATTATCTGATTCATTCAGGTCTCACGTAGATCTAATGTTGTGTCCACCTTCAACAATTTGTTTCAAAACATTTCCTAAATCACAGGACTGTATTCGGCAAAATCTCACAGAATCGTTTCTTAAACGTTTGCCTAAAAGAATATCTCGATTATAATTTTTAATTGACTGCAATAATCACGAGAACTTTTTATCCATTCCAGAAATATTAGAATCAGTTCTATATAGTTTCATAGGCAAATAGTAGACAATATAAGCAGAATTATAATTCAATATAATTTCATATATATTTTTCATCTGATGAACATATCCATTCTTTCTTCTTTTTAACCCTTTCCCTCGTATAAACGTGTTTTCACGCATCTGCAAACAGAGTAGACCCAGATCAGACGGCTCCTGTAGGAGCCGTCTGATCAGGGTCTGCTCTGTTTGCTAATGGAATTTGATAGATATGTTCCTATACTTTCTAAAATGGCTACAATGTTCCATATTTCATTATAACTATATTTTGTCCATGAATATTCAGTAGGTATTGAAATTTGGGAAAGGGTTAAAGTTACACATTATGACCCTAGTTCCAAACACAGTGGAACCTTGATATATCGAAACCAATGAGACACAATAAATCCTACAGACGTTTACTTAATTGCGGCCTACATCAAACTGTCACCCATTGAATGGGTATGCTTTGTTTGCAAAGGTGTAGAAGGGCGTATGGAGTAAATTTGGTTGACATTTGTCTTGACTGGTCGACTGACTAATTTGTTCGACGTTTACAAACATACATCTTGGATCCAAATGAGACGTCAAGAAACTCGGCGTCTCATC
The DNA here is from genome assembly GCA_963576725.1 of Azorinus chamasolen. Lineage (NCBI taxonomy): Eukaryota > Metazoa > Mollusca > Bivalvia > Cardiida > Solecurtidae > Azorinus > Azorinus chamasolen. The sequence continues at coordinate 29,341,970 of OY755248.1, forward strand.
AGTATCCAACTTGTTTGGCTTTCTTGCATAGTGTTCCTTACGCGCCCATACCATTTGTCAACAAATATACTGTGTTGAAAACATTTTTATGTACACAAAATATGAAACAAAATTACATTCCTTGTGCTAAATGTTCTTTAGTACTATTACCGTAGCATCTGTCTTAACCCATAACCTCATAGGCTATTTTTAGATCCAACCACTTTGAATAAATCTACCGAAAAGGAGCATTAACTAGAGAAAGATAATTTGTTTTAGAATTTTGTAGTTTGAAACCATTGTGATAAACAGAGCATTTGCTCCTATAGGAGCAAATGCTCTATTTATCACAATGGTTTCAACAGGTGGTTTTTAAAGTGGCGTAGAAAGGCGTAAAGGATCATTTAGATCTAATTGTAGGTCTGTAAGGCAGGTGAAAATTTAATACAGGTTAAAGTAATGTAGAAAGCTCCTGTGCATTAAGCAACCTACTGCTTTTTAGCTCACTGGTGCACAAGGTGCCCAGGGTGAGCTTTTGTGATCGCCTGATGTCCGTCGTCTGTCGGCGTTTCTCGTGCGTCGTCAACTGAAGTTGTAGCCTGAGATAAAAAAGATGTGGAGTAAAATTATGCCACGACCATTTCTTAGCCCTTTACTCCGTGATTATCCATGGAAGAGATAATGACATCATGAATAATAATTAACATAATTTCTATAGTGATGTATGAATTAGCAAACACTTCGTCCTGATAAACACTAGAATCTGACCTATATCATGTCAAAAGCAAACAGAGCAGACTCTGATCAGACTGTTCCTATAGCAGCCGTCTGATCAGAGTCTACTCTGTTTGCAAAGGCGAAGAAATGTATATTATCCCAACGCTTCCCCAGCGGTGCCTTGTTTTGTATAGAAACATAGTGTGCAACTTTTGAAACTCTTCTCCTGAAACTGGTAGGTTCTCAGCTTTCATATTTCATCTTGAAGGCCTCTACAAAAGATAAATGAATTATGCCCCTGGGGTCAAATGAGGCGCCACCCCTCAGGGGTGGCCAGTTTTCTATAGAAACGCGGTGAAAACTTTGAAAATCTTCTCCTCTGATTGTCTGGTAAGCGGTATCATGGCCCTCTTGTTCACATTCCTATGTTCAATTAATGCTTAGGACAGGTTCTACTGTATTATTACAGTAAAACCCCTCTAAACCGGAATTCTAGTAGAGAAGGATTTAGATACTTTTAGGCAGGTGGCTGCTTCATGCAGGGCGAGAGTCATGCAGAAAGCTCCTCTAGGAGCTTTCTGCATGACTGTCACCCTGCATGAAGCTGCCACCTGTCTCCCAGACCGATATTTATACCAAAGTTTACGTCCGGTTTAGAGGGGTTTTACTGTAGATAGTTTTTAAATTGACTGTTGCACATTATATGTTGCTTATTTGTAAATGTAGGAACTTGTGTAACTGGTATATATTTCTAAAACTGTTTTCAATCATACAAATAAAATTCTAACTTATCTCTGCTTATATAGTTGTTATTATTGTGTGTGTTTAATGTAAACAGTTTATTTATATTTACATGGGATTCTTGGGTAAAGAGGCGAACGAGCGAGAAATACAGACAGACAGACATGAAAGCATACAGACAGACAAATACGAAAACAGACAGAAAAAAGCATACAAACGAAAACTAGATAGAAAGGTTAGGAAATAAGAATGGAAGAAACTGGGAGAAACTAAATGAGTGAGTGAGTGATTTGGGTTTTTCGGCACTGCGACACTGAATTAAAGGGTACTTGGGAAGAAACAATGAGAGAGTCGAGATTGTGAGCAGAAAACATAAAACAGCATGTTTCAGTGTATTTTAAACGATAAAAGGGAGACATACCAGGCATTAATACAGTCATTCGGCTTATTGGATCACTTTTCTGTACAGGAAATGTGACTCACATTCGCACAGCTGCCTCTATTAATTAACCCATTCCCTCATAGTGACGCCTCGATAAAGGTCATTTTTGAAACCATAGTGATAAATGGAGCATTTGCTCCATTGGAGCAAATGCTCTATATATCACAATGGTTTCAAAACTACATAATTCTGAATACATTCATTTTCTATCAAATGCTCCTTTTCGGTAGATTTACTGATTATCCAAGCTGTTTATAAAAATATTAGTCAGGTCGGAAAAAGGACTAAAATTCCAACTTATTTTATATTCTGCATCTGGCAGGCTCTCCATACTATGCTGACCATTGCGTGTATCTGTTTCCGCTCCGTGATTCTATAATGCTGTATCTGAGTAAAGAAACACACGCAACGCGCGCGCGCTCTCACGCACGTGCACACGCGCGGACACACACCTCTAGGTTGTGTATCGCACATTACCTGGGTCGGGGTCTTAAAAATCTAGAAATATACATTTTCAGCTACATATATCTACTATGCCTTGTCCGATTTAACCCTGTACTCCATAAATATCTATGTAAGAAATAATGGCATCATTAGTATTTATAAGATTTAAGGGGGGTATTTATGGCAAAATGCCACAGGAACCTTAAGCAATGGCAGAAACTGACGAATCATACATGCACTATTTCATAAGCAAACAGAGCTGACCCAGACCTGACGGTTCCTACAGGAGCCGTTTTGTTTGGGTATACATGTAATACTATGTTGGCTAATACGTTGAAAGGCGTGTTTATGAAGTAAATAATTAAATTATTCCATCCACATGCTCATCAATCACTTTAATATATCATGCAAGAAGGTTTGAAGAAAAAAAGAAGCAGAATTAAAACTACCTGATAGAGGTACTATGGTTGTATTTTTTAGATGAAATGCAAGATACATGTACATTGATTTAATGTGAAAACTGAGAAAGCCAGAAACAGAATTGCCTGGGACATTGACCTTGAAGATATCAACCTAGGTCAATGTCAGAAACTAGGTCAATATCACAACAACATAGTTCATTGTCAGGACAACCTAGGTCATTGTCAGGATATACCTTCCGGATATGGTAAACACATGGAAATAACTTGCATAACCCTTTCCTTCATATAAACGTGTTTCAGTGCATTTACATTCCACAGTAAACCCAGATCCTGAGCAGGGTCTACTCTGTTTGCTAATGGAATTTGAAAGTTGTTTCTTGACTTTCTATGTTCCACCTTCCATATTTCATTATAACTATTTCGTTCATAAGCACTCAGTAGGAAATTAAAATTTGGATTAAACACAGAACAGAACACGGGATAGACTATCGCGCGTTGGACAATGTCACGGTTCTCGTTACATATGTTGCTTGCTGGCAACATCTGGTTCTCCAAACTACAAACTCTTTCCCTACTGAATATTCTTGTAAAACGTAATGACATCATGAATATTAACTAGAGGTTTTTGTCACAAAAACGGATGTCTCCCCTCTAATAAAAACAATATGTAAAGGGAAATCACTAAAATGTTATGGACCTGATGAATGATACTTCCCCTCATTATGCACTTTCCAAACAAAATGATAACAGCTAATAACCCCAAAATTATTGATACCAGAGTTATGGCCCTTGTGCATGACACTTACTTTCATCATGCCCTTTCCATAAATAAAATGTCATTCCAATAGCATCAGTCAAACAGGAGTTATTGATCAGCCAAAAATGTAACAAAGGGCAATAACTCCAAACGTATTGAAGCCAGAGTTATGGCCCTTGTTCATGACACTTTCTCTCATCATGCTCTCTCCGTGTATGAAGTTTCAATACGATGGCAAGAGCCATGTAGGATTATCGTCAGGACAAGAAAGCGTTAAACAAATGTACAAGGGGCAATAACTCTAAATTTATTGAAGCCCAAGTTAAGGATCTTATGCATAACACTTTCTCTTATTATGATCTTTCCATGTATGAAGTTTCACTCCAATGGCATGTGCCATATAGGAGTTATCGTACTGACAAAAAATTGTATTTTTTTTTTTACAAAGGGCAATAACTCCAATATTAGTGAAGCCAGAGTTATAGACCTTGTGCATGACACTTCCTCTCGTCATGATCTTTCCATATATGAAGTTTCAATCCAATGGCATGAGCCATATAGGAGTTATCGTCCGGGCAAAAAAGTGTGAATTCTTTCACAAGGGGCAATAACTCCTATATTAGTGAAGCCAGAGTTATGGACGTTGTGAAAGACACTTCCTCTCATTATGTTCATTCCATATATGAAGTTTCAATCCAATGGCATGAGCCATATAGGAGTTATCATCCGGACAAAAGAGTGTAATTTTTTTACAAGGGGCAATAACTCCTATATTAGTGAAGCCAGAGTTATGGACCTTGTGCATGTCACTTCCTCTAATCATGATCTTTCCATATATGAAGTTTTAATCCAATGGCATGAGCCATATAGGAGTTATTGTCCGGACAAAAAAGTGTGAATTTTTTTACAAGGGACAATAACTCCTATATTAGTGAAGCCAGAGTTATGGACCTTGTGCATGACACTTCCTCTCATTATGCTCTTTCCATATATGAAGTTTCAATCAACTGGCATCAGGCATATTGAAGTTATCATCCGGACAAAAGAGTGTAATTTTTTTACAAGGGGCAATAACTCCTATATTAGTGAAGCCAGAGTTATGGACCTTGTGCATGTCACTTCCTCTAATCATGATCTTTCCATATATGAAGTTTTAATCCAATGGCATGAGCCATATAGGAGTTATTGTCCGGACAAAAAAGTGTGAATTTTTTTACAAGGGACAATAACTCCTATATTAGTGAAGCCAGAGTTATGGACCTTGTGCATGACACTTCCTCTCATTATGCTCTTTCCATATATGAAGTTTCAATCAACTGGCATCAGGCATATTGAAGTTATCGTCCAGACAAAAAGTGTGACGGACAGACAGACAGACGGACGGACGGACGGACAGACAACTCTCACGAAAACAATGTCTCCCCCATATAAATATGGGGGAGACATAATTACATTATTTTTCATTATGGTATATAAACTAAGGACATTTTGAAACGGTAGATTCAGATCTATATTATACCATAAGTGTACCCTGATCACATGGCTCTTACAGGAGCCGTCTGATCTGGGTCTACTTTGTTTGGAAAGGTGTGAAGGTATTTATATAAGGGAAAGGATTAAGTGGCATTATTTCACTTTTAACCCTTTCCTCCATAAATACGCATTTCTCCGCCTCTGTAATAGTCACTTTTTGAAACCACTGTGATAAATAAGAGCATTGCTCCATAGGAGCAAATGCTCTATTTATCACAATGGTTTCTATACTGCACAATTCTAACATTTCCCTTTGCTCTAGTAAATGCTCCTTTTCGGTAGATTCATTCAAAGAGGTTGGGTCTAAAAATAGCCTATGGAGGAAAGGGTTTAATTAATCATTCCACCTTTTCATCCAATTGAAAACACAGAACATAAATATTCATGAAGTGACTCGATGATCATTAAATGAAACGCAACAATCAGTTTTAGAAAAATTTATTTAAAGACAATAAAGATTTACCATATTGTAAAATAAATACATGTTATTGATAAAAAATCAAATTACAAATTATGACATGAAGAACTAGGGTTAAAGTCATCCAGGAAGGTAGAGGGTTAGAACTCTTTCACTGCCAAATTTTGTCATCTGCAAACTTTGTCGTCTGCTACAATTTTGCATTTTTATTTTTCTTCAATTTTTGTTTCAAGAAATAGTCGCAGTAACAAACAGATTGGATCCTGATGAGATGCCGAGTTACTCAGTGTCTCATCTGGATCCAAACTGTTTGCATATGTAATCAAAGATGCAACATTGGTAGCAAAAGAGTTAAAAGATTTACCAATTCCTACAGTCGGACTAGGTATAACAGTCATATGTTAACTTGTTGAATGCGGAGAATAACTGCATTTGTAAACAAATACACAATAAATACACCTTTCTACGTCTCTGTAAAAGTCACATTTTGAAACCATTGTGATAAATAGAGCATTTGCTCCTTCGGAGCAAATGCTCTATTTATCACAATGGTTTCAAAACTGCAAAATTCTAAAAGTTTCCTTTTCTCTAGTTAGAGCTCCTTTTTGGTAGATTTAATCAAAGAAGTTTGATCTAAAAATAACCTATGAGGTAATGGGTTAAACATTTGGACATTCAATCTCTCCTCTCTACTGGTTTTTAAGGCTGAATTGTCATATTGGCACCATTTTATATTTTGATAACTTTAACTCTCTTGTTGCTAATGGTGATTCTGCAATTATCGTGTCCAAACAGATCCAGATGAGGAATTGAGTAACTCAGCATCTCATCAGAATGAAAACAGTCTGGTGATACGATTTTCTTTTGACAAACTGAAGACATTTTTAAAAAAAATGAGCAAAAATGAGCAATATGTGGCAGTGAAAGAGTGAAATGAAACTAATGAAGTAGCAAAATAATATTGACTCTATTAGAGTAAACAAACAGCTTGGAAAGGAACAGTTTAATCTCGATTTGAACTATTTGTCTGAATTTGTCTAATAGTTATAGTTTAGAACCCCTCTCAGACACACAATATTACCTCTCAGACACCAACTCGTAGGCTATTTTTAGACCAAACCTCTTTGAATAAATCTGCCGAAAAGGAGCATTTACTAGAGAAAAGGGAAATTTTATAATTTTGTAGGTTAGAAACCATTGTGATAAATAGAGCATTTGCACCTATGGAGCAATGCTCTATTTATCACAATGGTTTCAGTAAGTGACTTTCACAGAGGTGCCAAAAGGCATCAATATGAGGGAATGGGTTGAGCATTTGACAACAAAAGTATGTTATGCTAAATTAAATTGTCAAGTATCAGTTGATTATACATGTATATGGGAACAGTTGATATATATTAATGTCATGCAATAAAACATTGAAATAAATACAACTGTAATGCAGGAGTATTATTTGATATGTTGTAAACAAATTCTGATATAATAAAAGAGGTGATATCATTGCAACAAGACTGTATCCATGAAAACCCATGTATATGTCAAGAAAAACTAACAACTACACATGTTTTGAATACCTGATTAATCCATGTACTCCATATCCATAAATAGAGGATCTTACATGAGTATTCATTACACATTGTTTTTATGAAACAAGTTTACTATAATGATATGACACAAGCTTTAGCCAGTGTCATATTCATAATAGTAAACGAGTTTCATGAAAACAATGTGTAATGAACACGAATGTAAGATTCTTTTTATCACATAAGCCTTAAAATGCCATAGAAAATGAAACGGGCTATATAGCTGATGGCTGTTTCGGCCATTCCTTACAAATAGTGTTGTAATACAACAGCCGGTACACTGTCATGGAGTGCTACGATTGGCTAACGCTTAAATAAGAGCTACGATTGGCTATTGATTGCTAATTTGCATAAAAAATGCACAAAGTGCATTTCCGCGATTTACGGCACTCACTTACAGTACTCCAACAAGGCAGAGTATATGACAAATATGACTTTCTACGCCTTAGCTAGGCCGCTCAGAAACTTAAGCGTCGTAAGTGTTAAATCACATGTAAAAGGACACATCAAACTATGATAAGAATGTACCTATGAAATATTACATTCTTTTATGATCAATTGCTGCAAAATAGTCATTTTATTTAGGTTTAACCCTTTCCTTCATGTAAAAGTATTTTCACTCATTTGCAAAGAGTTGACCAAGATTAGATGGGTCCTACAGGAGCCGTCTGATCAGGTCTGCTCATTTTGCTAATGGAATATGGAAGATCTGTTTCTTTACTTTCTAAAATGCTTACAATTTTCCACTTTCCATATATAATTTAAACAATTTTGTCCATGAATATTCATTAGGTATTGAAATTTTGAATAAATACAGAGCAGGGAAAGGATTAAAGTGCAAAACTATTGTAACTACATTCTTTAAAATTTATAATTAGCCCATTACCTCATAGGCTATTTTTAGATCCTACCTTTTTGAATAAATGTACTGAAAATGAGCATTAACTAGAGAAAAGGAAAATTTCAGAATTGTGTATTTTTGAAACAACTGTGACAAATTGAGCATTTGCTCCTATGGAGCAAATGCTCTATTTATCACAATGGTTTCAGAAAGTGACTTTTACAGAGGTGTCAAAAGGCATCAGTATCAGAGAATGGGTTAATGATATAGATGTGGCTTATTTAACCATTTGAATGCGGGAAACGAGTGCACTGTCATTTGAAAACAGTGTAGATCCGGATCAGAGTGCTCCTAGAGGAAACCTATGATCACGGCCTGCACCGTTTATCATTAAATATCCTGTTGAAAATCTTACCCTTTCATACTGTTTAGACTCAACCATTAAACAATGACAGACTATTCCATTTTCACAACATTCAGCACTGAAAGGATTAAACTTTCTTTCCTTTCTTTGACAAATACCATTGCAATGGTAGACAGGTTGGGTGAGCTATATTTGACATCTCTTGTGGAACCAAGCTATGTACAAAGCATTCACCTACATGTATTTGACCACTGAATGCAGTTACAATTGTTTTTGCTCTGTATTTGTCCACTGAATGCAGTTACAATTGTTTTTGCACTGAGACATTGGTGTATATTTCTACAGACACAATATATTAGCTACTGTTCTGTTGTTGTTGTTTTTCTTGTAAGTATTTCGGGTATCCTCTACATGCCTGTTGCATCTGTGTCAGGAACTGGGGTACACCGGTCTGCAAAAGAAAAAAATAGTACTAACTTCTGTAATGTGAAATTAATTGTTTAACTCTTTCCTTCATATAAACGTGTTTTCATGCATCTGCAAACAGAGTAGACCCAGATCAGATGGCTCCTATAGGAGTCGTCTGATCTGGGTCTGCTCTATTTGCTAATAGAACTTAAAGTTCAGTTTCTTTACTTTCTAAAATGTCTACAATGTTCTGCCTTCCGTATTTCATTGATAATTTTTTTGTTTATGAATATTCAGTAGGTATTGAAATTTAGAATAAACATAGAACATTGAAAGGGTTAACTCTATACTCCATGAACATTTGTATAAGAAATAATGACATCTTGAATATTAATGTAGATGCATTTTGATAATGGTATGTGGACACAGGAAAAATGTTGTTCATGGAGGAAACTAGAATCAGATCTATATTATTCCATCAGCAAATAAAAGAGCCTATGATAAGGGTCTACTCTGTTTGCAAAGGCATTAACCCTTTTCTTCATATAAATGTGTTTTCACGCATTTGCAAATAGAGTAGTCCCAGATCAGATGACTATAAACACACAAACACAGGAATAATTTACCATGACAGATACTGTAGAATCATATCTACAGTAAAATGGCGATAATCCGAGGACTGTTGGGAACTGAGAAAATGCTCGGATTACCGCTACCCTCGGATTATCCATGAATTCATACTTTGTGGATTCAATGTGTCAAATATATCATACAGTGTATGCACATACATGTGTTGTCTGCCTAAAGAATGCTTAACAGATAAATTGATATGTTTGCATATTTTTAGAAAAGTCTCGTTCAACCAAACGCTTATTACAAGAGTAAACAATATTTATAGAGTATTTCAGACGAATAACACTGAGTGTTCAGATTATTAATTAATTCAACTCGCCCTGATTTTTCTTATCACGAAACAGAAAATTTGGGTTTATTGTGAAGGGTCCGTAGAACGGAGCAAACTACAGTGAAACTTTGGTCTCGGCTGTGAATGGTGTTTACTGTTATCACTTATATAAGTAAAGAATCAATGCATTATACACAATATGCGCTCACAATTACTGCCAACATACGTGTATACTGTTGGACCCGGAGTTATTCACACATAGTAGCAAACTAACACAGTGGCACCTCTAATTGCTGGGGGCACATGGAGTTGCAAGACATCAACAATGGTGGTGTGATAAATTGACTTCGAAGTGTCCGCGATGCATGCTCGGATTAGGCAGGTAAATTAATGAAGCAATTGATTGAAGGGACAGAGAAGCGTGCTCGAAATTTCGGATTATCGAGACTCGGATTACACGGTACATAGTGTATTGAAATAATAGATTTCATGTCCGGACCATACAAATTCCCTCGGATTAGACCATATACTCGGAAAATCGTTCCTCGGATTATCGCCGTTTTACTGTATATCATAGCATAGGCAAATATAGCAGACCCTAATCAGACGCCTCCTACAGGAGTCGTCTGATCTTGGTTGACTCTGCAAAGGGGTAGAAAGGCGTATCTATGGAGTAAACAGATAAGTATGACTTACTGACATATACATGTATGTAACAGCAAATAGTGTAGATATTTGTAGGAAGCATAATCAAGTCAAAGTGTAGACAAAATCCATGTAGATAAAACAAAACAAGAGTGTTCGAAGGAGCACGTGTCACCTGCTGGGAGAAGTGTCACAATAAAAAAAGGAAGTGTGACAGACAGACTGACGGGCAGACAGAAAAGTGAACCCTAAGTGACACGCTGCCTCCCAGCAGGTAACACAAAAACTGGGAGAAAGTTCAAAAAGAGGTGATGTCAGAAATAGATTTAAATCTGAATCATCTAAAAACACTTTCAGCATGTCAAACAGTTTGAATTCTGACATGACAAATATTTTGCATAATCTGTAAGAATTTTCTGTCAGTATTGTTGGACTTAAATTAAACAAGAGGGCCAGAATGGCCCTGAAGCGCTCACCAGACAATCAGAGAAGATTTTCAAAGTTTTCACTTGATGTTTCTATTGAAAGCTGGCTACTCCTGGGGCAGGGCCAATTTTGACCACAGGGGCATAATTTATATAACATTTGTAGAGGACCTGAACATGAAGCTATGTGCCAAATATGAAAGTTATGAACCTTCCAGTTTCAGAGAAGATTTTCAATGTTTTTACTATATATTTTTATTGAAAACTGACCACCCCTCGGGTGGGGCCAATTTTAATCCCAGGGGCATAATTTAAACAAGGCCATACAAAGTTCTGACTAAAGGCGATCAACTGTTCTTCTGAACGGGTATGTGTACCCTAGCATTCCAAACTGATTTTTTTGCATTTGAATATTATTATAAATTATTACATAATAATTGCATAATCATAAGTATAACTTAATAGTTTCAAGTAATACAATTTCATATTTCATAATTTATTTGAAATCTTTAATTTGGCATTCTGGAGTCTTTACATGATTTACCCTTCTTCTGAACTGCAGGGCAGGTTATACATGTAATAATATCATAATGCCAATCACTATTATTAATTAACCCTTCCCTCATACAAACGTGTTTTCACATTTTTGAAAACAGAGTAGACCCAGATTGGATGCCTCCTATAGGAGCCATCTGATCAGGGCCTGCTCTGTTTGTAAATGGAATTTTATACATCTGTTCCTTAAGTTTCTAAAATGGATACAATGTTTCACCTACTATATTTCATTATAACTATTTTGTAGATGAATATTCAGTAGGTTGTGAAATTTGGAAAAAAATGACTACAATGTTCCACCTTCCATACTTCATTTTAACTATTTTGTTCATGAATATGCAGTAGGCATTCAAATTAATAATAAACATAGAACAGGCAAAGGGTTAAGGCACAGAGCTCCAGCACCAGATACAGGTGACCTAAAAATAGCCACTGGTCATCTATCCCACTGCTTGACTGGATGACCTATTTATGAGCAAAGAGAAGATGCTTAAAATCGCAGTCAGCTATAAGTTTGCTAGAAAACTGTCCACCCCGGGGTGTAGCCAATTTTGACCACAGGAGCATAATTTATATAACTTTTGTAGAGAACCTGAACATAATGCTATGTGCCAAATATGAAGGCTGAGAACCTTTCAGTTTCAGAGGAGATGATATTCAAAGTTTTCACTATATGTTTCTATAGAAAACAATGCACCCCTGGGGTGGGGCCAATTTTGACCCTAGGGACATAATTTATATAACTTTTGTAGAGGACCTACAGATGATGCTATGTGCCAAAGATGAAAGCTGAGACCCCTGTAGATTCAGAGGAGAAGAATTTTAAAGGTTCAAATTGTTGACGACGGACGACGGACGACGAACGACGAACGACGCACGACGCACGCCGACGGACGACGGACATCAGGCTATCACAAAAGCTCACCCTGAGCACTTTGTGCTCTGGTGAGCTAAAAATGCTGTGTACAGTAAAACCTCTCTAAGCCGGTCGTTCAATTTAGTATAAATATCAGACTTGAAGACAGGTGGCAGCTTAATGCAGGATGAAAATCATGCAGAAAGCTCCTCTAGGAGCTTTCTGCATGACTTTCACCCTGCATTCAGCAGCCACCTGCCTAAAAGAATCTAAATTATTCTCTACTAGAATTCTGGTTTAGATAGGTTTTCCTGTATACAAGTTCCATACCTTTGCACCCCAGTTGATGAGCCAGGTGGGTATTGATCCTTTAGGATTGTCATAGTAGTGCATATATGCTGCAAAAAAGATAATTTTATATGAAACATCATACATTGACCCTTTGAATGCAGGAAACATGTGTTTGCATTCGCAAATAGTATAGACCCAGATCAGAGAGCTTCTAGAGGAGCCCTCTGATCAGGGTATGCACCGTTTCTAATTCAAAATTCTTTCGCAAATTTAAGTGTCTCATATTATAAACACTCAATAGTTAATCCTTTCCCTGAAAAAAAGATACCTTTTCATGCCTTTGCAAACAGAGCAGACTCAGATCAGATGACTCATACAGGGTCTACTCTATCTGCTTATGGGATTATGTAGACCTGATCCTTCAGTTTTTGAGGGTTTTACACTCATGTAAGACCCTCTATTTATGATATTATTGAAAATATGTGTGCATTGCAGGGACTTCTTCCTTAAACACTGATGGGTCATTCCATTTTGAATATTCAGCATTCAAGGGTTATAGTTTACCCTTTTAGGGTATTTCAAAGTGACTTTGATCACAATGATGTTTTCAAAAATTCAGCAAATACAAGAACAAATCAATAACTAAAAGTGTACTTCCTAATGCCTAGTTTATATTTGCCACAGAGGCTGTAAGATTTCTTTGTCGATTTTCCAACAATATTTTTTTGCATCGTAGAAGTGTACGGGCTGAGATGTTTTTTCACAATGTATACCATCATCGTATGATAATTTGTGTAAACTGATCAGGACATAACAGATACATACCTAATATCCATCAAAGTAACAGACTGATGTAAAGCTTTTACTCCATAAATACGCCTTTCTACACCTTCGCAAACAGAGTAGACCCAGATCAGACGGCTCCTGTAGGAGCCGTCTGATCAGGGTCTGCTCTGTTTGCTTACGATATAATAAAGATATGATTCTACAGTTTCTGCCAGAGCCAAATGTTCCTGCTATTATAATAATTAATCTAATTAATATTCATGACTTCATCCTTTCTTACATGAATACTGTAAAACAGGTTTTATTAGCGACAATATATATTTCGCGCTAATTCGCGAATGCGTTGCCCCGCGAATTCAATATTTTCGCTAATAAACCAGTAAGAAGTATAAAAAGGAGTAACGTCCGAAATCGGTATATCCGGAATATGGTCAGATTTATCACGTCGTCGTCCATGTGTTTTCTGAATTAATAACATTCTTCGCTCAACACAAATTGTTGGATGAAGTGTATTGCTTCCATATATTTTGTTTAATAAACAAAAAATGTTTAAATAAAAAATACAGACCGAAAAATGGAAGAATGTTTCTCTTCTTCATTGATCTTCGCGAAAAGGGAAGTAACTCTTATATACATACATGTATACATGTACGGCAAGTAGTAAATTGTCGTAGATAACATCTGGTTGTTTTTGTACAATTACGGAATTTTGAAACAGGTTTGACTCTATGTGTTTGTGAAAAACAATTCACTCATTTTGACTATTGAATACCGGCTTATGCCAAGCAGCGTTTAACAGATCAACACGTATACATACACAAACTTGTCAATTTGTTTTCACACGTTTACCGTCCAAGTCTCAATAGGGGCACTGATTTAACTGTTAGCCTCATAATGGACAAATCGTGATAACCATTTCTTTTGCAGACAGTTTTGATCCAAATAAGACCCCGAAGTAATAAATGAGTAGTAACTTTGTTGCTTACATTTCCACCATTTCATCAGTCCGGTGTGTCACGCTGTGCCATACATCCGAGTTTTGGGTAATGTTCTCAAAACAAATACACAATTGAATACTGGTAAATACAGGCCTTAACGCATACTATAAATTATTGATTGATAACCCCTAAATTGCCGACGGCAGTTACATACATTCGGCAGAAATTTATTCTTTGCCCTTTTTACAGCGTTCGGCAGAGTTTTATACGAGTCTATTTCCGTTTAGTTAATTTAGCGTGATGGACGCCATAGCGAAATCATCATGACGCGAATTAATACAAAATCACATTTACGCGAAATAATCATGACGCGAATATAACCTGTTTTACAGTATTCATGGAGTAAAGCGTTAACGTACTAACAAAGTATTACATATTTCTTGCTCCATTATGGAATATAAATAATGCAAGTTTTGATCATGGCATAAACAGTAGAATCAGATCTAAATATTTTGTAAGCAAACAAGGTAAGACCTTGATCAGATGGCTCCAACAGGAGATGCATTTGTATGCCTTTTTTGTAGATTCAGCTATGTCATACTTGTATTATAAAGATCTGAATTTATAGTTTCTGCCATCCCCAAAACATCTGGTGTTCATACGCCAATACATTTTATAACAATTCAACTAATACATATTCATGATGTTATTATTTCATACATGAGTATTCATCACGTTAACGGTTAATTTATAAATAGGTTTTACAGCATATGTGCCTTAGCTTTTCTAACAGTATGTGTGGAGCCCTGGTGAGGTGTGTCATTGAAAATGTGACATGTGATCAGAGTTAACCCATTACCTCAAAGGCTATTTTAGATACAACCTCTTTGCTTAAATCTACCGAAAAGGAGCATTAACTAGAGAAAAGGAAAAATTTTGAAACTTGTAGCAAATGCTCTATTTATCACAATGGTTTCACAAAGTGACTTTTACAGAGTCGTCAATATGGGGGAATGGGTTAACCATTACTGACGAGGCCTTTTTCTAGTGTCTACACAGGTCCGTTAAAAGGACACATTCCCAGTGCAAAATGGTAACATTTTTCCCAACTTTGGGTAAAAATTCCCAATAGAAACCCAGTTTTGATCAAATTGCTAAAAATAGAAAAAAATAAGTTAAAATGGAACCAAAAAATACTTTCCAAATCACTTGATTTTAACTTGACAAATTTCCAATTTATTTAATCCAATTTTTCCCCAAATCGCAAATCAAAGGCCTGCTGACACTTACAAGCAAGTAAAAGATTTCATCACTGAACTTGACATACAGCGGATTACTGATTACTATGAACAGCCACAACAGTTTTGGCTACTGATCTGGGTCTGATTTTTTTTCAATCTCCAGTGATTAGAATTTTCTCTATCAGTGTCCCTAAAATTAAAGATGGTTGCATCTCCTAAATTATCCTAATCGAACTGACAGAGGCAGATAGTGCAGATCCAGATCAAAATGCTCCATAAATACGTCTTTCTATGCCTTTGCAAACAGTGAAAACCCAGATCAGATGGCTCTTGTAGGAGCCGTCTGATCAGGGTCTGCTCTGTTTGCTCCCGAGATTGTTTCTTTACTTTCTTAAATGGCTACAACGTTCCACCTTCCATATTTCATTATATTACAACTACTTTGTCCATGAATATTCAGTATGTATTAAAATTTGGAATAAACATAGAACAGGGTAAGGGTTAATCAGTCTAATTTAAAGTATCAAAATACCATACTGACTTACTCAGCTTTACAAACCCATGGAGAGGGGATACCAGTTGTGCAAATATTTAACCCAAAATTTACTCCATAAATACACCTTTCTAGGCCTTTGCAAACAGAGTAGACCCAGATGAGATGGCTCTTGTAGGAGCTGTCTGATCAGGGTCTGCTCTGTTTGCTTACGATATAACATAGATATCATTCTAGTTTCTGCAATGGTCAAAACTTTCTGTTATCATGTTTCATTTTAAAAAAATAAATTAATTAATATTCATGATTTCATTATTTCTTACATGAATATTCATAGAGTACAGGGTTAAGGAAATAAGGGTAAGCTGCACTATTGTGCTGTATAGGAATCTACCTTTCGAGCCTACTTTCCCATCAGTGGTCAGAGCACAGCTCTGAATGTAATCGTCTACTCGTATAACTCCATCTCTCTCGGGCATTGAACATGCAGTCTCACTGCGAGCCATGACTACCCATATCTTCTTGCCATTGTATTCCATCTCTTTCAGTGAACGGGTATAAACATACTGTGTCATGCAGTCAAGGAAAGTATGTGATATCATTATACACATAAGAATGATTTTACCCTAGTTACTCTAAGCAATCTTCCCTTTCTCTTGGTTTGTAAAGCTGAATAAGTCTATTCAACAATGTTCTAATGATATCTTTAATAACCCTTTACTCCATCAATATTCATGTAAGAAACAATGATATCATGAATATTAATCAGATTAATTGCTATAATAGGACATTTACATGTGAATATTTGCTCAGGACAGAAACTGTAGAATCCTATCTTTATTATATCATAAGCAAACAGAGCAGACACTGATCAGATGGCTCCTACAGGAGCTGTCTGATCTTGGTCTACTCTTTTTGCAAAGGTGTAGAAAGGCCTATATATGGAGGAAAGGGTTAAATAAGATTGACATAGTGGCAAATAGTGCAGACATTGATCAAATTGTCCCACAACCCATTCCCTCATGTTGACGCCTTTTGACACCTATGTAAAACTCACTTTTTGAAACCATTTTGATACATAGAGCATTTGCTCTATAGCAGCATATGCTCTATTTATCACAATGGTTTCAAAACTACACAATTCTAAAAACAATCATTTTTTCTAGTACGTACATGCTCCTTTTTATTAGATTTATTCAAAGACGTTGAATCTAAAATTAGCCTATGAGAGAATGGGTTAAATAGCTGTTTGATTTAGGTCAACACTAATTGCCCATGTTTGTCTGTCAAAAATACTGTGTGCCTCTTTATCTTGGTAGTATAGCATTCACCTACCAATGAGAAGGTTGAGAATCTGAATAGCAGCAGATACTCGCACATTCCCATGTTGAATTACATCTACTAACTTGGTAAACCCTTTTCTCCATGAATATTCACATAAGAAATAATGATATCATGAATATAGATTAGATTCATTCTTATAAAGGCACATGAAATGTTTGGATATGGTAGAAACTGTAGAATATTATCAATATTATGTCATAAGCAAACAGAGCAGATCCTGATCAGACGGCTCCTATAGGAGCCGTCTGATCTGGATCTTCTCTGTTTGCAAAGGCATATATAGAAAAGATTTATTGATGGTTTAAAGGGTCAATAAAGGCTTGTTTGTCTAAAACTAAAATTAACAACACAAATACATAGGGTAAATAGAGGTATTATTGTAAAATAGAGCAACAGTGGCATGTATTCAAGTACTTAATTTATCATTTCTCCACAGAAACCAATGTTTTGACCACTCTTTAGAACTGTCCTCTGTAAAAATCGCTTTTTGAAACCATGGTGACAAATAGAGCATTTGTCCCATAGGAACAAATGCAGTGATTTTTTTACCTGCGAGTCCCGAGTCCTGTACTCACAAAAATATCTGGGGATGCAAAGTCTCAAATTATGTGAGACCCAATAATGCATCGAAATTTCTAACAAAATTAGTTTTGAAATTTATTAATATCTTAATTATAATCAATATCCAGTTTTTCACCAGCTACTAGTATGAAAAAGCCAGCTTTATAAATATCTTTGACTGGATGCTTTAAAGTATTTTCATAGAATATTTGGACTCATTCTTTCAATTTGGGGAATCGTAGATTTTCAGTTTATCGAGTTCCAGGACTCATTCCAGAAAATTTGTAAAAAAATCACTGCAAATGCTCTTTTTATCACAATGGTTTCAAAAATACACAGTTCTAAAATTTTCCTTTACTATTGTAAATTTTCCATTTCATTAGATTTATTTAAAGAGGTTGGGTCTACAATTGGCCTATGAGGGAATGGGTTAACCCATTCCTCATATAAACGTGTTTTCACACATTTGCAAACAGAGTAGACCCAAATCAGAGGGCTCCTGCAGGAACCATCTGATCAAAGTCTGCTGTGTTTGTCAATAGAATTTGACAGAAAGGTTTCTCTCCATCCTAACATGGCTACAATGTTCCACCTTCCATATATTTCATTATAATTATTTTATCCATTCAGTAAGTACTGAAATTTGAAATAAACACAGAACAGGGAAAGGGTCAACTGGGCCTTAAGGCTGTAAAGTCAGTATTCAAAAGGATACATCTCTGTTTGACATGGGCCATGGGAAGTTGACATTCCAGTACACCAATGATTTACCCTCCGCCTCAAATTCATACAGTTCTGAAGATAAAAAAAAATATGCGTCTAGGCAAATTCTCACAGTACAAAAAAAGATTTTACGAATAATTTTTATGACTAAAAATATGATTAACATAAATATCATTCTATTTTTATTCAAAGTTATAGATGTATGTAAGTATTAAAATGTTCATAGTAAGATATCACATTGCCAGTCTTGTATGACAGAAAAGGATTCAAGAACATACTTAACAATTTCTTTTCACCCTTACAGTGCGGGACACGAGTCACTAATGTCATTTGCAAACAGAATAGACCTAGATGAGAGGGCTCCTAGAGGAGCCCTCTCATCAAGGTCTATACTGTTTGTCATATTATCTTTTTCTTTCGATAAATCCCTTAATATTCACAATAAGCTTGACCTGTTTGAATTTTGGAATAGTCTATTTGAAAATTCAGCGTTGTAAGGGTTAAACACCTTTGCAAACAAAGAAGATCCAGGTCAGGTGGCATCTTTAGGAAGCCCTCCGATCAGGGTTTGCTCTGTTTGCTTTTGCAATAATTGAGATCTGACAGTATCTGCTAATTCTACAGTTTCAGTCATAGACATAACACTTGTGTGTCCATGTGCAAATTGTAAAAGTTAATCTAATTAATATTCATGATGTCATTATTTCTTACATGAATATTCATGGCATACGTAAAGGGTTAAACATTCAGATTTATGATACAAAACTTCAGCTAATTAATATTCATAAATTCATTAATTCTTAATGAATATTCATGAAGTAAAGGGTAAAATGGTCACACAGTGCCAAGCAGTTCGGACCAACTCCATATATGTATCCAAGCTGTTTCATACTTTGTGTACAGGAGCCGTCTGATCAGGGTCTGTTCTATTTGCTTTTTAAATGATATAGATTTGATTCTTTAAAAGGTTTACATTATAAAACTTCAGCTAACTAATAAATATTCATGAATTTCTTACATCAAGTTACATGAATATTGAACAGGGAAAGGGTTAATTAAATCTATGAAAGAAGAGCCTGAAGCAAAACACATTTTCTTGTAATTAATTACGCAGGTGGTGCAACTGAAATTACAGGCTTACCATTAACATAGGTGTCCCACTGTTTTCTGTATTGTGAATCCATGTACACCTGTGCACATATATCAGGAGCAACATCATCTAAAACTCCATAGATCTTATACTGGTACAGCCCAGATTTCTGCAACAGATATACAAATATAACCGTCAATGAAACATCAATAGATACTTTCAGGCAGGTGGCTGCTTAATGCATGGTAAAAGTCATGCAGAAAGCTCTTAGAGGAGCTTTCTGCATGACTTTCACCCTGCATCAAACAGCCACCTGTCTACAAAAGACTGATATTTATATTAAAAAATTTTAATGTCCGGTTTAGAGGAGTTTTACTGTATTTTTAATCTAAATGGATTGACAGAATGATAAATGGAATACCAACTGGTTGAATAATGAACATGGCTGACAGATTATGCGACTGATTAATATAACAGGAATGTATCAATAAGGATTACATTGTTTCCTGTCATGCCTATCTCACATCTCACTAAAATTTTGGCCTATGATGATTCCTGAAACTGTTCAGCTTTGAACTGAATCATAACACTTTACTCCATATATACATCTTTTATCACTTTTGCAAACAGGGTAGACCTAGGTCACTAAGTTTGCCTGTTTGAATACTTAAGCATTCAAACAAACTCAGGCAAATAGTCGGTTTGATTTGGGCCTACACTATTTACTACTTATAATGACTGACGTTTAACTCAAATCCATATCTATTCTTAGTCTCATTATTAACCCTTTCATTCATATAAATGCTTTTTCGCCCATTTGCATCAGACGGCTCCTAATCAGTGTCTGCTCTGTTATCTAATGGAATTTGAAATTTCTGTTTCTTTACTCCTAAAATGGCTACAGTGTTCCACCTCCCATATTTCATTTTAACTATTTTATCCAAAAATATTCAGTAGGTATTAAAACTTGGATTAAATAATAGATCAGGGAAAGTTAACGCTTTCCCTGATCTAACATCTGTGACTTGTCTATTCACTGCTGTATTGTTTAATTCTCATTGCCATTGCTGATCTAACGTACGTAGTTAGGTACCTTTCAATACATATATAGACCCGATAGGAATTTTTTTTCCGGGTAGTCAGTTTTTCTTGTTTTTCGATTTGAGGTACAAATAGATAGTTTTAGGCTAGTTTTACATACTTCAATCACAACTTTTGGTGTGTGTGTGTGTGTGTGTGTGGGGGGGGGGGGGGGGGCGGGTCTGTGGGTGAGTCGTTTGGAAAGAACTAGAAAATTGTGTCTGTAAGTTGCAGTGATGCCCGCATGGTGGTGCTTGACAATGATGCATGCGTGGTGATGCTTGGCAATCAAAAAATGTGACAACCAACTGCATGTAGAAACGTGTTACACGGACAGATGGACGGACATGTGCAAAACATAATGCCCACTGATCATCTTCAGCGGGTCATAAAGATTGCAGATCTTACAATAGAATTACAGGACCTACACATTTTTTTATATTTTTTTTTTTTTCATTTTTTTGGGGGGAGTCCTTTGGAAAGAACTAGAAAATTGTGTCTGTAAGTCACAGTGATGCCAGCATGGTGGTGCTTGACAATGATGCCCCCGTGGTGATGTTTGACACTGAAAAATGTGACAACCAACTGCATGTAGAAACGTGACACACGGACAGATGGACGGACATGTGCAAAACATAATGCCCACTGCATGATAATCTTCAGCTAGATGCGATATCGTAGCTGTAAGACTGATAATGACTAGCGTCCAGTTTACATATTTAGGAATAGAGCTACGTTATCGTATCTAATCTTCAGCGGGGTCATAAAAATTGCAGATCTTACTATAGAATTACAGGGCCTATAAGAACTAAAGAGTTCATACCTCATTGTACAATCTGTAAATTGTAACCCCGTGCGATTCTGTGAAAAACTCCCAACCATCAACCTGGGGTGCGTCCAGTTCTTGGCATGCCTTTGTGAACTCGGATTCTTGAAATAAACAAGTTGTTCCCTCTGCCATCGTGTCTGTATGTACTGATTTCCTCAAAGAAAGTGCGGTTTCTGTATACAGAAATAGAATTCAATTGTTCAGGTCCCTGTTTTTCACACGTTTGTGTTCAGACACGAAAATCACATGTTTGGGTCTGTCAAGATTTGTTTACTTCCGCTAACTCCTTGCGAACATGTCAACTTCCGGTCTATTCGAACCCTACATAATTCGACTCCCAAGTAATTTAAGCGTAACATTTTAAAACAACTCCTATAGATAACTGGCGTATATAAACACATACAAATGAATACCTATAATATTTCAAGGAAATATAGTTTTGCTGTGAGGTACGAAAAGTGATTTATTTTTTATTTAATAACATAGTGTCGGGAACCAGATGGTCACGCTCGGAACCTCAGCTATTTTTACGTTTGCAGATAATTTTCTCATTTTCGTAAAAAGCACCCATTCATTTCAGTCTTATACATTTTCTAAAATAAAGTGTATTGTTAGTAAATTAAATGTACTTTTATCAGTTTCGTTTAGTTTTAATGTATCTATAAATTCAGTAGAAGTATATAATGCTATAAAATGCCACAGTTTGGAGCAAGTTTAAATCTGACTGTGTACGTGTCACGAATTTATCTTCAGATCTTGCATAGTGCCATGCATATCCTTTTAATTTAGACCCGTGTTTCTATTGTTTTGCTTTAGATTCTTATGTAAACAGATATGTAATGGTAAGCTTAATACAGGAACAATAATTATTTACAATGAAAAATTCATTGTTATGCTTTAAAATAGGTAGAAATCGCCAAAATTTGGCACCAAAAGGACTACCGGTACATAATTGACCTAACCCAAGTAATACAGCTGAACGGCGACGGTTTCCATTTGTTTAGTGCCAAGTATTGTCTTTGAGACCTGACTTTCTATTGGATTTCTAAAGACTATTTTGACAACTGATCAATATGGATGGTCAGTATATTATTGTCACATGTTAAGGGAAAATCCATTAAATGTGTATTTAGGTGTGTACTTATAAAAGTGCACCTGTCGAATATAGTAATATACCTTTATGTCCAGAAGCGACTCTCTGGGGTTTGGCCTGTCGAAGATGCGTGTAAGCTTGTCAAGGAGAGGCACATATACACTGGAGAGAGAGAGAGAGAGGCCCGTACCCCCCCCCCCCCCCCCCAAGCTGGCTGCCAAGATACCATTTTTGTTAATGGGCCCCTTTTTAGTTTTCAGCTAGATCTACCGTTTTGAAATTTTACCAAGGCAATTTTTAGTGACCGATATTTTCCTCGGGGAGATTATCATTTAGTTCTCTATACAGACAGACAACCTTTGGCATGCTGTCATGCTGTGATCCACGCTTGGCCTATTTTGGTATGGACCAATCAGGGTAACCCCGCGGAGAACACCCAAATTACGCAATCACGAGTTGGTTCCAGTTTTCGCTGTACCGGAATTTAGCAAATGAATTGTTCAGGAACCAGTCATGACGAAATGCAAATTGCTGCGTTTCCACAAATACCACAAGTGGCACGTATATTAATTAAGCGAGGAAACATTGTCGCAAAATTAAGACGATGGGAATGACATATCAAGACGCTGTAGTATAGCTGCAAATAGCAGTATGCACTTCGACCGATAAGCGTTTTACTGACATTGATGAGTAACTATAGTAATAAAAAAATAACTGAACATTTCGAATGATAAAAAAAAGAAAAATGATCTTCGTCCCCGGGCCTATTGTACTGAATAAATCCAGGTTTCTTAACGTTTTTTCATGGATTTGTTTTGTAACTTGAGATGGGGAATTTTCCTAAAAAAAATGGGTGCAAAATAGTGAAAATACACATTTTGCCATTGGGAAAATACCCGAATAAGGGCTATAAAATCAGCCAAAATATTATTGTAAAATAAGACAAAATGGAATGTGGAATGTCTTTTTCAATTTATACATAAATCTGTTATAACCAGGTGAGCGAATAAGGGCCATATCATGACCCTCTTGGTAAACTGTAACACTTGATGTTTGTAGTTTTGATCAGGGTTGTTTTCACATTTAGAATAAAGAAATAAGCGGATGCTAGTTCTGAGATGAATAATGCCGAGTCTGTCCATGGCAAAAAACTTTAACCCTTTCCCTTATATAAACGTGTTTTCACGCATCTGCAAACAGAGTAGACCCAGATCAGACGACTCTTATAGGAGCCGTCTGATCAGGATCTACTCTGTTTGCTAATGGAATTTGATAGTTTTGTATCTTTACTTTCTAAAATGCCTATAATATTTGGCCTTCCATATTTCATTATAACTATTTTATCTATGAATATTCAGTAGGTTTTGAAATTTGTAATAAACAGAGAACTGGGAAAGGGTTAAGCATAATCAAATGTCTGTCTGTCCGTCAATGACAATTAACTTTAATCATGTTCATATTATGTGTCTGCCTGTCTGTCAATGGCAAAAAACTTTAGCCTTGATCGCAACTTTTGGTGTTAGTATAATTTGTATGAAGTCCCTGCATTGAAACATTGGTGATCATTCATCATGCTTTAAGTCTATACACTGAAATACAGGTGTAAAAGGAGCCGATTTCCTATATATTATAACATAAACTTATATCTTGATAGAGTGATTCAGATAGCAGGAAATTGCACCATTCAATGCGGCATACCAAAAAAATCGACTACCGGGAGGGGACACCCCTTCCGTGCCCACCCCAACTAGCCCCCCCCCCCCCCCAGCAAAAAAATCCTGGGTACGGCCCTGGAGAGAGAGAGAGAGAGAGAGAGGGAGAGAGCTGGGAGAAACATATAGACTACATGAGATTAAGAGATCACTATACGAAGAATAAAACATGGAGAAAACGTAGAGTCTAAGTTGTTAATTACGCCACATTATATAGATTCTGTAATAGGAGGTTAAAAAATGGCCTAGGTGTGCCTTCAGACCATAATGGCACACCTGGTGCTATTGTACGTGACATCAGGGGTGTCATTATGGCCAGAACGCACACCTAGGGCATATTTTGACCTTTTTATTGAATATCTTGCACTTTTTACTAGATCTATATGCCACCTATTATTTTAACACAATCTACCATCCCAAGAAATCACAGACATAGATCTAGATCTATACTTTTAAAAAATGAGGAAGGACTAGTTATGCCTTCATAAGGATTCGAATCCCCGCCGAAAAAATATGTAGTCCGACGTAATAACCACCAACACTAATGATGACAATGTCACTTAACATTAAATTTTGACAGCATTGTTTCAACTTATAAAACATCTTTTGAGAACTTCCGATAGTATCAGGATGGTGTGAAATAATGACGTCACAGCTGTCATTTTTGCTTAAATATTAGAATTGCTGTGATCTAATTGTTCGACCACTAAGGACCTTTTTCAACGATTATCATGTCAAAATACACGTCCCATTTTTGTAACATGCATTCAGCCATAAAATCAAAGATCAGGGCAATTCAAGTATTTAAGTATAATATTAATTACCTTTTCTGGAATTTTTTCTTCATTGTGAATTTGTGCTCCTGGGAGATAGCATGGATAAAGCACAACTGTTGAGGAATGCTGTGGAAAAATGACTTCGATATGACAGTCATTTGGAGTTTCTATCGAGTTTTTTTTATTGATTATTCTCTTCCATTTTATGGCTGAATGCCACTCGGAACACCTCGGCTATTTCGATAGACCACTATATTCCGAACTCTGACGGAATACGGCGAGTAGTTACGATTGGGCTGAATGCATCTAATAAAAATGTGACGTGTATTTTGACATGATTATCTTTGAAAAAGGCCCTTATTGGTCGAAATATTAGATCAATAAATTCAAGAAGTATTAAATTAATTCCCTTTTTGAATATTTTCTTCATTGTGTCATTTTTGAATAACATAAACAACGTTACTAGGTAGTACCGATCGATACAAACAAAGCAATTAATTTTAATAGAACCTTATGGTTGTATAAACTTTACGATTGTCCAGTTCATGAATACGATTTGACAACGACGTCAAACCCATTCTCCGGCCATGTTTTAAAGTATCTAGATCTATGTTGCTAACATCAACGCATTGCACGTGAAAAAGATCGTGGGCCGATCATGGATAATCGGCTTACCGTGCCATTATGGATTGGTCACATGACTCCGTAATGACAATTTTCTACGGCAATTTTGTTACTATTTATAGTAAGGTATTCAATAACATGGCTTAAATGAGAAATGTGTCATCTGCTTTATACGATTTATAAAAAAAAAAATTATGTTTTTCTTAAATAATCACTTAAATTATCAATGTTTTATCAAGTTTCACACGTGTCAAATGAAACCATTCCTTTCAGTTACAGCACGAAGTAAATACAGACGGAGTGGCATCGAACTATAAACCGATACAATGTACTGAAACACTTGTCGTCGCTTACCTGTACATCGTTATCGCTAAAATAATCGATATCGAGCTCTCGGTTACTGATTTTATAGTGAGGCGATCGCGAATTTTTAATAAAAAAATGTCACCAATATCTGCGTAAGTTTCTCTACATTCATTACATATCGTCGGATTTTTATATAAATGGTTTTGTCAGACAGCTTAGACATTTACTTCGTGGTTACAGCAGAACTTGAGCAAGCCGAGTGGCATGTAGAATTATAACTACGATCTTCATACATAGTATGATAGTATGTACACACATGTAGACATGTCACTCGTCTTGTTCAATTGTTGTCCCACCGCAAATAGGATGAACAAGTAGTACCTAATTACGAGTTTGCCAGACACCTACAAAGCTTTTATGTTAAAGGCATGGTTGCAAGCCCGCGAAACAGGATGAATGACCAATAGTTTAAAAAATAATAAAAGTATTCACGCGCTCACTATATTGTTGCGGGAGTTTAGTCTTTGGGGCCATCTTTCACACAATTTAAAACAGTTTAAAACAAACCATTTTTATCAAATATAATGTGATCTAGATCTATAAATCTGGGTCTAAACTATGAAATCGACAGTTTGCCGGCATATATGCGTCAATTTGGATAGGCTAACATAAAATGCTTATAAATATTATATATTGATAAAACACTTAAATAGATCTAAACATAGTTAAGATCTACCACTTTTTATCAAATATAACGCGGTTTTGATCTGGGTCTGAACTATAATTTGGCAGTTTCCAGTTTGTACATCAATTCATAATACATAATCCCTATGCAATAATAAGGTCGACGAAACGGCTTTATGTCTACTGCATAGATAAAGTAAGATAATGAAATAATGTGTAGATAAAAAATCTTCTCTGAATGTTCACACTTTTCCTGCAGAATTCTCAAGCTTCCGCCCCTTGCTACACGTTGTACATTGTTGCACGTTGTACACACCGGGCCACAAAGATTGCGTAATTTTCACAATGTGTATAATGTTTACACCTTCGCCAAGATACGTTTCAATAGACACTGGTACTGGTACCAGTTTCAAGGTCGATAATACTGCGGATTACGAAAGCCGAAAATGTCGGGGGCTAAAAACTTAAAAATATTGACAGATGAGGACAAAACAAAGTTAAATCGTGTTCATCAAGTGTATCTTAAACGAGCAGAGACGACAAATAAAGAAAGAGTGACATTTGTGAAGACATTCAACTGGAAAAACCGAGCGCTAGGCGGAGCACTGCTACTATTAGCTGGCGGAATTTGTATCCTTTTGATATATTTTTACTGTACAACTTTTATCAATTGGATTTTAGTATTTGAAATATTTTATTTTTTTCATACTTTGCGTTTAAATGAGTAAATTTAAACGCGGCTCATGTATTTTAGGTATAAGTTAATTTTCGGTCCAGGTCATTTCGACCGTCAAAGCATGGTGTGAAAGTTATTTTGTTATTTATGCTTATCAATCGACATAGTAGTCTTATATATCATGATGCCACCGGTTCTGACATATGTAAGTATTCATGACCGAGGAGAATAATTATATGCATGATTGTCTGCAGCTGAGTGATATGACAGTTGATCATCCTGGCTTTTTAGTAATTATCTCCCTTGCATTATACAATAATAGACTTGCTCACAACATTAATCATACTCTAGAACTAAAGAGTGGTCACAACATAGAGTTAAGGGAAGAAATAAATATGAGTTATTCTTGAAAATGGTTTAATTTACGCCATTTATCTGGACCTGTGTATGGGAAAATAATATATGTCGCCAGCATGTACCCAATTATCTTGAAACATTAATAGAGCTACAGATAACGATGCATACCAAAATACTATAATCATCATTTCTCCACCAATTCCTGTACTGTGACTGTTCTTTAGAATGTGTCTTCTAAAGAGTAGTCACGGTATAGGGTTTGGTAGAGAAATAAAGGAGCTACATGTATGTATGCTTGTGTAGCCAGGTTAGAGATTGTTGTGAAACAGTTGATAGACTTTACTGTGTGGCTTGGAAGCTCATTTGGTAGAGTGTTGGCATGGAAAGCCTGGGGTGCTTGGTTTGAGTCCCAGTCGAGTCACAACTTTTTCACTGTTACATTTAGCATCCATTTGAAAATAACCCACAAGGTGATTTATATGAAGATAATTTGTAATAAATATTGTAATAACAATGTGACAAACTCGTTGAGTGTTCTTTGAGTAAGAATTCAGGACACATTCTTGTGTAGAGGGGGTGTATGTAGCCGGTAGAGATTGTGGTAAAGCAGTTGATAGGCTTAGAATGTGGGGCTTGGTAGCTCAGTCGATGTAGTGTTGGCCAGAGGCCTTGGGTTCGAGCCCAAGTCAAGTCACAACTTTTTCCCCATGTTACACTGAAAAATGTTTAAATTTACGCATCTTATCTGGAGCTCTTAAAATTAACCATGAGCGAGTGGTCATTCATATAAGTATCTAATTAGGCAGATTTAAGCTCACCCAGTTTAACCCTTTCACCGCCACAGTCCAGTAAATCCACCACGACAAATAGTGCAGTCCCAGATCAGACGCCGCCTTTTCAAGGCGGCGTCTGATCAGGGACTTCACTATTTGTCTCAATCTCTAGTTCTATTTATGTGCTTTATTCCTTTGAAATTTGCATTTATTTATCTCATTTCCTTATTTTACTGAATGATTTAACAAACTTAGATTGCAGACGACAATTAGAAATTTGGCGCCGAAAGGGTTAATTATTTTGTCTTAACTTTGTAATCTCAGATGCCTACACAATGAAGGCTATCAAACAGGAGAACCTGGGCGAGGAGTACGATCGAACTTACAAAGACGAGTCAGCGACATAGCCAATACGAAGCAGATGTCTCTACAAACATTTGTCTGCAAGTGATAGTATACATGCGATGCAAGTGATAGAAGTGAAGTGGAGCTAATTTTATAAATAGGACTGTGAAACTACCTTTATTATCCTAAATATATAGACAGACAAATTTAGACAAATAGTATAGACCCAGATCAGACGGCTCGTTTAGGAGCTGTTTGACCAGGGTCTGCACTATTTGCTATATGTTGGTCTTATTTAAAGTTACCAGAATAGTGTCAAATTGAATAACTTAGCAGTACAGACCAGTGGAGGGGGGAGATTGGGTGTCCAAATTCTTAGGGTATTTAGTTTATGTTAGATATATGAAAGTGGTGTATAATTGAAGAACACAATGTTGTTTTGAGCTGACTATTATTACACAATATTTTAAATTAATAGATACTGCACTCAAGGCAGTGTATTGACTGGCAGTATACGGATGGACACAAGTTCAGTGAACACATCTGTTTTTGTATGATTACATGTACAATTAAAAAATTTAAATGTTCATTAAATAGTTCATTAAATGTTTTAACCATTGGTACTTAAGTCATGTGGTGTCTTGCAAAAATATGCATATCCAATCCATAGATACGCCTTTTTAATGTGTTTGCAAAAGAGTAAATCCAGATCAGATGGCTTCAGTTTGTTTATGAAAAAAAATAGATCTGATTCTACAATTTCTGCCATATCCAAAACCTTTGTGTGCCATATGCCATTATAAAAATGCATCTTATTAACTAATTCCATCATGGGCTATTTTTGTATCCAACCTCTTTGAATAATTCAACCAAAAAGGAGCATTAACTAGAGAAAAGGAAAATTGTGTAGGTTTGAAAACATTGTGATAAATAGAGCAATTGCTCCTATGGAGAAAATGCTCTATTTATCACAATAGTTTCAGAAGGTCACTTTTAAAGAGACATCAAAAGGCATCAACATGAAGAAATCATGGGTTAATATTCATGGTACATGTATCACCAAGAAAGCATGAATATTATAACTACAATGTCAGGTTTTGTAGACAAGTATTTTGTTTCGATCTAGATTGGACTGTTAACTGTAAATAAATTTAAAATAATAAATTTCGAGGGCTTGGTGGAAAACTATTCTAACTCCTTCACTTTAGTGAAGGAGTTAGAATAGTTTTGCACCAAGCCCTCGTGTTGATCAAGTGTCAAACAGTTTGGATCTTATTACAGTAAAGTTCCGCTAATGCGACCACCTAAAAGAGGTATAATTCTGGGTGCTAGATGCAGGTGGTAGCTTAATGCAGGACAAAAGAAATACAGAAAGCTCCTTGAGGAGCTTTCTGTATTACTTTTGTCCTGCATTAAGCAACCACCTGCTTATAAAGGCACCCATGTTTATTCATTAAGTGGTCGCATTAGCAGGGTTCTACTGTAGTTATTAGTCTCATCTCAATCCAAGCTGCTTTCGTATACATGTATGTCAGTCATGTTGCAGCTAGCAGGAAGAGAGTTAAAACATTTCCTCAGCGTGACACACTTTCTATGCCTCTGTAAAAGTCACATTTTGAAACCATTGTAATAAATAGAGCATTTTCTCCATATGAGCAAATGCTCTATTTACCAGAATGGTTTCAAAACTACACAATTCTAAAATTCCCCCTTTTTATACAAATGTAGTTCAATAATTCAAAATCACTATGCTTTACTGCAATAATACACTCCAGATTTACACTCTAGCAAAATGCATCTACAATATTTTTCACTCTGCTCACTTAGCCTCACTAATGCCCAGGAACTCTTGGATGTTTTATATGTTGTTAACATTATGCAGGTCATCTGCTGGTCAGCATAATGTACTACGAATACCTTCTGAACTCTGTGCAATTAATGCCTGCAAATATTGTTGTCTGCTGCAATTTTTTTCTTCCCTGTCTTTTCAAAAACAGATGTCAGAGTGAAAAACAGTTTGGACCATGATGAGGTGCCATGTTACTCAGCATCTCATCTGGATCCAGACTGTCTTTGGTCAGAACTTTGTATGTCCTAGCTTGCATAATCCAAATTACTAAATACATGTAATATTATTGCCTTCTACCCTGTTTAAACAATTTTACTATTGGACAGAATCAATAAAAATGGAACATAGGAAAGGGATGTTTTTTCATTGTGGTGAAATTGTATAAGGAGGTCAAAGAATTTCCATAAGCCAACAGAGCTATAGGAGCTGTCAGATCTGGGTCCACTGTGATTGCAAAGGTGTGAAAAGGCGTTTATGTGAAAGAAGGGGTTTACTTCTTTAAAAAAAATCCAATTAATTTGAAAGTTTACGACCAGCCTAGATTTCGAGGAATCTATATGAAAACAGAAATTGACATTCATTAAAGTTCTATGGTTTGAATGGCATTTGACACCAAGCTGAAAAAGATCAGAATTCAAAGGTGGTTACCAAGTATTGATGTGATATACTTACGTATAGCAAGCGTTGGTCCTTTGTTACATTATTATACCCTGCAAAGAAAGTTTGAAGGAGAGTGGGGTATACTGGAATCATCCCAGTGGTTTTTGGTATACCTAATAACCACAAATTCTAGATGTGAAAACTGAATTTTCATGTGTTTAGTGCCAGGCTTTGCAGAATGATTTCACCTTGAACTTTTAAGTATTTTGGGTCATTTTGTCATAAAACGTTGGTAGTTGGTGTCGCGAATTCTTCCATCAATTTGAAAGTTATTTAATTGATACTTTCTACATGTATAATCATAATAACCGCGAATAGATTTACAAGAAGCAATTTTGATATGATTAGTGTAGGGCATTACAGAAGTATCTCCCCTTGAACCTGGAGTATTTTTTGTCAATTTGGCATGGCACATGGGTAGTTGGTGTGACAAACTCCTTTAATTTGAAAGTTATTGAATTGATATTTGCCATACATAATAACCACGAATAGCAGATATGCAAGACACACTTTTCATGCATTTAGCTTGAGATATTGCAGAGTTACCTCCCTTTGAATGTTTGTTTTTTGTCATTTTGGCATGGAACAATAGATTGTTGGTGTTTCGAACACGTCCATCAATGCCATAGTTATTAAATCGATACTTACCATACATAATAACCAAAAATAGCAGATGTGCAAGACGATTATTGTGTGTTTAGTGGGAGGCATTGCAGAAGCATCTCCCATTGCACTTTGGTTATTTTCGGTCATTTTGATGTGAAACATGGGTTGTTAGTAGTTGGTGTCACGAGCTTATCCTTCAGTTTGAAAGTTATTGAATGATACTTGCCATACATAATAACGACGAATGGTAGATATACAAGATGCAATTTGCATGTGTTTACTGCCCGGCGTGGCACAATTGTCTCCCCTTGAACTTTGGATACTTTTTGTCATTTGGGTCAGTAATACGTGTAGTTGGTGTTGCATTATTAGCCCTGAATTTGCAATAAGGGCTGCGGAGGTATACTGATAATTTCTTGATACTTTAACCCATTCCCGCATATTGACGCCTCTGTGAAAGTCACTTTTTGAAACCATTGTGATAAATCGAGCATTTGCCCCATAAGAGCAAATGCTTTATTTATCACAATGCGCGCCTACAGTTTAAAAAGTACACACTTCTAAAAGATTTCTTTTCTGTAGCAAGTGCTCATTTTCGGTAGATTTATTCAAAGAGGTTGGATCTAAAATTAGCCTATGATGGAATTGGTTAAATCAGGTGAAAGTTCCAATAGCGCATTGATATATGTATGCAAGCTAAATGCAGTTGGATTCACCTTGAATATTTCGGAGTGTGTTGGGGTTCGGGTTTAATCTCAGTTGAAAGACAATAAAGGTGTATACAGTCTCAATACACATTCAACATATAAGGAAATCGACCAGAAACAAACGGCAAAAGACTTAAGGAATTAAGGTAACATACCATACAAAACATAGACACATGTACATGTTTAAATTCTAACATTGTACATAAAAAGAAATGCCGTGGTGTGCACAGATAACACGCCTGACCTAGTACAATTACTTGCATAGTTAACATAACACAAATAATATTTTGCTTAAGCAAAAACTATAGAATCAAATATATTTAATTCCATAAACAAACAGGACGGACCCTGGTCAGAAGTCATTTCCTACACAAATATTCAACAGGGAAAGGGTTAAAGTTATTCTTTTGAAGTCAATTCAAGTTTATAAGTGTCGAGCCCGACCTTGCTGGTACTATCTTTATCCTTACCCATCTCTAAAAATTATGTCTACTTAAATTTGTATATAGTGCAGTTTTGAGTCTTTTAACTACTTCAGTTCGATCAAGCTTATGAGAAACTGTTGATCGAGCATCAAAGAGCCTGTATCCTGTTACTCGGTGTCTCATATGGCTCCAAGCTGTTTATAAAAGAATCGAGTCTCGATTTGTGAGAACCCAATCCCTCATAGACTATTTGTAGACAAAACCTCTGTGAATAAGTCTGCTGAATAGGGGCATTTACATGTACTAGAGAAAAAGAAAAAAATAGATTTGTGCAATTTTTAAACCATTGTGATAAATAGAGCATTTGCTCATGCGGAACGTCATGAATGCGCTTTTTATCACAGTGGTTTTGAAAAGTGACTGTTATAAAGGCATAAATGGGAATCAATATGAGAGAATGGGTTAAAATGGGTATTGAACTGACTTCGTGGTTAATGTATATCGTACTGATACCTACTAAACTGAAAAAGTCGATAAAGGTACATTTTGAAAAAACGTCCAATTTACTAATATAAATAGTCAATCGTATGAATTTTCAGACGTTGTTGGTGTAATTTTTCAGTTTAGCAGGATCTCCAAATGCGTAGATCTGCATAATACATTCATTCGATGCCGATACAGGTCTATGATACTACGGCCATTCCATCTCCCCGTCCCTCCAAATCTTCTAAGCTTTCGTATTACTCCTTTTATACTCACCGACTTATTCTAGAAATAACATTAATTTTATTCTCTCTGCATTTGGTACATGGAATGTGAGCTATTTCTGTGTCTGTGGCATAAATATTTCCTTGCTCTGTAAGTATCGCTTGCTGATTGCGATTCTGCAACAAGCAAGCCTTGTCCCATTGCACAGCCAGGGAAGATTACCTTGGGTCAGTGGAATAGCTATGGTCTCATCAATCTTCAAAGTTTTAGGGCTGACTACGCGAATTTTCGAGCTATCTGTTTGCTTTGTATTACACGTGACTTTAGTCCCTGTAATGATGTAGAAGCTTCCTCTATACTGGGTAACTCCAAATTTCTGCTCATGAAAGTTTTCTATTTTCCCAATTATGCCAGCCTTCTTGTATGACGTCACAACAACATGGCCATCAGAGGCGATGACATAATTAACGCACCCACAAGCGACAGTGCGTGCACCTAGGCCCGGGAGTTTTAATGTGTCAATACGTGTCACTTGGTTCGTTTTGGTGTCAAATCTTTGAACAGAATCGCTCCCTTCACCATTCCCGCCAAAAAGCAATACCGTCTGCTCACAAACGGTTGCAACTGCATTCGAAACTGGGTCGAGTAGTTCTCCATACGTGTCCCAGGAAACGGCATTTATTTGATACCCTTCGATGGTTTTTGAATTTACACCCTCTCCTCCTAAGGTGTAGATGATGTCAGAAACACATACCATCGCGTGGTGATAGCGACCCGTTGGCATCTTGATCAAAGACACCCACGCGCATGTAGACGCTTGGAATCTGTAAAACCCTTCCCGGTGATACTGACCACCAGAAACAAATATGTCATCACCATACGTGCATGTCGCATAATGCGACCCGACATTTTCCGGTAGACTTGGCAAAGTGTACCATTTTCGTTTCAAGAAACTATAACAGCGCATCCCAGACCCTGTGTAATCTGACGTATCTGCTCCACCCATGATTACCAATACGTCCTCTTGCTTGCTTGTGGCACGATGTGTCATATGCATTGCGGAATACGCGTGTTTCTTTGCAGGACACATGCGGTAAACATATGCTTCCTGTACCTTTTCTTGGCTTCCCTGAATGGCCGCAAAAGTTTCGTTCTGGCTCAGATTTTGAATGATATATTCTGAAGAGCACAGTGGTATTCTCAGAGAATTCAGGATTTCAGCTGTTTGTCCTTGCCGATGTTCTAAATCAGCATTGAGCCACTGAATAGCAGCGTCGCAAACTATGTCTTCACTTTTAATATTAAGATTATCATCGCGTAGCAGGGCAACTATCGTATCAAATGGAAGTAAAGCGAGGTCTTCATTCTCACAAAGTGATGAAAAGTTTTCCAACATGAAGGTCCATACAATACGTTCCAGTTGTGTGCAGCTGTATTTCTTAGCTGTGTACCAGATATCAATGAAACTGGAAACCGACAACTTCCCAGATAAATGGCTCTCACATTGTTCCAGTATGGTACCGATCTGCATCATGGAAGCGATTTCCATAACATCTTCAACATTGTCTTCATTGACGATATTTATTCCTCTGTAAATGCTCTCAAGAAGAGACTCGAACAAGTCGGCCTTCATATCGTGTAAGATTACCTTGGAATCGCGTGATTCCTTCATGTCATGAGTAAACATGGCGGTGAAGTATGGGGAAACGGCACATAGCACAACCTTGTGGCATTTGAATGTAACGCCATCGGCAACAATCATGACGTCACAACAGGATCCTGATCGCCGTAGCTCCCAGAGTCCATCCCCAAGTGCTGAGAGAAGATTCAGGCGTATCCTTTCTGTTGAACCTAGTTAACAGAAGAAAATCACCAAGTAATAAATCGTAAACTTTCGCTTTAAAGCTGGTTATGCTAACTTGAAAATATATATGACCCTGTGGTTATACAGCTTTTTGTTCGAGTCTGAGATCAGTCTCAAGTATCTGATTGGTCAGTGCTTGAGAATGATCTCAGACTAGGACTAAGAAGTTTTATAACATTGGAACATGGGCACGGACTACTCTCTAAAATGTGTAGAATCATTTCAAATTTAATAATCATATGCAATGAATTTATCCATAATTAGTGTAAAGTTAACCATTCGAAAGCTGCCTATTGAAAGTGAAATGACCCATTAAGCCTCTAACGATGGAACTCATTCAAACTTGCTAAAGAAACAACAAACAGTACAGACACTGATCAAATAATTCCTCTAGGAGCTCTCTGGTCTGGTAGACTAAGGCAAGGCAAAAGCAATGCAGACACATTTTGCTCAGTATTAACCAATCGCAAGATTGTTTAAGACTCCTGTATTAATTAATTAAATAATCGCGTATAATAGATTATAGTGCAATGTAAGTAAAACAGTAATTACATTGAACATTTTATATATATGTACTAATATAAGCGTAAAATATTTAGAATAAGAATTTATTCAGAACTGATTTACATGCTTAACTCTGTCGAGATCCGTACAAACGTCATAATCTGAACACATACCATTTGCATCCATGTTGACACCTTCCTGACGACCGTGTGTGGTAATCAATGTCAAACTGTTAATATGCTTTTCCTAATTATAATCTCCACTTATCCCCATATCTAAATCTTACTAACCACTTATAGTTCATTGAAAGTTGAACTTATCATAATTTCCGATCTTAAATCTATACAAAACAACAGATCAATAATCTTGTTTAGTTAGCCTTTAACCTAAAGAACATGTATATTTATCTTTGTTTAAGTTTTTTTCATAATACCAATCATACAAAATCATCATTATGTCTATAAATAAACCATGCCATTCATATATAAATTACGAGAGATTATACATATATATAAAATCATAATTATATACTTATTGCACTATAACTATGCAATAAGTATGCATGTAGGAATGCTTTAACCACATCATGAGTAAGTATAACTTAACATTTTTACTGTAATTTCATGGGAATTTTTGATAAGACAAAAACTACTGGATCAAATTTGTATAGTTCAATAAGCAAACAGAATAGACTGATCAGTATCTTCTATAAGAACCGTCTAATATGGGATCTCTATTAGCAAAGGTTGTTTTTTTTTTAAAGAAAAAGGTGTTACCATTAGAGAAAGGGTTAACCCTTTCGCTGCCAATGCCGGATCTGTGATTACCTATGCAAACAGTTTGGATCCAGTTACTCGGCGTCTCATCAGGATCCAAACTGTTTGTTACTGTTACTATGTTTTTGAAACAAAAATGAAGAAAATCAAAAGAATGAAAATGTGTAGCAGACGACAAAGTTTGGCAGCGAAAGGGTTAAGGTAGTGAGATACAATTCGATACGTGCAATAAATACTCTCGCGGTTGTAAAGCATTGGTAGTAACAAACAGATTGGGTTTCAAGCGAGGGTATTGTTGTAAGCAACACTATGTGCCTCTAATACTGACAGACGGTTACAAACAGCTTGAATCCAGACAATACGCCGAGTAAATATTGTAACGAACATGGGTTAACAGGCATTACTTTTGTGAGCATATGGCGGATTAATCACAGACTGCAGTTCATTTAACAATTCTCACATATAAACGCTTTTCACGCCTCTATTACAAACAGAGAAGACGACACAGACCAGACAGCTCCTGCTTATGGAGTTATAAAGATCTGATCTTACATTTTTATCAAGGAATAACAAATGAAAGGTTACTTAATAATAATAAGGTCAATGAATATTCATGAAATGACCAGTTCATGCATAAATGTTTATCAGGGAAATGATTAATATGTTTCCCGCACGCCAATGGAAATGAAGAGATGCCTTAAAATTTATGTTCTGAACGAATGTTAACATGCACCCGTCGGACTTTGGGTAATGCCCATCCCTTGGCACTAAATACAGATAACACCCGTGAATAGGCCCTATACTGAGCGCTGCTGCCAGTCTTGACGACTTATCTCGAGTTTCACACTTTATGAGTGTACCCCCTCGTAGATATATACTCACAATTACCATAACAGGTAAGGGTTAATTACACAATTTTTAGACAATGGCTGCATCGGCCATTGACAAAATATTGTTTATCCCGCTAACTGCGACCTTGATTGCATTACCCCTTTCGGTACCAGTAATGTCGTCTGCTGGACATGTTACATGTTACATGTTAGAGTTAGAGTTGCAATTCTTCCATTTTCTTTAAACAACATTAAACAGAGTGTCAAACAATTTGGATTTTCTTGAGACGCCGGGTTACTCGGCGTCTCAGATGGATCCAAACAGTTTGGATGTGATATAGGCCCGTCAACGTGGCACGGGAAGGGCTAAGAAACCAGTTAAGATGTCGGTGAGTCGAGTCCACAGATGCCCATCGCATGCTATGTCTCGACAGCAACAATTTTTTTTCGCGAAAAAAAAACCCGTTTGTTTGGGTTGGGTCAGAAAACTATATTTTGGTATGTTTTAGATACTTATGACATGTGATTAAAAAATAATGTTTTTGTGATGGAGTTGTTGTTGTTGAGGCATAGCATGCAAAGGACACCTGTGGGTGAGTAGGCATCTCAGAGATATTTTAATTGTTAGTCACTCGATCTATAGTTAACCCTTCACTCCATAAGTTCACCTTTGCAAACACAGTAGACCCAGGCCAGACGGCTCCTATTACCACATGTAAGAGCTGTCTGACCAGGGTCTACTCTGTTTGCTTGTGAAATAATATAGATACGAGTCTAAACTTTCTACTCTAGTCAAAGATTCCTGTGTCCATGTGCTATTACAAAAGATATTCTTATTAATGTTCATGATGTCATGATATCTTACATTAATATTCAAGGAATATGTGGTTCAAACCATTAAGCTAGTCGGCATTGTTAAGGATAAGTAGCAGACGACAATTCTCATGACGGGTTAATCCCTTTGCGTCATGGATATTCATGTAAGAAATGCTGACATTGTGAATATTAATGAACTGAACTTTTATAATGGTATACAGGAGAAGTTTTGAGAAAAACATAATTAGGGCCCGCATGAAAATGCGAGTGCCCTATAGGAATCAGCTTATCCGTCTGTCTGTCTATCTATTCGTCTGTCCGTGTTTGGTTTCCGCGCAATATCTCCTTAAGGAATGGTCCAATTTTCACCAAACTTGCTCTGTGTACTTGATATCCAAGTACGTCGCATGGGTTCTGTGTTCGGCAATTTCCGCGCATTTTTTGGTAAATTACGGGCAATTTAACTTAGGCTGCTGCAATCTGATTGGCCAATTTGTTTCCGCGCAATATCTCCTCAAGGAATTGTCCAATTTTCACCAAACTTGCTCTGTGTACTTGATATCCAAGTACGTCGCATGGGTTCTGTGTTCGGCAATTTCCGCGCATTTTTTGGTAAATTACGGGCAATTTAACTTAGGCTGCTGCAATCTGATTGGCCAATTTGTTTCCGCGCAATATCTCCTCAAGGAATTGTCCAATGTTCACCAAACGTGCTCAGTGTACTTGATATTCAAATACTTCGCACGGGTTTTGTGTTCGGCAATTTCCGTGCATTTTTCGGAAATGAGGGGCATTTTCACTTAGACTGCTGCAATGTGATTAGCTGATTGGTTTCCGTGCAATATCTCCTCAAGGAATGGTCCAATTTTCACCAAACTTGCTCAGTGTACTTGATATGCCTATATTATTGGAACCAATAGGTACAGGACTTCCATACTTGGTATGACCATGCCAACAGTTTTGCACTCCTGACCTTGACCTTTGACCTACTTTTGCAAAAATCTTTAAAGCCTATAACATTTGAACAAGTGGATATAGGGCTGCCATACTTTATCTGCACCTTTCTTGTGTCAAGACTTTTCCAACAATATCATTGTTTACCCTTCTGATCGTGACCTTGACCTTTGACAAACGTTTGCAAAAAATATACACTGCCTATAGCATTGCAACCAGTAGACATAGGGCTTCCATACTTGGTATGACCATGCCAACATGTTTGCCGTTCAGACCTTGACCTTGACCATTGACCTACTTTTGCAAACGTCTTTAAATGCATTCACTTCCATGTTTGGTATGGATCTTTTCTGTCTTATGACTTTCTCAAACATACCAATGTTTTTAGCTCACCAGAGCACAAAGTGCTCAGGGTGAGCTTTTGTGATCGCCTGATGTCCGTCGTCCGTCCGTCGTCCGTCGTCCCGCGTCAACAATTTGAACCTTTAAAAATCTTCTCCTCTGAATCTACAGGGTTCTCAGCTTTCATCTTTGGTACATAGCATCACCTATAGGTCCTCTACAAAAGTTATATAAATAATGCCCCTGGGG
The DNA here is from genome assembly GCA_963576725.1 of Azorinus chamasolen. Lineage (NCBI taxonomy): Eukaryota > Metazoa > Mollusca > Bivalvia > Cardiida > Solecurtidae > Azorinus > Azorinus chamasolen. Next base: position 29,382,016 of record OY755248.1, read on the forward strand.
TCAAAATTGGCCCCGCCCCAGGGGTTCCATGTTTTCAATAGAAACATATAGTAAAACTTTGAAAATCTTCTCCTCTGAAACCAGAAGGTTCTCAGCTTTCATATTTGGCACATAGCATCATTTTCAGGTCCTCTACAAAAGTTATATAAATTATGCCCCTGGGGTCAAAATTGGCCCCGCCCCAGGGGTGAGAAGTTTTCAATAGAAACAAATAGTGAAATCTTTGAAAATCTTCTCCTCTGAAACTGAAAGGCTCTCATCTTTCATATTTGGCACAGAGCATCATGTTCAGGTCCTCTACAAAAGTTATATAAATTATGGCCCTGGGGTCAAAATTGGCCCCGCCCCAGGGATGGGCAGTTTTCAATGGGAACAAATAGTGAACTCTTTGAAAATCTTCTCCTCTGAAACTGGAAGGCTCTCAGCTTTCATATTTGGCACAGAGCATCATGTTCAGGTCCTCTACAAAAGATATATAAATTATGCCCCTGGGGTCAAAATTGGGCCCGCCCCAGGGGTGGGAAGTTTTCAATAGAAACAAATAGTGAAATCTTTGAAAATCTTCTCCTCTGAAACTGGAAGGTGCTCAGCTTTCATATTTGGCACGTAGCATCATGTTCAGGTCCTCTTTAAAGGTTATATTAATTTTGGCCCTGGGGTCAAAATTGGCCCCGCCCCAGGGGTGGGTACTTTTCAGAATAGAAACAATAGTGAAATCTTTGAAAATCTTCTCCTCCGAAACTGAAAGGCTCTCATCTTTCATATTTGGCACAGAGAATCATGTTCAGGTCCTCTACAAAAGTTATATAAATTATGGCCCTGGGGTCAAAATTTGCCCCGTGCCCCGCCCCAGGGGTGGGCTGTTTTCAATGGAAACAAATAGTGAAATCTTTGAAAATCTTCTCCTCTGAAACTGGAAGGCTCTCAGCTTGCATATTTGGCACAGAGCATCATGTTCAGGTCCTCTACAAAAGATATATAAATTATGCCCCTGGGGTCAAAATTGGCCTGCCCCAGGGGTGGGAAGTGTGCAATAGAAACATATAGTGAAAACTTTGAAAATCTTTTCCTCTGAAACTGGAAGGTTCTCAGCTTTCATATTTGGCACATAGCATCATGTTTAGGTCCTCTACAAAAGTTATATAAATTATGGCCCTAGGGTTAAAATTGGCCCCGCCCCAGGGTTGGGCAGTTTTCAATAGAAACAAATAATGAAATCTTTGAAAATCTTCTCCTCTGAAACTGGAAGGCGCTCAGCTTTCATATTTGGCACAGAGCATCATGTTCAGGTCCTCTACAAAAGTTATATTAATTATGGCCCTGGGGTCAAAATTGGCCCCGCCCCAGGGGTGGGTAGTTTTCAGTAGAAGTATATAGAGAAAACTTTGAAAAATCTTCTCCTCTGAAACTGAAAGGTTCTCAGCTTTCATATTTGGCTCATAGCATCATGTTCAAGTCCTCTACAAAAGTTATATAAATTATGTCCCTGGGGTCAAAATTGGCCCGCCCCAGGGCCGGCTAGTTTTCTATAAAAACATATAGTGAAAACTTTGAAAATCTTCTCCTCTGTTTGTCTGGTGAGCGCTTCAGGGCCATTCTGGCCCTCTTGTTTTTTGATGATAATCAGTCAGACATGTTTTCATATCTGTAAATCTGTAACTGTGAAAGAAATGAAGGGGTTCGTAATCAGTGACTTAATTCATTCCCTCCTAGACTATTTTAGACCAAACATCTTGGAATAAATCTACCGAAAAGGAGCATTTATTAGAGAAAAGGAATTCTTTTTAGCTCACTTTGTTCTCACTTTGTGCTCAGGGTGAGCTTTTGTGATTGCTCGATGTCTGTCGTTTGTTGTCCGTCGTCAACAATTTGAACCTTTAAAAATCTTCTCCTGAATCTACAGGGTTCTCAGCTTTCATCTTTGGCACATAGCATCATGTTCAGGTCCTTTACAAAAGTTATATAAATTATGCCACTGGGGTCAATATTGGCACCGCCCCAGGGGCGCCTTGTTTTCTATAGAAACATAGCAAAACTTTGAAAATCTTCTTCTCTGAAACTGGAAGGTTCTCAGCTTTCATATTTGGCACATAGCATCATGTTCAGGTCCTCTACAAAAGTTATATAAATTATGCCCCTGGGGTCAAAATTGGCCCCACCCCAGGGGTGGCAAGTTTTCTATAGAAACATATAGTGACTTTGAAAACTTTAAAAAAATTCTCCTGATTATCTGGTGAGCGGTATCAGGGCCATCATGGCCCTCTTGTTTATTATTTGACCTTGACAGTTGACCTACTTTTGCAAAAATATTTAAAAGCCTATAACATTGGAACCATTAGACACAGAGCTTCCATACTTGGTATGACCATGCCAACATATTTGCCCTTCTGACCTTAACCTTAACCTTTGACCTACTTTTGCAAATCTTTAAATGCATATATTGAAACCAATAGGCCTAGGACTTCCATACTTGGTATGTATCTTTCCTGTCTTAAGACTTTCCAACCATACCAATATGTTTTACCATGTGACCTTGACTTTGACCTACTTTTGCAAAAATCTTTAAATGCCTATAATATTGGACAAGATTGGCAAAGGGCTTTTATACTTGGTATGACCTGATCTTCACCTTTAACATACTTTTGCAAAAATCTTTAACTGCCAATTACATTGAACCAATAGACCTAGGGCTTCCATACTTGGTATTTAGCTTTTTTGTTTAATAATCTTTTTTAAGTTGCTGAAAATTAGTATTTGGTTGCATTTTGGTTCTGATATTGATGCAGTAAAGTTTAAATTGGAAATTGAATGATTTTTTTGTTCAATATGACACGTTTTAGACTTAACGTTTAAACAGGCGAGCACCAGGTGGCGTTGGCACCACTTCTGGTTTTAAATTGCACACATTTTCACTTAGGCTGTTGCACTCTGATTAGCCGATCGATTTTCGTGCAATATCTCCTCAAGGAATGGTCCAATTTTCACTAAACTTGCTCAATGTACTTGATATCCAATTACCTCATATGGGTTCTGTGGTTGGTATATTCTGCACATATTTATTGATGATGCAATCTGGTTGGCTGATTATTTCTGTGACATATCTTCTGAAAGATTGGTCCGATTTCTATCAAACTTGCTCACTACATGTATACGCTTATTATTCAAGTACCTAGCAAAGAGTACTTACTTAAGCAAACTACATGCATATTTAATTATGCTGTTGCAGGTCTGCATTAGGAAAATCAGGCTTACAATATGCAGGCGTATGCGATACCTCCTATGCGGGCGGGGCCCTTCATCGACAGTAGTCTAGTTATATCTATACTCATTAAATCATAAGCAAACGGAGCACATACGGATCAGACAGCTTCTAAAAGAGTCTGATCTGAGTATACTCTATTTGCTGTGGCATTATCTATCAGGTAAAGGGTCACGGGACCCCCTCCAAATGAAACAATGGACATGTTTCACAAGTCGTTGTGGAGAAATATACCGCAAACAATTTTATTCAATTCGTCCAAATACAGTAGAACATGTCTTAATCGGTCATCAAAAATATCTTACTATGGACTTGTAAGGCATGTGGTAGCTTTTTGCAGGTCAAAAGTAATGCAGAAAGCTCCTATAGGAACCGCCTGCTTTTAAAAACTACGTTCAATAACTAAATGGCCGCTAGTGTGGTTTTACTGTGTGTTTTGTCTATGAATCGAATATTAGCCCTTCTCTTGCTGAATTTTAAAATACATTTCTCCTTCTTTACACATGCCCTGTTGTATAATTACATATATCTTCACTGTGTACACGTCTTTCGCTGTGCAATCACTGCTGTGGAGTGCACTGGTTGAACAATAAACTTGTAAATAGTGCAGACCCTGATGAGACAGCTCCTGCAGGAGCTGTCTCATCTGGGTCTTCACTATTTACAGGTAGGTATATTGACGTGAACAGCAAGCGAAGGGTTAGTTTTGAGGGATATGATGGTGGTGGTGGTATTTGTGGTGTTAGTGTTAGTATTGCAAACAGTGCAGACGTTTATCAATGAGAAGACTCCTGGTCTGAGTCTACACTATTTGTTTATAGGTAATTGTACTCGTTCGAGGACAGTTGGCAAAAACCCAGAGAAGACAAATGAAATGCAATAATGCTATCAACAATAGACCTACAATTAGTGTAATTAGAAATGGTAGATAATCCCCTTGCATGTCAACTATGGTTATGCCAAAAGATGACCTAAATCTGAAACTTAACCCTGTACTCCATAATTCAACATGCGATGTTTTGAAGAATGATACATATACAGGTGCAGGCCTGAAAAATGTAGTGTTGTATAACCTAGCTAGGTGTACTAGATCAGGCCTTTAGCCGTACAAGGAGAAGTACAAAAACAATGTCTTTGAAAAACTCCACCAATAACACCCTCACAAAATAAATCTTAGCTACACGATGTAACGCATGTTGTATCTGTATTTGTATATTTATGGTGATGTGCTATGAAATAAATATTCTGTTTTGTTCTGTTCATAAATACGCTTTTCCACGCCTTTGCAACCCCAGTAGATCCAGATCATACGGTTCCTATAGGAGTCATCAGATCAGGGTCTGCTCTGTTTGCTTTTGACAAATTACAGATAATTATAATCCTACAGTTTCTGCCATGGCCAAATCGAGGGCTTGGTGCAAAACTATTCTAACTCCTTCACTTTGTGAAGGAGTTAGAATAGTTTTGCACCAAGCCCTCGAAATATTCCTGTGTTCACGTGTCATTATTACGATTAACCCTTTCCCTGATATTGACGACTTTTGACGGCTCTGTAAAAGTCACTTAGTGAAACCATTGTGATAAATAGAGCATTTGCTCCTATAGGAGCAAATGCTCTATTTATCACAATGGTTTCAAACTACAAGATTCTAAAATTTTCCTTTTCTCTAGTTGATGCTCCTTTTCGGTAGATTTATTCAGAGAGAATGTATCTCAAAAAAGCCTATGAGGGAAAGGGTTAAACTATTCAATACGCACGATGTTATTATTTCTTGCATGAATATACAATGTACACGAGTAAATGCTAACCCATTCCCTCCTACTGATGCCTTTTGGTGCCTCTGTAAAAGTGATGTTTCGATACGTTTGTACTAAATAGAGTATTTGCTCCATAAGAGCATATGCTCTATTGATCAAAGTTGGTTCCAAACTACACAATTCTAAAATTCTATTTTCTCTAGTAAATGTTCCATTTCGGTAGATTTATAAAAAGAGGTTGGGTCTAAAAAGTATGAGAAGGAATGGGTTAACCCTTTCCCTGTTGTAAATTCGAGCAACAAGAGGGCCAGAATGGCCCTGAAACGCTCACCAGACAATCAGAGGAGAAGCTTTAACTATATGTTTTTATAGAAAACTAGCCTGCCCTGGGGCTGGGCTAATTTTGACCCAAGAGGCACAATTTATATAACTTTTGTAGAGGACCTGGACATGATGCTATGTGCCAAATATGAAAGCTGAGAACCTTCCAGTTTCAGAGAAAAAGATTTTCAAAGTTTTCACTATATGTTTCTGTTGAAAACTGGCGACCCCTGGGGCGGGGCCAATTTTGACCCCAGGGGCATTATTTATATAACTTTTGTAGAGGATCTGAACATGATGCTATGTGCAAAATATGAAAGCTGAGAACCTCCCAGTTTCAGAGAAAAAGATTTTCAGTTTTCACTATATGTTTCTGTTGAAAACTGGCGACCCCTGGGGCGGGGCCAATTTTGACCCCAGGGGCATAATTTATATAACTTTTGTAGAGGATCTGAACATGATGCTATGTGCAAAATATGAAAGCTGAGAACCTCCCAGTTTCAGAGAAGAAGATATTCAAAGATTTTACTACATTTGTATTTGTTTCTATTGAAAAATACCCCTGGGGCTGGGCCAATTTTGACCCCGGGCCATTATTTATATAAGTTTAGAAGAGGACCTGAACATGGTGCTCTGTGCCAAACATGAAAGCTAAGAGCCTTCCAGTTTCAGAGAAGAAGATTTTCAAAGATTTGACTATTTATTTCTATTGAAAACTGACTTCCCATCCCTGGGGCCGGGCCAATTTTGACCTCAGGGACATAATTTATATAACTTTTGTAGAGGACTCGAACATAATGTTCTGTGCCAAAATATGAAAGCTGAGAGCCTTCCAGTTTCAGAGAAGAAGATTTTCAAAGAGTTCACTATTTGTTTCTATTGAAAACTGCCCACCCCTGGGGCGGGGGCAATTTTGACCACGGGGCCATAATTTATATAACTTTTGTAGAGGACCTGAACATGATGCTACGTGCCAAATATGAAAGCTGAGAGCCTTCCAGATTCAGAGAAGAAGATTTTCAAAGATTTCACTATATGTTTCTATTGAAAACTGCCCATCCCTGGGGCGGGGACAATTTTGACCCCAGGGCCATAATTTATATAAATTTTGTAGAGGACCTGAACATGATGCTATGTGCCAAATATGAAAGCTGAGAACCTTCTGGTTTCAGAGGAGAAAGTTTTACTATATGTTTCTATTGAAAACAAGGCACCCCGGGGGCGGGGCCAATTTTGACCCCAGGGCCATAATTTATATAACTTTTGTAGAGGACTTAAAGATGATACTATGTGCCAAAGATGAAAGCTGAGAACCCTGTAGATTCAGAGGAGAAGATTTTTAAAGGTTCAAATTGTTGACGACGCACGACGGACGACGGACATCAGGCAATCACAAAAACTCACCCTGAGCACTTTGTGCTCTGGTGAGCTAAAAAATAATAACGTCATAAAAAATATTAATAAGATTATTTTTTATAATGGCATATGGACACGGGACATTTTGGAAACTGTAGAATCAGATATACATTACACCATAAGCAAACAGAGCAGGCCCTGATCAGATGGCTCCTATAGGAACCGTCTGATCTGGGTCTACTCTGTTTGTAGATGCGTAAAAATGCGCTTACATAAGGGAATTGGTTAATATCTGTTTCATCGCACGGTCGACGGAAAGCTACTCATAGGGGTAGCTGCAATGGGTAAATGTGTGATAACATCTGCAAACGGCTTGTATTTTTATTGCACAATCTACTTACGTTTTGAGAATAAATTGAAAGAAAGTCCGATGTTAAATTTAACCTTTTACTCCATGAATATTCATGTAAACGTAATGGCATCATGAATACAAGGTTCATTGTTACTATAGCTCGTCGGTTCAGGGATGTTTGACCATGGTAGAAACTAGAATTTATAAGTGTCTATCATGACATCAGCAAACAGAGAAGGCCCTGATCAGACGGCTCCTACATGAGCCGTCTGATCTGGGTCCATTAAAGGCATAGAAAGTAGTAGTTAAGGAGTAAAGAGTTAAAGCAAAACATGTTTGCAGACGAAAAATATTTGGAGTCAAGAGTGCAAACGAGGAAGCAAAGATATTTGGGTACAATCCAAATGAGGCAATTTATCTATAAACTGCAACATATTGGCAGCCAGAAAGTATGTCGTCTGCTGAAGTTTTTTATTATAAATTTATCTTCCATTTTCTTTTCAAATGTATAATAAAAGTTTCACACACTTTAGATCTTGATGTAGCGCTGAGTTACTAGGTGTCTTATCTGGATCCAAACTGGTCGCATAGGTTGGCACAAATTTGCCATTGGCGGCACAAGAGTATTATATATGTGATTAGTCAGAAGTTGAGAACGCTACTGGCTGTTTTTAAATGCGCTTTTCTCCAATCATACTTAACTGAAGAATGAAGTAGACAAAATAATTAGCCTAGACTATCCTCAATCTAAGTCGCGTTTGCAAGCAGCTTGGATCCAGATGAGATGCTGAATAAGTCGGCGTCTCATCAGGATCAAAGCTGTTTTACACTGGTCAAGCATTTCTCGAAGGCTTATGCTATGAAGCTTAGTCAGCAGTGCTCAAAAGCTTAACCCTTCTAATTGTCGGCTGCAATCCAAGCAATGCATTCAGCAAAATAAGGAAATGAGATAAACAAATGTAATTTCAAAGGAATAAAGCACATTTCGCTTTTGAACGCACATATCCTGTGTGAAAAGAGCGCTATATAAATGTGGTATAATAATATAGAGATTGAGACAAATAGTGAAGTCCCTGATCAGACGCCGCCTAGAAAAGGCGGCGTCTGATCTGGGACTGCACTATTTGTCGTGGTGCATTTATGCGACTGCGGCGGTGAAAGGGTTAAGCCAATCGGGAGTACATGAGTACGCACGCACCAGATTCAATTTGAGCGGACACTATTACCACTCAGGACTGAGTATGGATCAGCCGAAATGGCACACAGCTATTACCATTTTACTCCACGAATATTCATGTAAGAAATAATTACTTCATAAGTATTACTAAGATTGATTGTTATACGAGGGTCATGCAAAAAGTTCTGTCATTGGGTTCGGATTTCTTAAGTGATACGTGTAATTAAAAATATTTTTATTACAAACCTTCGAAGTATTCCCCCTTTACCGAAACACATTACCCAGTCTCGAAAAGCGAAAAAATAGTCTTCTTTAGGTATCTGTTGGAGACACTGATAGATAGCGCTGCCAAGAGAACTTCTGGACTTATATTTCTTTCCAGAAAACATTTTCTTCAGTCTAGGAAATAAGAAAAAGTCACAGGGACTCAGGTCAGGTGAATAAGGTGGATGGTTTACAACTTTCACATTTTCAGAAGCCAGAAAAGACTTAACAGCCTCGCACTTGTGAGAGGAGGCGTTATCATGTATAAGATGGACACCTGCCCATCCTTTGCTTGGACGTTTCTTATTGTAAAAATCTTTGACTTTCTTTAGTACAGAGTTCTTGTAGAATCGTCCAGTGACTGTACGACCAGATGGGCAAGGCACTTGAACGACTGGCCCACTCGAATTAAAGAATATTGCGTACAACATCTTTTTTGAACTTATGGTTCTCTTGGCAATACATGGACGTTTCTGATATTTTCGCTTCCATTGCTTATTATCAGCCCTTCTCTGCACGGCTCAAACATGTGCACCCATGTTTCGTCACCTGTAAGCAAGTTAAAAATAACCCGACTATCACAACCTTTGTATGTTTTCAAAAGTTCCCGGGCATATTTAAGGCGTTGTTTCTTTTGTTCGCCAGTGAGCAAATGAGGTACCCACCTAGCGCAAACCTTTCTCAGGTCCAAACGCTTTTTCAGAATTGTTTGCACGCTGCCTTCTGATATGCCAGTACAACTAGCTATATCTTTCACAGACAATCTCGCATCCTGCTCGACCACAACCTTTACAACAGCGATGTTTGCCTTACTAGCAGAGGTTTTAGGTCTACCAGGACAGGTGCCATCTTCAACAGATATTTTCCCAGCTTTAAAAGCATTGACCCACCTAAACACTGTGCGTATTGAAATGACATTAGGTCCATATATATACCACACAATTCTTCAAATATCTGCTTTGAATCTATATCAAGCCTAATGCGACATTTGATATACATGTAGCTACGAATTTCAGCCTTTTCGTCCATTTTACATTGAGACACGTAAATTGGTCAGTGTATATGACTGCATGTATTTCAATTTGAAACAACTCTGTCATTTGTAAAGCAATTTGCACGAAATAAACGGATATCGTTAGATAGTGAACACACTATTCAGGTGCAGTGATGCCTTTTAAAATATACAAGGTTTAAAACTACGGAAACCCGTTAGTGACAGAACTTTTTGTAGGACCCTTGTAACAGGCTAACAGCACATAGACACATGCATATTTTATAAGCAAACAGAGTAAACCCTGATCAGACGGCTCCTATAGGAGTTGTCTGATCTGGGTCTACCCTGTTTGCATAGGTGTGACAATTAATGTTGCTATGTACAGCGGCCAATATATGGAGTGACAATACACAAGAGTTTACGTGCATGTGACCATGCAGGAACGGAACCCATTTCATGGACTGATAATGACCGTCCGCCATCGTAGGGCACATCTGCACTGGACTCGTCGCCATCTCTGATTTACTTAGGCTCGGTGGGCAGTAGTGCATTTTTCGGACGAAAATCGTTTCAAATTATATCACAACAAACAAACTGAAAGTTTACGCCCAGTTAATGGTGTTTCATCTGGATCCAGGCACATTGTACAATGTGAATTACGGATTAGCCGGAAGTAGGCTAAATGTCAACTCATTGAACGAGGGCACTGTCATTTGCAAACAATGTAGACCCAGACTGAATAGTTCCTATAGGAGTTTGTTTTCGTCTGGAAATACAATATCAAGAGGAGCAATACTGGGTCCATGCTTATAAAGCTTTTCAACTGAGTCTGAGGTTGTTATCAAGCTTTTGATTGGTCAGATTTGAGTCAAAGACAAATCAAAAAACTTGAGAACGAACTCAGACTCAACTAAAAAGTTTTATAATCATGGAACCAAAACTTTAGTTCACTCTTGTAAAGTTTCTGTTTCAACATTTTAGTCAATGTATATTCATGTGAGAAATAATGAAATCGTGAATATTTATAAGCTAAACTTTTAAAATGGAATATGATTGCAGTATGTGTGAGCCGTGGCAGAAACTGTCAGAATCATGTCCCTATAATTCCATAATAACCAGACAGACCCTGATCAGACAGCTCCTACAGGAGTCTACTCTGTTTGCAAATGAGAGAAAATGTATCTCTATCATGTAAGGGATAGAGTCACACACTCGTCATAGACAGGTCGCATAATTAAACAGTAAAGCCCCTCTAAACCGAAATTCTAGAAGAGAAGAATTTAGATACTATTAGGCAGGTGGCAGCTTATTGCAGGAACAAATATATTCTGAAAGTAAGAAAAACAGAAAATTGCAGACTCGGTTTTTTGAGTCTGTTCATGAGTAGTGATTAAAAGTGCAATACCATTATTTCCCCTAACACCGCTTAAACAGTATCCAGTATCCTAAAGGAGCTTTCTGTATGACTTTCACCCTGCATTAAGCTGCCACCTGTCTCAAAGACCGATATTTATTCTAAATTTACCGTCCGATTTAGAGAGAGTTTACTGTACATTATAATTGATACCGATACTATATACGGTAATATATCCGAATCTGTATCTGATACAATGAGCTTTTGTCAAAAGAAAATTAAAAAAATCTTTGTTTTATAGAGATATACAAACAATATGAACAAACGCGATGGGTATATGTGATTGCAGAATGCAAACAGTCAATGTTTGAACATTGACCGGGCAAAGAAAAAATACACTTGAACACATCTCGCCATGCGTGCTTATGTCAATGTTGATTCAAAATCGTAATGAAATTCGTGAATGAGTTACGATCGGAATAAATAAGTGTACCATACTTACTCTAAACCCCTCTCTCTTGGAAAACTGAATAAATCAGTTTGGAAACATTCTGATAAAATAGTAAATAGTGTAGAACCTGACCAATGTCTTCCTTCAGGAGTAGTTTAATCCTTCTCTTGCTGAAATTTAAAATACATTTCTCCTTCTTTACGCATACCCTGTTGTATAATTACATATATCTTCACTGTGTACAAGTATTTCGCTGTGCAATCACTGCTGTTGAGTGCACTGGTTGCACAATCAACTTGTAAATAGTGCAGACCCTGATGAGACAGCTCCTGCAGGAGCTGTCTCATCTGGGTCTTCACTATTTACAGGTAGGTCTGTACACAGGTATATTGACGTGAATAGCAAGCGAAGGGTTAATCTGGGTCTGCACTTTTTACCTAAGTTTTCCTGTCCGAATACTGAAGACAATTAGGGTACATGCTGACACCTGTAGATATTGTACCGCAAATACGTGAAATGTAACAAAATTTATGAAGCATTGTAAACAACAATAAGTCCGTTGTACGAATAGATCTTCCATGTCTAGCTCACCATCAAAGGTGCAATGTATGATATACGTACGTGTGAAAACACTGTGCATTATTTTGTAACACCTTACTTCATATATACGCTTTTAACGTCTTGCGAACAGAGTAGATCCTGATCAGACGGCTCATGTAGGATCCGTCTGACCAGAATCTGCTCTGTTTGCTTATGACATACTACAGATCTACACTAATAATATAATACGGAAGGTGGAACAGTGTCGCCATTTTAGAAAGTAAGGAAATAGAACCATTAAATTATATTAACAAGCAGAGCAGCTCCTGATCAGACGGCTCCTATAGGAGCCGTTTGATCTCGGTCTACTCTGTTTGCAAATGGATGAAAATGCGTTTATATGAAGGAAAGGATCATGCAATACTCCTATATTCGGTCAGTAAGTGGTCATTTAACTTTTCTCCCACTAATTGTGTTTTTAATCATTTACTTCATGTATATTCAAGTACGAATTATGAAACCATGGATAGTTATTAGCTGAAGATGTTCAATGGTTGTTTTTATCATGTTAGTATCTAATATAACATCATAGCTATATTAGTTCATAAACAAACAGAGCAGGCCATGATCAGAAGTCCATACAGGAGCCGTCTGATCTGGTTCTACACTGTTTGCACAATTTAACCCATTTGCTCCCAGTGGATTCTTCCATGCTTATATATTGGATTAGTCCATCTTTTATCTAAGGGATTTCTGGTCTAAATTTTCATTTTTGATTTGTTTTATATTGAATTTCCTATCAGCAAACAGTATAGACTCTGATCAGACGCCGCATTATGCGGTGTCTGATCAGAGTCTACACTGTTTGCTTACGTCCCATATACGGAATCGTGGGAGCAAATGAGTTAATGTGTTATTTATCGAGTAACGGGTTAAAACAGATGTGTTACGTATTAATTATCCCATTCCCCCATAAGCTATTTTAGACCCAATCTCTTTGAATAAATCTACCTCAAAGGAGCATTAACAAGAGAAAAGGAAAATTTTTAGAACTTTATAGTTCTGAAACCATTGCGATAAATAGAGCATTTGCTCCTGAGGAGCAAATGCTCTATTTATCACAATACTTTCAAAAGGTGACTTTACTGAGGCGTAGAAAGGCGTATTTATGGAGGAAAGGGTTAATAACTGCTTGTTCTTAACGCGTTCCTCCATGTGTATTTAGGATTATGCAGAATGACGTCATTAATAGTAATTCAATACCGGTATTAATTAGATTTTTTTTTTACAGTAGCACATGGACAGAGGAATGGTTGGGCATGGCAGAAACTGTACAATTATATCTGTATTATATCATAAGTAAACAGAGCAGATTCTGATCAGATGGCTCCTATAGCCGTCTGATCTGGGTCTACTCTGTTTGCAAAGGCGTAGAAAGGCGTGTTTATGTATAGTACAGGGTTAAATCCAACCATATTTACTATTTATCTGGTCGCTTTATATGTGTTCTGCTGTATTGTCCTACAATTTCAACCGTCAGTGGGCACTATAACAATAATAAATTCTTCCAAAATATGTAAATTAAGAGCCATTGTCACTGATCTGCAGTGACTGTCAAATCGGGTTTTGGGGTTATGTTTGCCAATTACGTACAAGGTATCGTGAAACCCCTCTCAACCGGACGCTAAATTTAGCAGAAATATCGGTCTTGGAGACAGGTGGCAGCTTAATGCAGGGTGAAAGTCATGCAGAAAGCTCCTAAGATTTCTGTATGACTTTCACCCTGTATGCATTAAGCAGTCACCTGTCTAAAAGTATCTAAATTCTTCTCTACTAGAATTCCGGTTTAGAGGTGTTTTTTTACTGTATCTTGATACGGAAGCGCAATATAAAAACAAGCAATTTTAAAAAAAAAATAAAAAAATATCGGTTTTAGTCTGAGGTGCATATAATACCCAGTCCTCTTTTTGACTTCTAATTATTTGTCCTGAAATCGCCCGGGCGAAAGGTAGATCTATTTTATAATGTGCAACGAAAAAAACAACAAGCGTAGTCGGGATTCTGTTATCATTGCTGCAAAGTGTAAATCTTTGATTACCTTTGCAAATAGTTTAGATCCTGATGACACGCCGAGCAATAATCAGGATCCTAACTATTTGGCACACCACTTACGTTTTAGAGACGAAATAAAAATTATGACACAGTATAGGCACGTGCAACGAAAAACAAGTGTCTTCAGGGACTCTATGATCACACGCAAGCCGTATAGATTCAGACCAGTCGCCGTTAAGTGTCGCTGCGACTGATCTGTGGTCTACACCATTTGCCGGTTGGACAAAAAAAGCTACATAGATTTGTGTTAGTGCCAGTGTTAACACTGATGAGTCGCCGTATCAGAGACACAGCGGCTGGTCATAGTGTACACTGTCTGCACTACCCAAAACACATTTTCTTATTAAACAGCTCGTATATGAATTATAGGTATCTCTTTGTCGAGATGCTGTAGAAAATGGAAAGCAGAACATCAGGACGCTCCTTGACATTAGTTTGTCTCTGGATCACACTCATATTTATCAGCTGTTCGGTAAAGGGTAAGTATTTCTTTTATTCACCGTTTCTAAATTTTTTTCCCTACTGAACATTTATGCATGAAATGGCCATTTCATGAATATTCATTAACGTAATTTTATAACGTAAATTTTCCAAGGGCAATTTTTGCTTAAACAAAAACTGCAAAATTCCAGAAACAAAGCCCACCCAAATCAGATGAAGCCCACCCAAATCAGATGTCTCCTATAGGAGCCGTCTGAATTTTGTCTACTCTGTTTTGCTAGCCTGAAAAGAAGTATGTTTGAGTAAATGTAAAAATGAAGATAGAAGATGTTTAACCCTTATTCCAATAATAACAACAGTTTAGATCCGGATGAGACACCTGATAGAAGCGGCTTTTAGCGTGTTTGATTTATTCCTCCGCTGAAGAAAATAGTTCAAATTCATACAGTCATGAACATATTGCATAATAAATATTTTCTATATCCTAGTAGCAAGTAGCTTAAAGCAGGCTGAAAGTAAAGCAGAATGCGCCTTAAGGCGCATTCTGCTTTACTTTCAACCTGCTTTAAGTGGTCATATGTCTTCAAAACTAGAAACAGGCTATTGGGTAAAGGGTTAACATCGCATCTTTCTTTTTCTTTACCGCTGGATAAGGATTAATACGCGCATTATCTTGTTATAGGATCGTTCTGTTTTACTTTCACCTTGTTTTAAGCAGTCACCTGCCCTGAATACCAACTAATTAACACAAATTAGTGGACGTTATAGAGAGGTTTTACTGTAGTTCTAACTTTCAGCAATTCATGATAATACAGTAATACCTCTCTAAACCGGAATTCTAGTTGAGAAGAATTTAGATACTTTTTGGCAGGTTGTTGCTTAATGCAGGATGAATGTCTAGGAGCTTTCTGCCTAACTTTCACTCTGAATTAAGCTGCTAACCGATATACAGTACAATCTCGATTATTCGAACACTAAAATACGTATTATTATCGATCTTTAAGACAGGTGACAGCTTAATGCATGGTGAAAGTCATACAGAAAACTCCTAGAGGAGCTTTCTGTATGACTTTCACCGTGCATTAAGCAGCCACCTGCCTAAAAGTATCTAAATTCTTTTATAGAGAAAATTCGAATAATCGAGGTTTTACTGTATATACTAAATTGACCGTCCAGTTTAGAGGGATTGTTTAGACTTAGGTCTTATATACTTTTTATTTGTTCTTCATTCGAGTATTTCGAAGATACCATAGCAATAGAGATACATTTGTATCACATTCATATGAAGTAACTTTCAGATGGATATTTTTCTGACAGACTAATGATACTTAATTGTAAAAATAATTACAACAATTGAACAGGAAAGTGTTGCATATTTGCCTACAATTACGTTTAAGAAAGTGTCAACGGATTATGAATGTCTCGTTTTCAATATGGACTTGCCCAAATATGTACTAAGTGTACACCATGAACTGCTCTGATTTTCATTTTGAATCATTGTAATTGGTTCATTATGAACCATCATAATTTTATTTGAAGGTGTGTCTCAGCACGAATTCCTTTTCTGACATTGTCGTTGCAAAATAATGTATGAAACATACAGTGCAGCCCTTGACTAGAATCAATCTGTTCTGTTCTGAAATACACACTTTAATTCAGATTAAACCTGCTGAAAAATAGTGTCTACTGACTCATATCTGTTACACGTTAAACTTAATGTCTGCTCAAACTCATATCTGTTACACGTTAAACTTAATGTCTGCTCAAACTCATATCTGTTACATGTCTGCTTAAACTCATATCTGCTTAAACTCATGTTTGTTGTAAGCTAACCCTTTCCATACGCCTTTGTATCCTCTGTAAAAACCACCAGTTGAAACCATTGTGATAAATAGAGCATTTGCTCCTATAGGAGCAAATGCTCTATTTATCACAATGGTTTCAAACTACAAAATTCTAAAATTTTCATTTTCTCTAGTTAATGCTTCTTTTGGGTAGATTCATTCAAAGAGGTTGGGTCTGAAATAGCCTCTGAAGGAAAGGGTTAAAAAAGTGTCTACTCAAACTCATATCTGTCGCAAGTAAAACAAATAGCTTAAATTCTGCTTAAATTCCGATATGATACAAGTTAAATATAATGGTTGCTCATTTTCCGATCTGATGCAAGTTAAGAATAGTGTCTGCTCCGATCTGTTTAACAAGCTTAACCCTTTCCCTGTTCTATGTTCAAAATTTCAACACCTACTGAATATTCATGGGGAAAGTAGTTTTAATGAAATATGGAAGGTGGAACATTATAGTCATTTCAGAAAGTAACAAAACGATCTTTCAATTACATTAGCAAACAGAGCAGACCATGATCAGACGGCTCATGTAGAAGCCGTCTGATCTGGGTCTTCTCTGTTTTCAAATGCGTGAAAACACGTTTATATGAAGGCTAGGGTTAACTTAGCCACGATGCGTCCAAACGATATTTTTTCCATTATCCATGAATTATATAAACCAGCTCATTGAACTGTGTAAACCCTTTACTACACAGAGGCACCGTTAACATCTTTGTAAACAGAGCAGATCCAGATCAGACGTCTCCTATAGGAACCATCTAATCAGGATATATTCTGCTCCGTATATAATCATAAAGATCTGATACTAGAGTTTATGTCATAGTCAAACATTCTCTTGTTCATGATGCTTTATTTAAAATAGGTCTAAAGCTAGGTATTTCAGACAGGTTGTAACGTAATGCAGGTCGAGCGTAATGCGGAAAGCTCCTATTATAACTTTCTGCATTACTCTTGCACGACATTAAGCAGCAATCTGCTGTTTAACCCTTCGCTTGCCATTCACGTCAATATACCTACCTGTAAATAGTGAAGACCCAGATGAGACAGCTCCTGCAGGAGCTGTCTCATCAGGGTCTGCACTATTTACAAGTTGATTGTGCAACCAGTGCACTCCACAGCATGCAGTGATTGCACAGCGAAATACGTGTACACAGTGAAGATATATGTAAATATACAACAAGGCATGGGTAAAGAAGGAGAAAAGCATTTTAAAATTCAGCAAGAGAAGGGTTAAGACTAATATATAGTTTAGTTTAAACATATTTTATTTCAATAAATATTGAAAGGGGGTTGGGCCACAAGTTCTTCCAACATTAGTTACGGCCCTTCCCCTACAATTTTAACATTGCAATTGAGTATTTAGCAATATGGCTATATATACACTATAACATACACAAAAAAGGACAGGAGGAAAAAGTAGAAGAAGCAGAAGATGATGATTAATGGAGAATATGACTAAATGTTCACAAAGAGAAGGCAAAGAATATGTATGAAGGTCTAATAGTACTAGGTACTGTAAACTGAAGTTTGGCAATTAAGTGGTCAGGCTAAAGTGACTGCTGCTGTAAGGTGTAGCTTTCTGTGACGCTTCAGATCTAGTAATTACTACACTCAGACATTGAGAATCCTTAAAATGTAGCAATTAAAACACCAGTAAAAATAAATAGCAGAAAAGAGTTTGGGTCTGACTCAAAACTTGTTGTTACTCCTCATTCAACTTTTGTATAACACTTAGAAATTTATCAACACTGTCCTGATGATTACCAACAACAAGAATTGAGTCAGGAAAAATAAATTGTCCCTTACGTTTTGATGCTTATTCGAATCTCTTAGTATTCCTTATATAGATCTGAACAGCTTCAAAAATTTTGCAATTATCTTTAACAGAGACAGAATTCTTTCCGAATAGCAAAGATTCGGTGCTAAGTGGATGAAAATCTCTTGTTTGATTAAATAAAACAATACGCTGAGTTTGAAACCGACTGCATCTGAAGAAGAAATGTTCTGCGTCTTCTACTGAATATATCAATTAACCATTCATAAATGATATTGGTATCAAATTGGTATCACTAACTACATAAATAGTTTACCATCGTTTTAAATCTTTTATACAGGCGCATTAGGGCACCAATTTCTCAGTTTCTTAACAAAAAGCATTTTAAGGCAGTTTTAATATCTCAATTAGCAATAGTTATCTAACTGTTATCTTGTAAATATATGATTTATATGTGATAGAATGCTATCTTAATGCACACTGTCATAGTAAACAATTTGCAGTCTCTTATAATTCTATATGAGAATTGCCAATCATGCGTTTATTATGTTAAATCATTGTTTTATGTTTGTATGACACTGATTTGGAGGATACCTTAATAAACCAATAAAGTACAACGCGGACAGCTATCGAACTTTTTTTTTTTAGATAAGCGCAGGATGGTAGAGGATTATTCGAACGGTGAGATCGAATAAAAAGACTTGCCATTACTATAGTTCGATTTTGACCCGTGGGATGTGACCTTTAGGACAAGTCTACCTGTAGAGGTTTAACGCGTCACGAACCATGTATTTTGTTCCGGGGTTACTTGTGGGTAGAAAAGTGCAGTCACGGCTCAGCGCTCGAAATCGAACTAAAGTCAGTCCATGAGCCGTCTGATCTAGGTGTACTCAATTTGCAAAGATGTAGAAAGAAATATTTAATGCATTAAAGGGTTAATCAGTATGTATCACGCACATGCAGAAACGATAATTATGTTGTTTTTCAGATGGAGTCACGTGCACGGCTGACGTATTCGGTATATCATCAAGTGCGGGGAGCCTCGCCGGGGAGACATTGCTGACGATTTACGGCTCAGGTAGGTAATCGTTAACTACCCCCCCCCCCCACCACCACCACCACCACCACCATCATCCCATTAGAGACAACTTCTGGCAAAAAAACCTAGATCAGACAGCTCCTGTAGGAGCCGTCTGATCATTGTTTGCTCAATTTGCTAAAAGAAAGAGTATACGAGTAGATATGAGTCTATAGTTTCTACCATAGCGAAAATTCCACATGAGCATTGGTCATCCTAAAAAACATTTAATGGATATATACAGTTGAACTTCGATATCTCGAACTCGAATAACTGGACTAAAAGTTCGGTTCCAAAATTTACAATACACAATTGTTCTAAAATCTATCACTACACATATCTAGAAACACATTTTACAGCTTAATGCAGGTCAAAGGTAAAGCTGAAAGCTCCTACAGGAGCTTTCAGCATTACTTTAGACCTGCATTAAGCTGTGAACTTGATATATTGGTCAGATTACAAATCGGAAGACTCGAACGTTTGTTATCTCGAACTAATGTGTATGGTCCATTGAAGTTCGAGATATCGAAGTTGAACTGTGTTTATGAAGTCATGACTAATTGTGTAAATATTCATAGGGTAAAGGGTAAACCATATACACGCTTTAAACGACTTTGCATACAGAAAATAATTAGACCCAGAACAGAAGGCCCAAGTAGGAGCGAAGTTATTAGAATCTACTCTGATTGCTTAGGATATAATAGATCTGATTCTACAATTTCGATCATGGGGAAAACGTCTGTTCGCTTGTGCAATTTTTGAAAATGATGTACGTAATATTCATGACGTCATTATTTCTTACATATTCGTGGAATAAAGAGATGTATGTCATGCATGTCATTTAGCTGAAATTCGTGTTAGCGAGTTATTGTTGTTTTTTAACCCAATTTAAATACCATTGCCCGTCTTTACCGTAGTGAGGGGGTTAAACAACCCTTAGATGGATTCTTATTTAGACAATGGTAATTAGCCTTTTTATCATAAAAATGCCTTTACAAACAGAGAAGGCCCAGGTAAGGCGGCTCCTATAGGATCCGTTTGATCAGGATCAACGGAGGTGTTTGTTTCCAGACATTTTGCTGGTATAACGGGGCTGCCGTTATACCGAGTTTAAATATGAAAGGATCCATATGGCCAGTTTTAAAGCAGTACCAACAGGTGAACGCTTAATGCAGAACACAAGAAGTGCAAAAAGCTCCCAAAGGGAGCTTTTTGCACTTCTTGTGTTCTGCATTAAACGATCACCTGTCTTATTGGCATTGCACCTATTTATTCAGTGGTTGCTTCAAAGACTTTACGGTAATTTTGTTTCAATGCATACTGCCGGTATAACGAGGGTGCCATTGTAACGAATGCCGGTGTAATGAGGGTTCGCGGTATTGTATTGTATGATTACCTTTGTAAATAGTTTGGATGCATATCTGAGACACTTATTTACTCGACATCTCATCAGGATCCAATATGTTTGACACACTACTTACGTTTCAGGCAGGAAATTGAGGGAACTTAAAGCAGTCAACATTGTTTGTAGGCGAAACTTATTTGGTGCCAACATTATGCTAACAGTTTATTTTAAAGTGATTTGGAGAGTTGGGAAGCATATTTACAAGCCCGCTGATGATAATTATTTAAGGTTATAAGTATACGATGCATATGCAATTTGATTATCGATCGCTTATGTTTAACCCATTCCCTCATATTGACGCACTGACACCTCAGTAAAGATCACTTTTTTAAACCATTGTGATAAATAGAGTATTTGCTCCATAGGAGCAAATGCTCTTTTTATCTCAATGGTTTTGAAACTACACAATTCTAACATGTTCCTTTTTCTATAAAATGCTCCTTTTCCTTTATTCAATGAGATCGTGTCTAAATGAGCCTAAGAGGGAATGGGATAAAGCAGGTTGTACTCGCTGCTTGAGGCCGGTCGAACTCCCATGGATGGGAGCCTACGAAAATAAGTTCATTTTTCATTTGGCAGCCACTTGCTTTTAAAAACACCCATGTTTAAAGCAGGTTGTGATTTAATACAGAAAAAAGTAACGTAGAAAGCCTGCAATTTAAAAACTACTACCTGGCGAAAAAAAACAAACTAACATTAACCCTTTAAGTGAAGGAAACGAGTCACTATTGACCTTTGCAAACATTACAGACCCAGATGAGAGGAGAAACTAAGGTCTGCACTAATTGTCATGCTACACGCATTAAAAAATACCCTGAATATTCAAGGTAAACTTGGGTTGTTTGAATCTGAGAATAGACATTTTGACAATTTCAACTTTGAAAGTATTAAACTTCTTTTGCGTGACCGTTATCGAGAGGTTTTACTGCACAGTAGAGCTTCTCTAAACTGGACGTTAGGTTTCGTAAAGAAGTCGATGTTAGAGACAGGTGGCAGCTTAATGAAGGGTGAAAGTTATGCAGCTGCATGACTTTCATCCTGCATTAAGCAGCTACCTGCATAAAGGTATTTATTTTTTCTCTACTAGAATTCCGGTTCTCCTAAGGATGGGTTTTATTGTATAGCCATGTTCCGTACAGGACCAATCTGGCGCCATTGTTATACAGCTATATATAGACAGGTCGTTCTGTTTGTGTTCAGTAGCCACTTCAGTATTTACCTTTTTGTGACACATCTTCTCATGCATTTGCAAACAGGGTAGACTCAGATCAGACGGCTACTGTAGGAGCCGTCTAAACAGGGTATGCTCTGTTTGCTTTAGGAATAGTAGATCTAATTCTACAGTTTCTGCCATGGTAAAAAATAGTGTGTTCATAATGTCACTCTAGAACCTCAGCAGTTAATATCCATTCAATCATTTTGTAAGGGATTTAACCGATAAACCGAATAAAGTCTGAGAACGTGACATGGAATGCATTGTATGATATAGCAATTTCGAACGCATGATATTGAGACAAACAACAATAATGCATAGATAGGTCATGAATGCAGACATCTACAAACAACCGGTGTTCAACAGAATATCCGATTTCCTTCCATGCTGCCTGAATTGTATTGATCTGGTTTACATTCTGATGGAATGTCGGCCCTTTGTTGGACTGGTTGGAATGCAGTCAACTACAAAAAACTATTATATAATAAAAATTGTTTATCTTCTTAACCCATTACCTCATATGCTATTTTTAGATACAACCTCTTTTAATAAACCTACCGAAAAGGATCATTATCTAGAGAAAAGGAAAATGTTAGAATTTTGTAGTTTGAAACCATTGTGTATTTATCACAAGTGTTTGTCGTTATCTCCACTATACGACAAATTCATTTGAAGACAGGTCTTTAATTCCCAAAATAAGTTGGTCGGCTCCGATCTGATAGACCCGAAACTCACATTAATTTGACAAGAGTGAAACTACATATATTCGCCGGTTACCGAATAAATGCTGTAATATATCAGTGATACTCATTGTTTTAAACATATTTCCTTAACGAAATGGCGTGGATTTACTTGATTATGGTAAGAATAATCCTTTTTGTCGGTTGAAATTAACGCAGCAATAAAATTGGCGTTAACCATAATATTAGAGGTTATCCGCATGGGACACACCTCCACGTCCTTTCGGGTCTATCAGATCGGAGCCGACCAACTTATTTTGAGAATTAAAGGCCTGTCTTCAAATGAATTTGTCGTATAGTGGAGGTTTCGTTAATAGCATGTCTCAAGGCATCTCTCCCACGAAATATAAGCCATAGTTTTTGAGAATACATGGGAATTTGACAAAGTTATGGCACCCGTAGTGACTGCATGCCTATTTTCTGTGGTCAGAGATACCTACCTTGTTATTATCCATTAAATTGATGTGAACAAAAAAACAAACAGATTTTTTAGTTCACTTTTAAATGTTATTTTATGGTATTTTGACAATATTTTGACATTTTTTAGATTATTTTGGCCAATATTCAATATTTTTCTGTGTGGTTGCAGACGGGAAAAGAGGGAGGGGGGGGGGGGGGGGGCAGTGGGGTAGCACACGACAAACACCTGTGGTATTTATCACAATGGTTTCACAAAATGACTTTTGACTGTTACAGTGTCGTCAAAAGTTATCAATATTGATCTGGGCGCAAATGGGTTAATACAGGACAGCAGTAATGCAGAACGTGAAAACATGAAGCTTCGTTAATTACACTGCACTAAGCAACCACCTATTTTAAATGTGTCCATGTTTATTTATTAAACTGTTCTGTTATTTCAGACTTTCCAAGTGACCAGAATAGCATAAGAATCGAGGTGTATCTCGTCGGACAAACTACTGGCACCCAGGAGGCATGTGAGCTTAACGTGGTGGAGTGTACGTCCACTTACATCACGTGCTTCACACCTAAGTAAGTGTTCTTTTTTGGGAGAACCCATTTTCTTCAAATGACAACAGTATACATGGGCCTGAGCGATACGCACTTACGCACGTGCGTAACATTAATCTGATTTTTGTGTGTGTGGGGGGGGGGGGGGGGGGAGGGGGCATCCCCTCGGACCCCTATAGCCACGGTGCGTACGTTACATTTGGACCCAGCTGTGCCCCCTGGTATACGAATCATGTGACATAGCAATTAATATTATCCTATTATCCGAAACACTCTGATATTCGGACACTCAAGTGTCTGTAAAGCTGAATTACACACTTTGGCACCGTTTTGATAACTGTAAACTAGACTGCTATAGAAGTACACAGTGTATACTCTGATCAAATGACTCCTTCGTGCGTTCTTTGATCTGGGTCTACACTATTTGCATAAGTGTGTCTGTCTGAATACGTACGCTTAGTGGGATAAGCTTCCATCCATTAGTTTTTATGTGTGCATTAAAAAATATACATGGTGATGTACTTTTGCACACAGATTTCGACAATTGTAATCATTCTGTGATCAGGTGTGGATCCAGGATTTCAGATTAGGGGGGGGGGGGTAGAAGTTTTTTGGAGGGGGGGGGGGGGGGGCGTAGATTTTTATGTTTGATGACATAAATAAAATTAATAAATAGTGTGTTTGTAATACATGTTGAAAAACGGCTTTGTTAAAGGCAGGTGGCTGCTTAAAGCAAGGTGAAAGTTAAACAGAACGCTCGTATGGGTGCGTTCTGTTTTACTTTCACCTTGCTTTAAGCAGCCACCTGCTCTAAATACCAACTAATTAACACACTTTAGTGGTCGTTATAGAGAGGTTTTACTGTATATAGATCTAAAATATTATTAAAAGAATTGTTTTGGCAATTTTAGAGGGGGCGTACGCCGGCTCCGCCCCCTCTAAATCCGCGCCTGGTGATTGACACTTTCATGTAAAATGCTTGTTTGAAATTTGTACATAGTAGTACTTAGTATTCTTGTCGCATCTGTAATTACCTATGCAAACAGGTTGGATCCAGATGATACGCCGAGTAACTCGGCGTCTCATCGGGATCCAGTCTGTTGTTACTGCGACTGTTTTTGAAGCAAAAATAAAGAAAAATAAGAATGGAAAATTGTATCGGACGACAAAGTTTTCAGACAACAAAATTTGACACCAAAAGAGTTAAAGCACTTCTTAGTTTGAGTATGTGACTAAATGTAGTATCAAGTAACTGACTGGTCAGAATGTAAGTTTTACTCACAATCTTACTAATAAGATGCTTGGGAATGATCTCAGACTCAATCAGTAAGGTTATAAGATCGGGACTTTGTGTTTTGATTCGATGCTCTTTTACTAGCTA
This sequence comes from Azorinus chamasolen, assembly GCA_963576725.1. Lineage (NCBI taxonomy): Eukaryota > Metazoa > Mollusca > Bivalvia > Cardiida > Solecurtidae > Azorinus > Azorinus chamasolen. The sequence continues at coordinate 29,406,799 of OY755248.1, forward strand.
TTTAGTACTGCGAGCAGTCTGGCTGTACCACCAAAATCCGTTCAGTTGTCTTCTTCTGGTTTTGTCTTTTACTGGTTTATTGGTATATATTCAAGATATTTCAAACATTCGCGGTTATACATGTATTTGGTGAAAGACCAGTGCAGAACCAGATTTGAGGGCTCTAGAAGTCATCTGATCAGGGTCTGCACTGACTTCTTCTGTTCTACATGTATACCAATCATCTGCAAAAGCGTAGAGTGGCGTATTTATGGAGTAAAGAGTTAATGCTTCTCGAATACTGATTAACATGTTGCCGATAATTAGGTTACCGGTTAACCCTTCGCTTGCTATTCACGTCAATATACCTACCTGTAAATAGTGAAGACCCAGATGAAAAGTTGATTGTGCAACCAGTGCACTCCACAGCAGTGATTTAACAGCGAAATACTTGTACACAGTGAAGATATATGTAAACATATACCAGGACATGGGTAAAGAAGGAGAAATGTATTTCAAAATTCAGCAAGCGAAGGGTTAAGTTATAGAACTACATGTGCCTTTATATTTATAACATGTCCTGACATGTAAATACAGTAAAATCCCGATTATTCGAACACTAAAATTCGTATTAGAATCGATCTTTAAGACAGGTGGCAGCTTAATGCATGGTGAAAGTCATGCAAAAAGCTCCTCTAGGAGCTTTCTGCATGACTTTCACCATGCATTAAGCAGCCACCTGCCTAAAAGGGTCTAAATTCTTCTATACCGAAAATTCGAATAATCGAGGTTTTACTGTACATGCTGTTGATCTTGTAATAATCTTATTGCGCAACCGTAGAGTTGGGCCTATGGCCTTTGTACCCAATAAAATATCTATCTAAATATATATTGCAAGTTTTATTGCTCAGTTTCTCATGACTGCATGTGTCTTAGCGTATCAGTTACAATGCTTAAATGCGAACACTATCTTATTTATTTAGTAGTGCATAATTGTGCTCCGTGATTATCATTAACCTTAGTCTAGTCCCCTGTAAAGTTTTATATATCAAATATCCTTAAACAATTGTCTTGGTCTTTAATTATCTAATACTAAACGAAGCTTAATACTCATATTATATTAAACAGTTTGGTGCTTTGCCATTGCCTAAATACAATTTGTATTGTAATGTGACAAACATGAAAAAACTTGTGGATAAACCTGTAACTATTCGACAAATACGCCATCCTACGCCTTTGAAATCAGTAGAACCAGGTCAGGCGACTATGTGAATAATACTTAGCAAGGGGTACGGTATAATGGTAAACGAACAAGAGAATATTCGGTCATGACGAAAACAGAAAATATCAGACCTATTTTATTTTATAACTCTTTCCCTCATATTAATAGTTTTTCACGCCTTTACTAAACGGAGTACAGTAAAACGTATCTAAACCGGAATTCTAGTAGAGAACATTTTAGACACTATTAGGCAGGTGGCTGCTTAAAGCAGGATGAAAGTCATGCAGAAAGCTCCTAGAGGAGCTTTCTGTATGACTTTCAGCCTGCATTAAGCTGCCACCTATCCCCAAGACCTATATTTACACTAAATTTAACGTCCGGTTTAGAGAGGTTTTACTGTACACCCACATAAGACTGCTCCTAATGAATCGGGACCTGCTAGGTGCTTGCGACATAAGTATAGATCTGATTCTACGAGCGTAGAGTTTCTGCCAAGGTAAAAAAAGCCATGTGTTCATATAGTGGACATAGATCTATACCATTTAAAAATCAGCTAATGAATATTCATGTTGTCATTATTTCTTAACCCCTCGCTTGCTATTCACGTCAATATACCTACCTGTAAATAGTGAAGACCCAGATGAGACAGCTCCTGCAGGAGCTGTCTCATCAGGGTCTGCACTATTTACAAGTTGATTGTGCAACCAGTGCACTCCACAGTGCTCAGTGATTGCACAGCGAAATACTTGTACACAGTGAAGATATGTAATTATACCACAGGACATGGGTAAAGAAGGAGAAATGTATTTTAAAATTCAGCAAGCGAAGGGTTAAACATGTAAAAGGATGAACACGTTATCTGTTTAATCCTTTCCTTCATATAAACGCATTTTCACGCATTTGCAAACATAGTAGACCCAGATCAGGTGGCTCCTATAGGAGCACTCTATATATATATAGCATAATCTCTGTCTATCGAACCTTTGACCAGGATAGAAAACGTTTACCGTGAATATTGAAGAAAAAAATAAACCAGCAGTTCAAAATAATCTTTTATACATACATTGGAACACTTAATTAATGTTATTCTCATCTATCAATCCCCAAACAATCCTGTGTTCCCCAACCGCCCGCATAACAAAAACAAAAATGGCTGCCTGAAAAACATCACCTGCTTATCGAACCTTTATTATTGTTTACTGTAACAAAATACTCATAGACACGTGATTTCATCATGGGCACGCGACCTTTGCATACGCTGAAGGGTCAGAGCTGTCAAACATTTTCAATGTGGTACACTTTTCAATTTATGTTGATATTCTATAACGTATTAAGAGTTTTCTCAGGTGGGATTCGATAGAAGGCGAGTCTACGATATAGTACATGCTGTTTGCTTTTGGAATTACATCTCTACATGTATCTTGATCTTATTTTGCAGTTTTTGTCATATCAAAACATTTCATTGAACAGCGACATTATTAAAATCAAAGGTGCCCGACGCATGCTTGGACTCACTCATGGACACCCCCCCCCCCCCCCCCCCACACACACACACAAAAAAAAAATGTGATCGAAGTATGTTCAACTAGCCTAAATCTATCTATTTGAACCTTAAACCACTCCGAAAAACAAGAAACACACGGCCCGGAAAAACTTTTCCTATCGGGTCTATATATCAATACATATATAGACCCGATAGGAAATGTTTTTCCGGGTCGTGTTTTTCTTGTTTTTCGGAGTGGTTTAAGGTTCAAATAGATAGTTTTAGGCTAGTTTAACGTACTTCGATCACAATTTCCTTTTTTTTTCTTTTTTTTTTTTGGGGGGGGGGGGGGGGGGGGTTGTTTCCATGGGTGAGTCCAAGCATGCGTCGGGCACCTTTGATGAAAATGAGCTATTTGATGTTCAGGTCATTACAAATACATGGTTTGAAAAAGAAAACTGGTCGAATTGCTTTCAATTTTGTATGTATTTGCTGCCATATCTTCACTATTATCCGGAACTATAAAACCGGCCCGCTTGGCTTCTTTGGAGAATAATCACTCACTTTCTTACATTTCATTTCAATTTAATGCAAAAAACCCAGTGCGTTATATCAAAAGAAAATTGACGTCATTCAAGTATGGATTTCAAATCTCTCTGATGTGAATTCGTTCCTGAAAAGGAGCCATTTGCCTGTAGCTTCCCGCCAAAATATACTGATTTGAATAAATATGCCAGTAGGCCCCTGTTGTTGACCAATCGTGTGAAATAGAAAGCGCGCGAATTGATCAGCGTCATTCTGTCAGTATGCGCCATTTATGCTGTGATTCAAGGTAAGTCCAACTATATAATGAGTAAGGTCCCATCATTGAGCTGTTAAGACGATATGCTAATTGGGTGATGGTTGCCGTCTGTGGAGGATATCGTCAAACCGAAGTAGCTCGATATCGCCAGTTAGAGTACACAATTTCAAATGTGACCTAATAATGAGTAGATCTATTTTGATCAGAGACATGTATACATGCATGTACATACATGAACAGAACAGTTCAACTAGATAAGGGACGTACCTAAATATTAAAGTTGCCATTTCTCCACCAAACCCTATACTGTGACCACTCTTTTGACCACTTCTAAAGAGTGGTCACAGTATAGGGTTTGGTGGAGAAATTTCACAAATAATTAATTGCCAGATATGGACATATCCATATTTATAAACAATTCGTTTCTTAGGCAATATTAGTTATGTTTTCCCTTATTGGAAAGATAGTGAAGGAGATAGTGAAGGAGATATACCCCGGGGGCCAGAAAGGGTTACCGTGCACCCCCCGTCTGACTTTTTTTCATGGGTACCAGGGTGTTTGGTAGGGTCTGCTGAATGGAAATCAAAATTGTACCCATGAAAAAACTCATTCCTGCTATGGGTTTTTCTACCGTTTCCATGGCTACCGGCGGTCTGGACAACGACGGTGGGTAAAGGTTATAATGTAGTATATCTATGCTATTAGGGGCACTAAGAGTTTGAAACTGGTGTCAAACTAAAGGTAAGACATTGGTCTTTAATTAAGAATATGTTTTTGTTAATTACCTCATTTGCATAATCATGCATATTAATGAGAAACCCGAAAAATGAAGGAAAAAAGACTAGAATATGGTGAAGACTAGATCTGAAGTCACCTGTGATGGTCCAAATACACCCAAATACGTTTTTGTACATAAAACATCCCCAATGTTAGTATTATTTAAAACAAAATCGTGTCTATATGGCTTATTTGCATTTTTATTGCATTTTTGAGTATCCATAGCAGATGTACGTCCGGGTAGCGTAAGCATATAGAGAAGATAGCATTATATCTCAAGGCCTTCGGGAGATAATAGCTAACAGTATCAACTTGTTACCAAACATAAAGTAAATACACTAGTATTTGATTTAAAATGTATTGTAGTTAATAAGTTCATTAGCATATTCATGAATATTAATGAGAACACCGAAAATGAAGAAAAAATGACTAGAAGATGGCGAAAACTAGATCTGAAATCACTTGTGTTGCTCCAAATGCACCGAAATATGTTCATATACATAAAACATCATCAAGGAGAGTATTATATAATACAAAATCGTGTCACTTTGGCTTATTTACACTTTTATTACGTTTTTGAGTATCCATAGCAGAGGTACTTCCGGACAGCGTCAGCGCATATAGGAGATAGCATTATATCTCAAGGCATTCGAGAGCTGGCAGCTAACAGTATCAATTTGTTACCAAACATATACCGGTAATAAATACACTGGTCTTTGATTTAGAATGTATCGTTGTTAATAAGTTCATTAGCATATTCATGAATATAAATGAGAACCCCCCCCCCCCCCCTTACAATTAGAGAAAAAGACAGGGAAATGGTGAAAACTATAGATCATAAATCACCTGTAATGCTCCAAATGCATAGAGATATGACTTGTACACTACAATCTACTAGCAGAAAATGCAATGAAACGAGGTCTGTAAAGTGGAATTAGAATAGACAGTAACAAATAGAAATCATGGCTTAGTGGTGTTTAACTGGTGACAAACAATTAACTTTGAACTAATCGAAGCATGTATTATTCGGCATATTTACAAATCATTATATCATTGTGGCCTTAGTATATGTACAAAACATGACTGTAAAGAATGTCTCAACCGGTTTACAGAAAAAGACATTTCTGTGTGATACACTCATTCATCACCATATATGTATGCATTAAAATGCAAGTTTAGTCCCAATGATAACCAGTGTCTTCAAAGATCCCCATTTTTCATCTTCTCTATGTGCCTCAAATTACAGAATGTCAACCATGACTTGTGAAGTTGTGAGGGCAAGTAACCGCAGACTCATAGTGGAATGGTCCAAGAACCACATTGACATGGCTCCAGTCATGTGCTTCTGAGGCTGGGGGTATTACTGGATAGGCTATATGTGAGCTCGCCAAAATTCGCACCTGATTGACGACCCGTTAAATGCGTCGGACTAAGCAAATCTACGTGGTGGCAAAGATCCCATGTCAACGTTATGCAAATCATTAATTGGCTTATCTTCGCGCGTTTCATTAGCAGCAGTTTCAATTCAGCGTACATTGTGGATGTGAACGATTCTTATTCACCAATTAGACCAGCTTAAACATCCCAAGTTTATAACACCTCCCTTCAGAATTTATTACTAGTGGAGTTACGAATCTCGGTCTCTTTCCAGGAGTTGTTATTTGGTGATACATACTCTTTTTCCTTAAATGTACGTGTAGACTCACAGTAAGCATGAATGCCCAACAGAGCATCCTCACACTCGAAACTGTCATAGTAATCAAACAGTATGAACATGTTGCTGGCTAGCGTTCTTGCTTGAACAGTCGTGCAGTCTTGTTTTCTGGTTAAAACTTGATATTAGTTTCTTAGTATGCTGACTTCAAAACAGTTTGACTTTATGCTTTACAAATTACTCGTGTGGTGTGGTGGTATAGTGGTAACGCACTTGACTACCGGTCGGGAGATCCGGGTTCAAATCCCGGTCCCTCCCGGAAATTTCAGAGACGCTTTTCAGTGTCTCCCACTCGCACCTCCTCTCCACCCAGGGATTAAAGTGGGTACCTGTGAGGGTCACTAGCCGGTACTACGGCTGCATGATTGTGCCATATGTTAGCAGTGCTCAATATTGTAGGCGAATGACTCAATGACCAGGGGAGTACATGTACAGTCGACTGAGCGGTCTTTCGGACTGAACATAGACTATAACTAGGTACTTTGCCTCATGGTGTCATCGTTCATCAACAAGCCTTCCAGTCAGCAGGTTTCTTTGTATCCTCCCCTTACACTAGCAGTTTTCTGAATCCCCATTCCCACATTCTCTCCATATGTTTTTAGTTTTCCTGATACATATCTTACATGAATGCTTTCAGGCGTCATGTTGAAAAGTCTTTCAGATATTTGTTTGAAGATGCCTGGAGTGTCTCGCATTGAATGAAATAAAGCATTCCTGACTTCTTTTACAATGTGTTTCTCATCTTGTGTTGGTGCATTTGCCATGTCTACCTCTTCTATTAGGTATTCAACTCATTTGGCGTATAGTATGACCCTTATGACTGATTTAGTAATTGCACTCAACTATGTCCATGCTGCCAGTATACTAACACCGAAGCTGCCATTGTCTTCAAATCAGTCTTTAACAACTCTAGGAACCATGCGTGTGTTTCCAGCCTGTTGTTTATAAAAGCTTCTTTAGCGACTTTATCTCTTACATCTGCCCTGAGAAAGGTATCTTCATTTTGAATAGAGTCTTTGAAACACAATACAAACGATACACATGTATAGAGCGCGAGATTGACATCGATCATTGCCACCTTGTAGAAATTTGGTTGCGTTGATTAATGCCCATTACAACCTTAGGCTAATTTGATACACCATAAAGAGGTGAGAGGGTACAGAGAAAATCGGGTGCGATGCTCTACTACTTTCTCTGGTTCCATAATGGATTGAGGATGAGTTGTCGAAGCATTCTGGAGAAGACTCTTGAAGCAGTTGAAGAATATGAAGAAGTGGATGGGGCTCTTTCAAGATTATTATTCGGTCTAAACGTGCATTACGATTAATACAGATGTGATGATAGTTGAATATATCACACAGAAAGGTCTACCGCTTAAACACGTAGAAACATTCTTAACATTGAGAAACGGAATGGAAATGAGGGATGTGTTTTCCGTTTCTCGTGTTATCATTAGTATTTATTGAATTTGACATGATAATGTTTCATGCATTTTTGCCATGTATCCTATTTTAGTAATGTGAAATGTATTGTTTCTAAAAATCTAGCTATGCGCCTACAGCATGCACTTATAACGTTTTGTACATGTGTTGAAAACAACAATGATATAATGGTTTGTAAAGACATGTATGCTTTTGTTTGTAAATACATGTATGTGTCAAAAGCATTAGCCTCGATAAGTATCATGCCACTTGTATGTTACGAAATACACCATTTAAAAAGACTTGTTTCATTTCTACTTTACAAATCATGTTATATTACTTTTAGATGTCCCCATCAATACTGGTAATTTACACGTCATTACAATGGCGTCTCTTAAAACATGATACTTTTAAAAAATGATTTTTAAATATCATTGCTGTGGTGTACTGATACGGATAACAACAACGAAAATACTCGTATATATACAACTATTCAAATGAGCCGAGACATCAGTCTACAAATATTCCGTTTAGTTTACTTAATAAGTTTAAGTTCTTGAGTCATTATCTTAATCTTTGCTTGAAAGTCAGACACTAGGTAAATCATTTCACGTGTTTTGTGATACCCTGCTCATTTTTATGAATATGAAAGTAAGCAGTTTTTAAAGTTTCATGTCACACTTGGAAATTGAAACGCTATTTGTACCTTAACTGTTCATTTGTTTTCATACCAGAAATGTATACATTCATACCCGTATAAAGAAAATAACGGATACCTCCATCGTTTGATATAATACCATAATTAAATCATAATTAATTTGAAAGCGGTTGAATTATTTCGGTATACTTTGAGCAAACTGGATGGTTTAAAATTCGTTCTACCGTTTTTAAATAATGCCCATTCTTTCTGTTTGATTTAAGCATTAATATTCATGAATATGCTAATGAACTGATTAACAACATGATATTCTAAATCAAAGACCATTGTATTTCTTATAATTATATTTGGTAACATGTTGATAAATTGATAATGTTAGCTCCCAAGGCCCTGTGATAGTATCTGCTAGATTACGCTCAATGAGGTGGTTTTATATCTCTATGCATTTGGAGCATTACAGGTGATTTATGATCTAGTTTTCACCATTTCCCTGTCTTTTTCTCTAATTGTAAGGGGAGGGGGCAGTTGCTCATTGATATTCATGAATATGCTAATGAACTTATTAACAACGATACATTCTAAATCAAAGACCAGTGTATTTATTATATGTTTGGTAACAAGTTGATACTGTTAGCTGCCAGCTCTCGAATGCCTTGAGATATAATGCTATCTCCTATATGCGCTGACGCTGTCCGGACGTACCTCTGCTATAGATACTCAAAAACGCAATAAAAGTATAAATAAGCCAAAGTGACACGATTTTGTATTATATAATACTCCCCTTGATGGTGTTTTACGTATATGAACATATTTCGGTGCATTTGGAGCAACACAAGTGATTTCAGATCTAGTTTTCGCCATCTTCTAGTCATTTTTTCTTCATTTTCGGTGTTCTCATTAATATTCATGAATATGCTAATGAACTTATTAACTACAATACATTTTAAATCAAATACTAGTGTATTTATTTTATGTTTGGTAACAAGTTGATACTGTCAGCTATTATCTCCCGAAGGCCTTGAGATATAATGCTATCTTCTCTATGTGCTTACGCTACCCGGACGTACCTCTGCTATGGATACTCAAAAATGCAATAAAAATGCAAATAAGCCATAAAGACACGATTTTGTTTTAAATAATACTAACATTGGGGATGTTTTATGTACAAAAACGTATTTGGGTGTATTTGGACCATCACAGGTGACTTCAGATCTAGTCTTCACCATATTCTAGTCTTTTTTCCTTCATTTTTCGGGTTTCTCATTAATATGCATGATTATGCAAATGAATTAATTAACACAAACATATTTTTAATTAAAGACCAATGTCTTACCTTTAGTTTGACACCAGTTTCAAACTCTTAGTACCCCTAATAGCATAGATATACTACATTATAACCTTTACCCACCGTCGTTGTCAAGACATCCGGTTGCCATGGAAACGGTAGAAAAACCCATAGCAGGAATGAGTTTTTTCATGGGTACAATTTTGATTTCCATTCAGCAGACCCTACCAAACACCCTGGTACCCATGAAAAAAAGTCAGACGGGGGGTGCACGGTAACCCTTTCTGGCCCCCGGGGTAATATATATTCTTGAAAATGTTGAAATTTACGCATGTTATCTGAACCTCTGATGAATATGCATTAGGTAAAGGGTTAACCCTTTCCTCCATAAATTTATACGCATTTCTACACCTCTGTAAAAGTCACCTGTTGAAACCATTGTGATAAATAGAGAATTTTGCTCCTAATGGAGCACATGCTCTATTTATCACAATGGTTTCAAACTGCAAAATTCTAAAATTTTCCTTTTCTCTAGTTAATGCTCCTTTTAGGTAGATTTATTCAAAGAGGTTGGATCTAAAAATAGCCTATGAGGGAATGGATTAAAGTCCAATTGTTGGATTTCAGGGGAAAAAAAGCTATAGCTTTATGCCTATTTCAATGACAGGTATATGGCCTGCATGATGGACACCATTTCATGCATATATCAAACGGCCATGGAGTAGTTCACCTTTACCAGATGAATATTCATTTAAGAAATAATGACAGTATGAATATTTATTGGCTGTATTTTTATAATGGCATATGAACATGGGAAGTTTTGGAAGTTTCAGAATTTGTAGAATCATGCAGTTCTATCTGAAATTATTCCATAAGAAAACAGAGCAGACCATTGTAGAGTCTGGGTATACAGTTTGCACATCAAAAGCCTTAAGGAGTCATTATTAGGTAAGGGACCCTGTCCCTAATCTGAACACTTTTACATACCTTTTTCAACAGAGTAGATCCAGATCAGACATACCTACAGGAGCCATCAAATGAGGGCCTGCACTGTTTGCTTATGACATGATATTAATCCAATGCTTCAGTGTTTGTCAAAGTACATGTACATTATAAACACTTCGGCTAACAAATACATTTATTACCAGTCAGAGTAAATCCTTGGAATTTGATTGGTCAGTTTGCCAAAAACTGCTGGGATGTACAGAACCGTATTCGGCAGCTTCCACAGAGAATTCAGAATTCAAATTTGACGTGTGACTTAATCGTTTTGTTTTTGTTTTTAGCGTCAATTCAAAATTTCATATCGTCCTTAAACTCCATTAATTCTGGACGGATTATGACCAAATAATCGATTATAAACGTGAAAAAAAGTCCTTCATATGTTCCTCAATTTGAAACTATCAACTTCTCACTACAACTTGTAATCGTTTAAACTTAAATGAAGTTTGAATTCCACTTTCGGAATTGCTCTGAGACGATGTCATCTTTGCTATGTGAAGACGTCATATTTTCCTTGTCATGTCGTCATATATATATATATATATAGAAATAAGGGTTGTTTGTTTCTAAATTAGGTCAATCGGATCTCTGACTGGTAATAAATTCGTTACACGGAAATTTGGCAGGGTGTACGGGCTGGTATGATCGGGTTAGGTCATGTTAGGTCATGTATTTCCTTCGGCTAACGCCTCAGGAAATACGGGATCTAAATAGTATTCATTATTTCTTACATGAATATTGGACAGGTAAAAGGTTGATAGAGTACTACTGTATAATTGATCTTATGATAATGTTTGCAATCATTTTGGATCCAGTTTAGACATTGATTAACCCTTTCCTTGTTCTATGTTTATTCCAAATGTCAATACCAGGGAAAAACAGTTGTAATGAAATATGGAAAATGGAATATTGTAGCCATTTTAGAATGAAAAGAAACAGATATTTCAAATTCCATTAGCAAACAAAGTAGACACTGATCAGACTGCTCTTATAGGAGCCATCTGATCGTGGTCTACTCTATTTGGCAATACGTGAAAACATGTTTATCCTTTTCCTCCATAAATATGCCTTTCTGTGCCTCTGTAAAAGTCATTTCTTGAAACCATTGTGATAAATAGAGCATTTGCTCCTATGGAGCAAATACTCTATTTATCACAATGGTTTCAATATACTACACAATTCTAAAATTGTCCTTTTCTTTAGTAAATGCTCATTTTCAGTAGATTTATTCAAAGTAGTTGGATCTAAAAATAGCCTATGAGTGAATGGGTTATATCAAGGAAAGGGATAATTAATAATAATCTCATCAGGATCCAAATTGTTTGACTCTCTGTCACTGTTCCTGAAAAAAAATGGAAGAAAATAGTTTTGGAATGCTAGCATGGAATTTGCGATAGCCTTATAATGCAATTAGTTTGAATCCAGAATGATGCTCTCTCTTTTCAGCAAACTGACTGAGCAAAACTATGAAGTAACAGTGATTATGGATGGAATTCCGCTACCTGTCTGCTCAAACTGTGTGTTTAGGGTATGTAACTTTTACAGGATTTGCCTGGGCCATTTTTAACCCTTTCCTCCATAAATACGCATTTCTACGCCTCTGTAAAAATCAATTTATGAAACCATTGTGATAAATAGAGCATTTGCTCCATAGGATTCTAACATTTTTCTTTTCTCTAGTAAATGCTGAGGCGTTTTCGGTAGATTTTTTCAAAGAGGTTGGATCTAAAAATAGCCCATGAGGTAAAGGGTTCATTAGAACTTTTTACACAATGATGAAATTACACGAATTATTACACAGATCTGTTTCAAATATAATCTCCACTGGAATGTGGCAAGTTAAGTGATCCTCATGCAAGCCTCCAAAGATTTTAAAATGCATAATATTATATATATACTTTCGCCTTATCATATGTGTTCTATAAAATATACCATAACATTGTGGCAATCACACTCCCACAATATTACTTGACATATTAAACTGAGACTCATATATTTCCGTTAGCGTTTCCGACTACGAGTTCAGTGAAGCCTTCCAAAAGTGGGTAGATCAATGTAAAATGTGTATGGAGACTGATAGGGCTCAAACGAATAACAGTATTGGATAATCTACCCTACTCTAAAAACTTAAAATTACCCTGGTATTTTGTTTGAAATAACATGAAGGCGTAACTTACTCTGACTGTACACTTAGGCAATACTAATTTGTTAATACTTAGGCAGTCGGTTTGAATACAGATGAGCACCAATTTGATTTTTAGGAGAATTTAACGAAAAATTAACTTTCAGAACTGTTCAAAAATGATTTTCCTTCATGCAGATGACAAATAATGAATGTGTAAAGATTAATCAGGTACTGAGCAGTGGATCTTTGAAGTTAACCCATTACCTCATTTATAAGCTATTTTTAGATACAACCTCTTTGAATAAATCTACCAAAAAAGGAGCATTAACTAGAGAAAAGGAATTTTTTAGAATTTTGTAGTTTGAAACCATTGTGATAAATAGAGCCTTTGCTCTATTTATCACAATGGTTTCCCAAAATGATTTTTACAGAGTCGTCTAAAAAGTCGTCAATATGAGGGAATGGGTTAAAGGATTGTAACCTGCTGGTTCACCAATTCTTTAGTCCTGAAGTCTACCAATTTGTTATATCTAGTATGCTTCCCCCAATGTAACTGGGAGACAGATTGTTTGCCCAAGTTTGCTGTCCATCTGTCACAAATTGTGACCACTCCATATCTCTTTATCCCCTTAACCCTTTCCCTCATATAAATGCCTTTTTCAAGCCTTTGCAGAAAGAGTCAAACCAGATCAGATGGCTCTCTATTTGCTTATAGTATAATATAGATAGGATTCTACAGTTTCCATCTGAACCAAATTATCATTACTGTGTTCATGCGCCATTATTTAAAAATTATCTGTCAGGTTTTCTTACATGAATATGCAACAGGGAAAGGGTTGAAAGATGTAAATAATACTAAATGCATCTTGGCCCTTAAGGATGTGCAAAGTGCACATTAAAGGTTAAAGGTTGAGGTCGCAAATCAAGGTCAAACCACTAAGCCTAAAATTTTGTTTCATGTCTTTTAAGACTCTTGAAGGATTTGATAGCTATTTGGCACAGATATTCTCTTTAAACTAATGATGTACAAAGTGTATGTTTCAGGACTGTGGGTTAAAGTTTATTGTCAAAAATTAAATCAAACCATATTTAGTAAGCCCAGATTAATGTTCAGTGTCATGGCTTCAGTTTTAATACTGTACTTGATAACCCTGCATGCCTTTTTATGTCTTTGCAAATTAAGTGGAAATGGGGTCTGCTCTGTGTACTTAACCTTTTACTCCATGAATATTTATGAACGAAATGGAATCATGACTTTTAATTAGATTAAAATTTATAATGGCGCATGGACATAGGAAGTTTTGGCCTTGAGAGAAATGGTACATTCAGATCTATGAGAACATAATGGCTTACCTACTTCTACACTGTTTTTTTGTGTCCCTTGAGAACACTAAGGCTTACCTACTTGTATACGGTACTGTGTTTTGTGTCCCTTGAGTATGTACGTCAGGTACCTGTACACTGTTTTTTGTGTCCCTTGACTGCGTAACCTACTTGTACACTCTTTTTTTGTCCCTTGAAAACCCTGTTGCTTACCAACTTGTAACCTTTTTTTGTGTTCCTTGAGAACATATATAGTGGCTTAACTACTTGTACACTATTTGTTGTGTCATGTCTATTTGTAGTACACTGTTTCTTGGTATATCCCTTGATACATTGTCATTGTTTTACAATTTGTTACAGCCATCTGCTAGATACACCCCAACCCTAACTTCCTTCACACCACCGTCAGGCTACCCACAGCAATTTGTGACCTTCAGAGGAAATATTGTCACAGATAAGTTCGGAGTTAATGACATCTCCACAGCAACCGGCATGGCAAGCGTACAACTGTTAAGGTGATTTCTACTTTAATCCTTTACTCAATAAATACGCTTTTCTACGCCTTTGCAAATAGTGTTAAGCTAGATCAGATGGCTCCTGTAAGAGTCATCTGATCAGGGTCTGCTCTGTTTGTTATGATATATTAATATAGATGTGATATTCTAGTTTCTGCCATGGCCAAATCTTCCTGTCTATGTGTTATTATAACAATTAATCTAATTAATATTCATGATATTAATATTCATCGTTATTTTTTACATGGATATTCATGTAGTAATTAAGGGTCTGGGTCTACTCTCTTTGCAAAGGCTTACAAAGGTGTATTTATGGAGTAAAGGATAAAATTGAAAATATATTCCAACAAAATATTTAGGATTTTTTAATTTACCATTAAAAGGCATTTTCATGTACAGTGTGACCCAGATCAGATAGCTCTTTTAGGAGCTGTCTGATCAGGGTCTGCTCTGTTTGCTATAAATGAAATAATATAAATATGATTCTACAGTTTCTGCCACAGGCCAATATTCCTGTGTTTGTATTCCGTTATAAAAAAATCTTAATAATTTAATATTCATGATGTCATCATTTCTTACATGAATATTTATGGAGTAAAGGGTTAAACCCCAAAATTTAAAGGTTTAGACTTAGAAGTCAAATACAGTATGTATATGTTTCCTTAACCCTTTCCCTATAAAAAAGGCATTTGGCATATTTGCAAACAGAGTAGACTCAGATCAGATGTGATCAGAGTCTGATATGTTTGCTTATGAAATTATTATAGTGTAGTCGGATAGTGCTGTGGTGAAACAGTTGATTGGCTTTACTGCTTGGTAGCTCAGTCGATAGTGTTAGCATAGAAAGCCAAAGGCCCTGGGTTCGAGTTCTAGTTGAGCCACAACTTTTTCACCATGGTTGGTTTGCTCTAAACAAACAATAATTGTTTAGGCCCAATGATTAAAATTTAGAAGCTGATGCAGTCTTTTCTAAAGGATGAGACTTCAACAAATCAGGCGAATGGGTATGTATAACAGGAATGACAAACTGATAATCGATTATTTGAAACTACAATCGCGATTGTCTACAACCTCAGGCTCAACCAGTCGATTATCAATTATAATCGATCATCGGAACAACACTAATAGTAAGTGTTGGGAATTGGACCAATTTTTACTATCGATTATTGGTTTAATGCAACCGATTGATCGATTATATTTAAAAAAAACAGAGCTAAAGATGTGGAATAAATCTAATATGCATAAACTTTTGCGTCAACCAAATGGTATGTAGTGGCCATTCATTGGAATCATCTCAACAGGACTTAAGATTGTTAAATTCCCATTAAAGGAGCCTGCAAAAATTAATGAATCTGCTTTTAAAATTATTCAGTCAATAACGGATGTGAGCAAAATTATTATTGATAGTAGATAGAAAATACTTTTTTCAATCAATTGTCGATTATAATCAATAACTGAACATCACTATTTGATAGAAACATGTTTTGATAGCTTATTAGCTTTGCAAACAGATTATGCCCAGATCAGATGTCTCCTGTAGGAACAACCTGAATAGAGGCTGCTCTGTTAGCTCATGAAATACAGTTGAACTTCGATATCTGGAACTCGGATAACTTGAACTTCGGGATAACTCGAACTGAAAGTTCAGTCCTTCCAAAACTTACAATATAGAATTGCTCTGAAATATGTTACTACCCATATCTAGAAACACGTGTGACAGCTTAATTCAGGGTCCATGCTTATAAAGCTTTTAGTTGAGCCTGAGATCGTTCTCAAGCTTTTGATTGGTCAGATTTGAGCCAAAGGCTCAAATCTGACCAATCAAAAGCTTGAGAACTCAAATCTGACCAATCAAAAGCCTGAGAACGAAACTCAGACTCAACTAAAAGCTTTATAAGCATGGACCCAGGTCTAAAGTAATGCTGAAAGCTCCTACAGCAGTTTTTGGCATTACTTTAGACCTGCATTGAACTTAAGAAATTATCCAGATCATAAATTGGATAACTTGAACTTCTGTTATCTCAAACTAATTTGTGGAGTCCCTTGAAGTTCGAGATATCGAAGTTCAACTGTAATACAAAGTAGATTCTTCAGTTTCTGCAATTGTCATAGATTCCCTTGTTCATATGCCATTATATAAATTCAGTTAACCCTTCGCTTGCTGAATTTTAAAATACATTTCTCCTTCTTTACCCATGCCTTGTTGTATAATTACATACATCTCAACTGTGTACATGTATTTCGCTGTGCAATCACTGCTGTGGAGTGCACTGGTAGCACAATCAACTTGTAAATAGTGCAGACCCTGATGAGACGGCTCCTGCAGGAGCTGTCTCATCTGGGTCTTCACTATTTACTGGTAGGTATATTGACGCGAATAGCAAGCGAAGGGTTAATATATATTCATGATATTACGCATTGATTTCACAAGGTAAAGGGCTAAGTGATGCCGACTGTTCCTGTATCATTTTGTGATTGAGACCATTTAAATTTTCAGAGTGTTTGTTGGACCATCAAGCTGCCAACTTAAAGATGGAGATACTTTGTAAGTTTTATTAATTTAAGCATATAATAAAGTCTCATAGAAAAGACCTTCAAGTTACAATACAAGATTAAACACACACACTTTAATGGAACTTTTTTGAAATTTTGCTGTATTGTTAAACACATACCATCTACTCCTGTGATTTTTGTTTTATATTTATCACATCATTATTGAATTATCTCCCCCTATATGTACTATTTAGTTACAATGTAGACACTGAAATAGATATAATACTATCTTAGCTGATGGGTAGTACTATGGATTGAAGTTGGCCCCTGTATTGACCCTTTCTCTGTGTCAAGTGTGTGTATGTGTAGGGGGGACCCTATCTCTGTGTCAAGTGTGTGTGTGTGTGTGGGGGGGACTCTGTGTCAAGTGTGTGTGTGTGTGGGGGGGGGGGACTCTGTGTCAAGTGTGTGTGTGTGGGGGGGTATTATTTACCTGTAGTTTACCTGTAGTGATAGTTCTAGTTTGTATTTGTTATTGATGTTTTGTTTTCTTTTGACAGCTATGGTATCAGTACTCGGTATATTGACTGTTTGACAACTGGAAAATCACTTGGTAAGTAAGAACTATGCTGAATCACATTAGTTGCTTTATTTCTATTTATAATCCTAACATTTTACTTCTGACATGAATATTCATGTCAGAAATAAGGACTTCATGAATATCAAGTGATGCGATCTTTATAGTGACACATGAACAAGAACATGTTTGGCTCCAGCCTAAATTGTAGAATTACTTAGATCTTTTTCATTCCATAAGCAAATAGAGCCTTTCCTTCATATAAACGTGTTTTCACGCATCTGCAAACAGTAGACCCAGATCAGACAGCTCCTATAGAAGCCTTCTGATCAGGGTCTGCTCTGTTTGCTAATGGAATTTAATGGAAAATATTTCAATTTACGCTGCACACATCTTATCTGGAGCTCTGTATAAGCCTTTGTTTTATCATTATAAGAAAGCAATTTGTATATTCAGTAACATACATTCAGTACAGCAATATAAAACCACTGTCCCATGATAATACATATACAGTAAAACCTCTCTATAACGACCACTAAATCATGTTAATTAATTGGTATTTAGAGCAGGTGGCTGCTTAAAGCAAGGTTAAAGTAAACAGAACGCTCCTATAGGAGCGTTCTGTTTTACTTTCACCTTGCTTTAAGCAGCCACCTGCAAAAAAAACTTGATGTAATTTAGTGGTCATTATAGAGAGGTTTTACTGTACAATAACATCCCTATAAAGTGACCACTAGATATAGGTCTAAGTTTGGGTATTAGAGACAGGTTATAACCTAACTTATTCCCTTATATAGACAGTGATGGACAATTCACTCAGCATTTAAAGGATGTGTCATGAAGAATGACTGAAAGTCCTTTATAAACACTGAATTTAACCTTTCGAATGCTGAATTTTCAGACTGAGAATGGTCCATTTAACCCTTTCCCGCATATAAATGTGTTTTCACGCATTTGCAAACAGAGTAGATCCAGATCAGACGGCTCCTAGAGGAGCCGTCTGATCAGTTTGCTAATAGAATTTGATAGTTCAGTTTCGTTGCTTTCTAAAATGTCTTAACTATTCCACCTTCCATATTTTTATAACTATTTTGTCCATGAATATTCAGTAGGTATTGAAATTTGGAATAAACTTAGAACAGGGAAAGGGTTAAACTTAATGATATATTCCATTCAGTATGAAAGGTTATAGATTACAAAAGCATTTTGAATGACAGTGCAGTCCCTTTGTTCTGGGCTGACACTTTAATTGTTTTGTGTTACTCTCTGTAAATAAAGCCTACTATTATTATTATTACATATGACTTGGTCATATGAAATTGATCATAGTATTCTGAAAGCTAATATTTCTTCCATCTGTTCTCGGGTATTTTCTACAGCTTTGATAGTCTTCCTGTAAAGACTTGTATAACCCTATACCTGATAGAGACACTTTTGCAAACAGAATAGACCGAGATCAAATTTGCTCTTGTAGTATGTATCTATCTATCTATTGGTACTGCTTCACACCCTTGTGGGTAATTTCGAGCAGCTGCGCACCTGTGTCTGTTAGTAGAAATTAGTGAAAGTTTAAAGTAAGGAACAGTAAGTTTAAAAGCAGTAGGGTGTTAGATAGTAAAAGAAGAATAAAAGATTTAAAAACAATTCTCCAGGGCTTAAGGTTTTCAAGCGTTCAAGCTCTTAGACTGCACTGTACCAATAGGTGATGCGTTCCACTGAACTATAGTCATAGGAAAAAAAGAGTACTTGTAATAGTCTGCTTCAGTGTGATTCTGTCTGTAGGCCATTGTGTGAGTGAGCCTTGAGGTTCTTGAGTTTTCTTTTATATAGACGTGCATTATTTGGGATGACAACCAGACCATGGACTGTTTTGTAAAACAGACATAGACGGGCATCTGCTCTCCTCTGTTCAAGGGACCTCCAACCTAACATAGACAACATTTCGGTATCAGTCACAGTCTGATTAGGGTCTACTCTGTTTGCATATGGGATAATACAGATCTGATTCCTTAGTTAACCCATTACCTCATAGGCTATTTTTAGACCCAACCTCTTTGAATAAATCTACCGAAAAGGAGCATTAACTAGAGAAAAGGAACATTTTAGAATTGCATAGTTCTGAAACCATTATGATAAATAGAGCATTTGCTCCTAAGATCTATTTATCACAATGGTTTCAAAAGGTGACTTTTACAGAGGCGTATTTATGGAGGAAAGATTATAACATAACCCAAAATTCTCTTGTTTGTATGCCATTATACAAAATTTGCTAATGAATATTTATAAAGTCACTCAGAATAATAATAGGATAAAAGGTTCAAACGACTATGTTGCCAAAGACTTGTTTACAATATTTTCTCACTCTTGCTTTATAGGATTCTTCAATGCAAGTTTCATTGTTGGGGCAAACTATGGACGGTAAGTAGAGGTGATACTTTTTTAAAACAGAAAACTTAACATTTAAAGTTATTTCAGAAGTGTGTCTTGGGGTTTTACATCCCATTAACTAATGTTTCATTTATCCCTTTCCTCCATAAATAGGCATTTCTATGTCTCTGTAATAACCACTTCTTGAAACCATTGTGATGAATAGAGCATTTACTCCTATAGGAGCAAATGCTCTATATATCACAATGGTTTCATTAACTACAAAATTCTAAAATTTTACTTTTCTCTAGTAAATGCTCCTTTTGGGTAGATTCATTCAAAGAGGTTGGGTCTAAGAATAGCCTAAGGAGAAAGGGTTATATAGGGATGGCATGTCTACTTAGATAGATAATGTGCTGCGAAAATGTGCCGTAGACAAAAGGAATGATACCATATCCAGTCACATTATAAACAGACACCAGGCCAACCATATACAACTTATTAATATTCATACAGTCATTATTTATGATGTATTCATTAAGTAAAGGCTTACTTATTGTAACTAGGGTTGAGACATTTTTAACATATTTTCTTCTTCCACAGATCCAGGGTTGATCCGGATGTGTACATGGTGTCCTCCACAGACAAAATATACATGTACCAGATCTACTCAAGTAAGATTGGACTGATTTGCAGATTTTTCAGTTGGAAAATAACTGCAGTATACTTCTTGTTTATCTATTTTTTTTTCCTCCACATAGTGGAGGCATATAGGGTTGCTCTTGTCCATACGGAAGATGTGGTGGTGCGGCTAACACGCTCGACTACAATACCAGGGGTCCCGGGTTCAATCCCCTGCCGGACCAAGTCCTTCGAGACTATAAACCGAGGTCCGATGTATCGGCACTTTACACTGGGCATCTAAAAGAACCAGAAAAACTCAGTCGATAATATTGGAGTAGGGCATCACGCCCGAGTTTCTCTGTATCCTCTCCCCTCTCCGGTGTCCAATTAGCCCATAGTGAGCAGAAACGGACGTTAATCAAAACAAACAAATGTAAGTCCGTCCGTACGCACATCTAGAAGAATTTGTACAGGCTCTTTCTTGAAAAGTATTTGTTCAACCCACACCTATCTTTGCACACATATTTGTGGTTATAATAGCTCGGTCAAGGTCGATAGCCATGTAAATCGCTTCAGTCGTTTAGGAGTTGGGACCCTTTATGTACAAAAATGACTTATAAAAATATCTTGTCCGGACTCTTTCTTAGACAGAATTTGTCCAATCCACACCAGACTTTGCATACATGTTTGCAGCCATTATATCTTGGTCAACTTTGATAGCCATGTAAATTGCTTCAGTTGTTTAGGAGTTGCGGCCCTTTATTTGCAAAAATGACTTTAAAAAATATCTTGTCTGGACTCCTTCTTGGAAAGTATTTGTCCAATCCACACCAAACTTAAGAAACATGTTTGTGGCCATTGTATCTTGGTCAAGTTCGATAGCCATGTAAATTGCTTTAGTCATTTAGGAGTTGTGGCCCTTTATTTGCAAAAATGATTTTAAAAATATTTTGACTGGACCCTTTCTGTGACAAAAAGTCTGAAGTGGGGGCATCAGTGTCCTATGGACACATTTCTAGTTTTGCTACATCTGCTACTTTAAATGTGGGCAAATGACTTTGGTTTCTAAGTGTAAAGAATTGGCGCCACACTTTGAGAAAAGGCACCACTCGGGTCTCGCAAGCACCTCAACCACAGAAGCTCCAAGATATGAGATGATGAATCCAATATGCTTCCTGCACTGTTTGACACAAATGAGTATTTGCAAAACAGTAAAACTCCTCTAAACTGGACATTAAAATTAGTATATTTGCAGTTTTTCAGACAGATGGCAGCTTTATGCAGGATGAAAGTCAGGCAGAAGGCTACTCTAGGAGCTTTCTGCATGACATTCACCCTGCATTAGGCAGCCACCTGCCTTAAAAAAAAGCCTGACTAATTCTGCATTAAAAATCGGGTTTAGAGGGGATTGACTGTATTTCATTATCACCATGGCATATAGTTAAACCATTACCTCGTGCTATTTTTAGATACAACCTCTTTGAATAAATCTAACTGGAGAAAAGGAAAATTTTAGAATTTTGTACTTTGAAACCATTGCTCCTATAGGAGCAAATGCTCTATTTATCACAATGGTTTCACAAAGTGAGTTTTACAGAGTCGTGAAAAGTCGTCAATATGAGGGAATGGGTTAATCCAATCAATATGCATGAGAAACCTTCCTTTTACACCTTTGCAAATAACGTAGACCTAGATCAGAAAGCTCCAGTGGAGCTGCATGATCAGGATCTGCTCTGTTGACGTACATGATTTTCTACTGTTTGCACTCTCAGTAGACATTCCTGGTTTCTGTTCTTAATACAATAATTATATTAATATTCATAATGGATGTACACTATAACGGCCACTAAATTACATAAATTATTTTGTGTTAAAGGCAGGTGACTGCTTAAAGCAATGTGAAAGTAAAACAGAACACTCCTATAGGAGCTTTTTCTGTTTTACTTTCACCTTGCTTTAAGCAGCCACCTGGCCTAAATACCAACTAATTAACACAATTTAGTGGCCGTTATAGAGAGGTTTTACTGTAGTCTTTTTTGAATATTAATCCTTTACTCTATAAATACGTTTTTCTATGCCCTTTGCAAACAGAGTAGACCTAGATCAGATGACTCCTGTATGAGCCATCTGATCAGGTCTCCTCTGTTAGCTTATGATATAATATATCTATAGATACGATTCTGAAGTTTCTGCCATGGCCATTCATTTTTAAATCCATGTGCTACTATATAACAAATAAACGTGTTTTCACGCATTTGCAAACAGAGTAGACCCAGATCAGACGGCTCCTAGAGGAGCTGTCTGATCAGGGTCTGCTCTGTTTGCTAACAGAATTTTATAGATTTGTTTCTTTGCTTTCTAAAATGTCTACAACGTTCCACCTTCCATATTTCTATTTTGAAAATGAATACTCAGTAGGTATTGAAATTTAGAATAAACAATTAGAACAGGGAAAGGATTAATGAAATTTCATGAAGAGACCAATTTACACATGAAATGTTCATTATGGAAAGGGATAATTTAAGCATGATGCTATCTTTGGCAGATAATTCCTTGGCATGGTAAGAATTATGAAATATTGTTATTTTAACCAACAGATATCACATCTGTCAGCCCGAGGAAAGGAAGCAAGAGTGGGGGTGTTACAATAACAATAAATGGACATTACATTGATGACGGCCCAACCTCTGCTGCTCCTGTAGCTTCTGTTGGAGGTAAATCAAGTCTATGTTAATTAACCCATTCCCACTTAGTCTATTTTATACCTAACCTCTTTGATTAAATCTACCAAAAAGGAGCATTAAATAGAGAAAAGGAAATTTTCAGAATTGTGTAGCTTTGAAACCATTGTGATAAATAGAGCATTAATATTTTGCTCCTGTGGAGCAAATGCTCTATTTATCACAGTGGTTTCATAAAGTGACTTTTACATAAGCGCCAAAAGGCGTCAATATGCGGGAATGGGTTAAGCCAGATAGGCCTTAATATGCATTTTGAATGAGTCTTATTTCTAAAAGAAGTAATTCTTATTCTGCCCTTGGCTCAGCAGAAAGATAACGGACCGCAGTTGAAGATAACAAGGATAAGGCTTTTATTCATCGCAATAACCATGGAATCCCTAAATGACTGCAAATATAAACAAAGTGATCTGAGAAAACTATTATAAACTAATAACAAGAGTGTTCGGAGGAACACATGTGTCACCTGCTTGCAGCTGACATAAAAACTTATTGTTAATATGAAAAAGGGAATAACTCAAATAATATTGATGCTAGAGTTGTGGCCCTTGTGCATGACACTTCCTCACATCATGCTTGTTCCATGTGGGAAATTTGAAAGCTCTATAATGATAAGTTTAGAAATGACAGCCAAAAAAAGAAAGTGTGACGGACAGACAGACAGACGACAGGAAAAGTGATCTCTGAGTGACGCACTGCCTCTCTGCAGGTGACACAAAAACTAGCATATAGGGTTTCTGTATACTGTAACTTTTCAATCATGTTAGAGAACTGAGAATATTCAGTATACTGAAGGGAGCCAACTCTTGGCAATATCTAAAAGGTTGAAGAATAGTTATCTCTCTTGTGACACATTATAAGCATCACATTTATATGCTAGTACAATCATTTAAACATTCTAAAACATATTATCAATTGCAACCTATAGAACTCAAAGTAAAAACAGTGCAGACCCGCATAAACAGCTTCTTCTGAATTAATCGGCAGTAGCGTGACTGCAGTGTTTCAAATATTAATACAAATAACACTGATAACTGATATAACTAGCATAACAGACATGATAAAATGCATTATTCTATGAGAAATAATTGCAAGAGCCCCAAAACAATGAAGTTTTATAAGACGACATGAAGAAACCGTTTTACATAAAAACCGATGACTCCAGACATTTGGCCAATAAAAGGCCCTGGACAGAAGTTTTAATGTAAAATTAGATTTCTTAAGAAATCTAAAGATAAAGAGGCATCTACGGATAGTCTTGGTTAAACTTACATGGTGATTGACCCCGATACTCTAAATCTAAATTGCGCATTGCAATAAAAGTGGCATGTTCGCAGATGAACCTAAGGGAAACAACTCTGCTAGAATAGTTACATCGCAGTACCAAAAACATGAAAGCACTGAAATAACCAATGCTGGTGGATTCAGCACATTTCTGGAGAAATATTTTTGCTGATGTGACCTTTGGATAATAATTATTGAGGCAAACAGGGCAGACCTTGATCAGAAAGGAAGTAATGGAAAAAAAACCAACACTAAAAACTGCATTAAAACAGGTTTCAAACGTTGTAGATACACCTTTATGCAAACAGGGTAGACTCAGATCAGATACTCACTGCTTTGTATGATACATCTGATCAGGATCTGCTCTGTTTGCTTTTGAAATGATATTTGTCTGAATCTAGAGTTTCTGCAACTGCCATACAATCGTGTGTTCATATGACATTACAAAAATTCAGCTTATAAAATTAATATTCAGTGTCATTATCTCAGTAGAACCTGTCTTAAACGGTCATCGAAAAGAGGTCTAATTCTGGATTTGTAAGGCAGGTGGTAGCTTAATGCAGGTCAAAAGTAATGAAGAATATTCCTATATGAGCTTTCTGTATTACTTTTCCCTGTAGTAGGCAATCACCTGCTTTGTAAGATTCCTATGTTCAATAAATGAATGACTGCTTAAGACAGGCTCTACTGTTCATATTTACCATACTGTAACTCTAGTTTCTTGCCGTTGAAATGCGCTTAACTGAATTATTTTTAATGATTAACCCTTTACTCCATATCTATATATTTAACCCTTTCCCTCATATAAACATGTTTTCACACATTTGCAAACAGAGCAGACTATAGTAGCCGTCTGATCAGGGTCAGTGCTCTGTTTGCTAATTGAATTTGATAGATCTGTTTCTTTACTTTCAAAAAATGGTTAAATTGTTCCATCTTCCATATTTAATTATAACTATTTCGGTCATGAATATTCAGTACATATTGAAATTTGGAATAAACATAGAACAGGGAAAGGGTTAAACATCTTTGCAAACAGAGTAGATCCTGTAGGAGCCATCTGATCAGGATGTCTGCTCAGTTTGCTTATGAAATAGTACAGATCTACTTTTTAGCCGGATTTTTCGAGAAAAATCTCGGCTTATAGTCCGGTGAAAACCGGGCGGGTGGGTGGCGTGCCTTCAGTAACAGAACTTTAACATTGCTTACGACTTCGGAATTATTTAAGCTGGTCAATTCATATTTGGTATGCAGATAGCTTGGATGAAGGCCTTTCACTTGATACAAGGATACATGAAATCAGGTCAAGGTCAAAGTCACTGTTTCTAAAACTTTGCCATTTTTAACAAACTTTAACATTGCTATAACTTCTGAACTATACATGCGAGGCAATTCAACTTTTTGGTATACAGATGGCTTTGGTAAAGGCCTTTCAGTTGATATAAAGATATTTAAAATTAGGTCAAGGTCACTAATTTGACAAGATTGCCATCATCGAAAAACTTCAACATTTTGTCTTAACTTCTGAACACATAATGCTGGACAATTCATATATGGTATGGGGATAGCTTAAGTGAAGGCCTTTCAGTTGATACAAGGATACATGAAATTGGGTCAAAGTCAAGGGCACTATTTTGAAAACTTGACTGTTTTTAACAAACTTTAACATTTTGCTATGAAAAACAAACTTTAACATTTTGCTATAAAGTCTGATCCTAGAGCACTAGGCAATTCACCTTTGGTATTCAGATAGCTTTAGTAAGGACCTTACAGATGACATAAAGATAGCTGAAATCAGGTCAAGGTTAATGTCACTATTTTAAAAACTTGGCTGTCATTAAATTTTTTTTATAAACTTCTGAATTACTTAAGCTCAACAATTCATATTTGGTATGCAGATAGCTTGGTGGAAGGCCGTTCACTTGATACAAGGATATTTCTGACTTGCAAGACTGAATTGCTGCACACAACAATACACAAGTATTTTGACTATCTAAGCAGTGGTGACTGTTGTATATTAACCCTTTACTCCGTGAATATTCACGTAAGAAAAAATGACATATTGAATATTAACCCTTCGCTTGCTATTCACGTCAATATACCTACCTGTAAATAGTGAAGACCCAGATGAGACAGCTCCTGCAGGAGCTGTCTCATCAGGGTCTGCCTATTTACAAATTGATTGTGCAACCAGTGCACTCCGCAGCAGTGATTGTACAGCGAAATACTTCTACACATTGAAGATACAACAGGGCATGGGTAGAGAAGGAGAAATGTATTTTAAAATTCATCAAGCGAAGGGTTAAGTAGATCAACTATTATATTAGCATATGGCCACAGGATATTTTGGCCATGACAGAGACTGTAGAATCATACCTATATTACAGTTGAACTTCGATATCTCGAACTCGGATAACTCGAACATCGGGATAGCTCGAACAAAAAGATCAGTCCCTGGAAAACTTACAATACAGAATTGCTCTAAAATGTATCGATACAGGTATCTAGAAACACATATGACAACTTAATACAGGTCTAAAGTAATGCTGAAAGCTTCTACAGGAGCTTTCAGCATTACTTTGGACCTGTATTAAGCTGTGGCCTTGAGAAAACGTTCAGATTAGAAATAGGATGACTCGAACTCCTCTTATCTAGAACTAATTTGTATGGTCCCTTGCAGTTAGAGTTATCAAAGTTCAACTGTATATGATAAGCAAACAGAGCAGACCTTGATAAGATGGCTCCTATAGAGCCATCTGATCTGGGTCTATTCTGTTTGCAAAGGCGTAGAAAGGCGTATTTATGAAGTAAATTAAATTAGATAATCTCATTTTTCAGACTCAGACTGCGTCATAACCAATGTTGTTCAAGACCAATACGTAGAATGCATTGTGGCCCCTGAACCTGAGAACAGTCCTTCAAACTTCGCTGGAAACCGTGGTGTCACCTTTGAATACTGGACACAAACGGTTTCAGACCTTCAGGAAGTGTTGTCACTAACCAGCTCCAGTCTGGGCTATGGAAAAATTATACTAGATTCTCTATACTACACTGAAAACTTACTGACTGGTGTGCAGCATGTTTCAAAGATGACAACATATTTCACCCCACCACACTCTGGACGATGGCAGTTCAAACTAAGAGCATGGGATTCAGCAAGATTGTTCTTGGATGGAGTAAGTTTTAAAATGAGAGCTGCAATGAGATTCCCAACATTAGGACTCTGCAAACAGTGTAGAAACGGATCAGCTGCTATGTTTAACCCATTATCCCATAGGCTATTTTTAGACCCAGCCTCTTGGAATCAGTGTACCGAAAAGGAGCATTTACTAAAGAAAAGGGAATTTTTAGAAATGTGTAGTTTAGAAGCCATTGTGATAAATAGAGAAAATGCTCTATTTATCACATGGTTTCAAAAAGTGACTTTTAGAGCCCTGTTTTGTATTTAGTCTTAGTATTTAGTATTAATACCTATTGAATATTCATTGATAAAATAGTTAAAAAATATGGAAGGTGGAACAATGTAGCCATTTCAGAAACTAAAGAAACAGATCTTTCAAATTCCATTAGCAAACAGAGCAGACCCTGATCAGATTGCT
Source organism: Azorinus chamasolen (assembly GCA_963576725.1). NCBI lineage: Eukaryota > Metazoa > Mollusca > Bivalvia > Cardiida > Solecurtidae > Azorinus > Azorinus chamasolen. Next base: position 29,434,787 of record OY755248.1, read on the forward strand.
CCCTTAGGAGCTTTCTGATCTGGGTCTACTCTGTTTGCACATGTGTGAATAGGCATATATATGATTGAAATGTTAAAATATGGCATCTAGCTAAAACAGATTTTACGCTATTTCCGCATGAATAAAAAAGCAGAATACTAATAGGCAATGATGGATTGTAAACAGTGCAGAACTTTTATTACACTTCACATTATAACCCTTTATTCTATAAATACACATTTTATGCCTTTGTATATAGATCAGATCCAAATCAGATTGGAATCAGCTCCTATTGGAAATGTCAGATCAAGATCTGCTCTATTTGCTTATGGAATAATGATATAGGTCTGTTTCTACAGACATTACCTAATATTTATATAGGAAATAGTAAAATCATGAATATGAACTGAATTCTTGTACCCCTCTTTTGAAAAAATGGGGGTATATTGCTTTGCACATGTCGGTCGGTCGGTCTGTCAGTCGGTCGGTCGGTAGATCGATGATTTCCGAACGATAACTAATGAATGACATGGCCTAGAATCTTCAAACTTGCTTAGGTGGTTGGTCATGACAAGTAGATGACCAGTATTGTTTTTGAGGTCAAAGGTCAAGGTCACCATGACCTTAACTGGTAAAATGGTTTCTGATCAATAACTGCTCAAGGGTTTTGCTTAGGATCTTCAAATTTGCTTAGGTGGTTGGTCATGACATCTAGATGAGTCCTATTGTTTTTTAGGTCACTGGGTCAAAGGTCAAGGTCACCATGATCTTAACTGGTGAAATGGTTTGCGATCAATAACTGCTCAAGGGTTTGACTTAGGATCTTCAAACTTGCTTCGGTAGTTGGCCTTGAAAACTGGATGACCGCTATCGTTTTTGAGGTCACTAGGTTAAAGGTCAAGGTCACCATGACCTTAACATGTAAAATGGTTTCTGATCAATAACTGCTCAAGGGTTTGGCTTAGGATCTTCAAATTTGCTTAGATGGTTGGTCATGACAACTAGATGAGCCGTGTTGTTTTTTAGGTAACTAGGTCAAAGATCAAGGTCACCATGACCTTGACTGGTGAAATGGTTTCCAATCAATAACTGTTCAAGGGTTTGGCTTAGGATCTTCAAATTTGCTGTGGTGGTTGGTCATGACAACCAGATGACCCCTATTGATTTTAAGGTCACTAGGTCAAAGGTCAAGGTCATCATGACCTTAACTGATGAAATGGTTTCCAATTAGTAACTGCTCAATTGTTTGGTTCGGGATCTTCAAACATGCTGTGGTAGTTGGTAGTGACCACTTAATGACCCATATAGTTGTTGAGGTCACAAGGTCAAAGGTCAAGGTCACCATGACCTTAACTTGTGAAATGTTTTCAGATCAATAAAGGATCAGTGGTTTGGCTTAGGATCTTCAAAGTTGCTGTGGTGATTAGTCATGACAGCTAGATTACCTCTATAGTTGAGGTCACTAGATCAAAGGTCAGGGGGTCTGGGGGGTAAACATGTTTTACAAACATCTCATGTTAACCTTTCCTCTCCATAGGCTATTTTAGACCAACTCTCTTTGAATGAATCTACCCAAAAGGAGCATTAACTAGAGAAAAGGAAACAAATTGAATTTTGTAGTTTGAAACCATTGTGATAAATAAAGCATTTGCTCCTATAGGAGCAAATGCTTTATTTATCACAATGGTTTCAATAATTGGTTATTACAGAGGTGTAGAACGGCATATTTATGGAGGAAATTGATAAGCAAACACTCTTGTCAGATAGTTCCTACAGGAGCCACTTGATCTTGGTCTATATTGTTGGGAAAGGCATTAAAAGGCTCCTCATTGAATCCTACTGTGATATTTTGTGCTGTTTGTATTGAAAAATCAGTTCAGCTCAGTCTAATAGGTGATCACTAATCATATGCCCCAAATAATTGGCCAGTTGTTGTAAGCACTATCTTTACTTGATCAGTCCACCTGTTTATACCTTAATTTGCAAACAGTTTTAGACTACTTTCTACCAATACAAACATCTTGTGTAAAAACTGTATACCATTATAAAAAACTTTGGCTAATAATTAACAGTAAAACCTCTCTATAACGGCCACTAAATTACATCAATTATTTTGTGATGAAGGCATGTGTGGCTGCTTAAAGCAAAATGAGAGTAAAACAGAATGCTCCTATAGGAGTCTTCTGTTTTACTTTCACCTTGCTTTAATCACCCTCCTGCCCAATTATCTTAATATTTCTAAAATAAATCATACTGGTATTATTGTCTTTAAATTTATTCCCAGGAAGAACTTGTGACTGTGACAGGGTATTCAGGCAGTTACAGTGAATCTGCCCGAGTTAATCTAACAGAAGGCACAAGGTTTGTGGAAAAAGATAGTAAATAGTTTAACCCTTCGCTTGCTATTCATGTCAATACATGTATACCTACCTGTAAATAGTGAAGACCCAGATGAGACAGCTCCTGAAGGAGCTGTCTCATCAGGGTCTGCACTATTTACAAATTGATTGTGCAGCCAGTGCACTCCACAGCAGTGGTTGCAAAGCGAAATACTTGTACAGGGTTCCCACGGACAGGGAAAAGTCAGGGAAAAAAGATTTTTTTTCAAGGTCAGGGAAAAGTCAGGGAATTTTTTATTTGGTCAGGGAAATTTGAAATTTGGGAAAAGTCAGGGAAAAGTCAGGGAATTTTGGAACCAAAGGATGAGGGCTGAGGAAATATGTCAAAAAGGAGAAAGAATGAAAATAAAAGGCTAAGGCAGCTTCTTCAATTTTGACTAAACCAAACATCTTTATACATAAATACTTGAATTGCTCAGATCTAATATTTTGACCATTAAGGGCCTTTTTCAAAGATTATCATGTCAAAATACACGTCACATTTTTGTTACATGCATTCAGCCATAAAATCAAAGAGAACATCTTTATACATCTTTGATTAGCTTTGTATATTTCACATCCAAATTTTATAGTATATCTGTCATGAAGTCTGTTAAAACAAAATCATTTGAGAATTCTGGCACCTCTGCAAGACTCCAGCATCCATTTTGACAGCAGTGCTAGAATAGGGCAGCAATGCTAGATATTGGACATTCTACTGTAGTGTCTTCACTTGTTAGGACAGGCTGGGCAGCGGTGCTAGATATTCGACATTCTACTGTACTGTCTTCACTTGTAAGGGCAGCAATATTTGGTCTGCTATTATGAAAACAGTGAAAATGTAGACCCTTTTCTGGCATCTACATAGACCCATTAAAAGGACCTATTTTTCCCAATTTGGGAAAAACATCACAAGTGATGCAAAATTTTAATTAAATTGCAAAACAAGAGGGCCTGAAAGGCCCTGATATCGCTCACCAGAAAATCAGAGGAGAATATTTTCAAAGTTTTCACCATGTGTTTCTATAGAAAACTAGCCAGCCCTGGGACGGGGCCAATTTTGACCCCATTTTAGTAGCATGCTGTATCAGTGTCTTACACACTGTATGACATACTTTTTTAAATTCAGCTTACACAGAAAAACTGAAAGATTAACCATTTCTACCATAGATACACATTTTATCACCTTTGCAAACAGAATAGACCCATATTAGGCAGCTCCTGTAGGAGCTGCCTGATCAGGGTCTACTCTGCTTAGAAAAATATCATAAATCTGAGTTTTTACTGTAGTCTACTGCCAAAATATTTCTTAACTTTGCTTTAAAAAAATAAATTTTTACTTAATTATATATTCATAGTAGATTGAGTCTCTAATAAAAAATCATGGAGGAAAGGGTTAAGAGAGGTAGAAAATATTCAAGATACTTTATACTTTGGGTGCATATTAGGACATGTTTGGCATCCTGTATGTAACATTCAATATTGAGCAATTAAAAATGAAAAAGTCAAAAACATTTTTTTTTAAAATGATCAAAACACTACTGCTGTATATATAGTTGTCATAAAGAAATAGGTGGTAAGGATTGGCTGATGGGGAGGACGGAGGCCAACATTTATTGATCATGCTCATAGATGACCAACTAAACTTAATCTGTTAACTGGGGTCAGGGAAAATTGAAATTCGGACAGGGAAAAGTCAGTGAAAAGTCAGGGAATTTTATTTTTTCTGTTTTGTGGGAACCCTGTTGTACACAGTGAAGATATATGTAATTATACAACAGGGCATGGGTAAAGAAGGAGAAATGTATTTCAAAATTCAGCAAGCGAAGAGTTCACGGATGTCAAGTTTTTCATAATGTAGTTACAGTTGAACATTGATTTTTCGAACTTCAAGGGACCATACAAATTAGTTCAAGATAACAGATGTTTTAGTCATCCAATTTCTAATCTGAAAAATATCTCAAATTTGCAGCTTAATGCAGATCGAAAGTAATGCTGAAAGCTCCTGTAGGCCTGCATTAAGTGAGTCACATGTGTTTCTAGAACAATTCTGTATTGTAAATTTTGGAAGGACCAAACTTTCTAGTTCAAATTATCCTGAAGTTTGAGTTATCTGAGTTTGAGATATTGAAGTTCAACTGTATATTACTTTGTGTCCAGTAAGTGATCGAACCTCTGATAAAACTTGACTGTAAGCCTCTACTCGGTACATATTCATGTAAGAGATAATGACATGAAAATCGATTAAGATTAATTATCATACCATCACCTTGTCTGTCCGGTCGTCTGTTGCATTTTTCCGGGACATTTGCTTTTTTTGTAACTCTAAATTCATTTTTAGGGAGTTATTCCTCTTTGTTACTTTTCATAAGTACTATTTCTACATTTCTTCACCAATGAACCTCAAATTTTGCATATGCATTCATAATGATGTGCAGATGTGTGTGACATAATTTTTATGCAAGTCATTCCTTAATTGGACTTAAAAATATTTTTTCCACAAGTGTGGATGAAAGGATGTTAATAACGTATCACAAGCGACCGTTACAAGAAAACGTTATAACAGAGAAATGTTATAAATATTTTATCTTTCATTCTGAGCAACAAGCTACCTGTGTCCACTGAGCCTTTCACACACTTCCGTTACTTCTTTTGAATTGATATTTGTTTATATTTCTTACTGGATTGAGATAGAGTTTAAATCACTTTGTCATTGTTTTTAGGAACTCTGTGTCCGCGTTTTCTATGATTGCATGTTAGAATAAAGATTTCCCTAATGTAAACATCTTCTTTTCAAATTGCAAATGGCAGACGAATGATGTCGAGTGGAACTTCAGTTTTTTCCTAGGGTTAATACAGCTCTTAGAATTTGATGTCGTATTATAAAATTGGATCGAGATCAGGTTCCAAACAGTCATAGTTTTAACAAGATACAGATTAAGAAAAGCACGAAAGTAACTGTAAATCAGACTTGAGTTTTGACAGATCAGATTAAACGGTACGGTAATAATAAAACTTGGACCAAATCTCAACAGAAAGTGAATGGTTTAAATTGAAGCAGCAATTCGCATCTAATTGAATTCTTTATTTTAATTGATTCTGTACAAACGTATTTCCTCAATGTTAAATGAAATATGCGATGCAATTAGGTGTCAAGTAATGACTCTAAGTTGGCGTATTCGCTACAGTGTTTGAAAACACGCCTTTCCAAGGTTAATCGATTCTCACACATGATCGTTGTCATCGCTACACAACGGAAAAACTTTATAATTACAGCTATTAGCGGTTTGGGACAAACTCTCTCATATGTTCAAACGGGAAATACGTTCAAAACAAGAACGTTGTATCTGATATTTTGCAATATAAATAAAGAAGGTATTTGGCCGGGACTCGCAAATCTAAACGTTTTATCAAAGGAAACGTATTAGCCAAGAATGTTCTATCAAATCTTAACTGTATTGAGCTATTGCATTTTGTATTGAAGTCAGTGGATCTTTGGACAAGTTGGTGGGTGGGGGTATCAGTCACCTTCATTGATAGGTCTTAAAGTTAGTTTTGTACATGTAGACAGTAATTTTTAATAATGGCAGAAACTCTAAAATCAGATCTCTATTATTTAAACAGAGAAGATTCTGATCACGTAGCTTTTGCAGGAAGTGTCTGATCTGGGTCTACTGTGTTTGCAAAGGCTTAATGTTTCTTAAACTCAAATTGCATGTTAGAAAAACCCTGCAGCTCTTAATTTATACCATGTCTAAACCCTTTCCCACATATAAACGTGTTTTCATGCACTTGCAAACAGAGTAGACCCAGATCAGACGGCTCCTAGAGGAGCGGTCTGATCAGGGTCTACTCTGTTTGCTAATAGAAATTGATAGATCTGTTTCTTTGCGTTCAAAAATGTCTACAATGTTCCACCTACCATATTTCATTAAGACTATTTTGTTAATGAATATTCAGTAGGTATACACATTTAAAATAAACATAGAACAGGGAAAGGGTTTAAAACAAAACAGCATTCATTGACATGATCCTCAGTGTGTTGTGCTTTTTGTTTTCTTTTGTACATAGATATCTGCTGGAAGTAGCTCACATAGCTAACCTCAGGTACTCCACTATTTACCTTGGAGCATGGTTTTATGACACAGAATTTATCAATGCTCAACTGGGCAAGGCCACACAGGAAAAGCAGATACTCAGTTTTACATCCAGGATTGTGTATGAGGAACAGGTAAAATAGCCGTTACTCTTTATCTGGTAGGGACACATTTTTATGTCTTTACAGAGTAGACCCTGATTTAATAGCTCCTATAGAAGCTGTATGACAGACCCTGCTCTGTTTGCTTTCCCTGTTCTATATTTATTCCAAATTTCACTACCTAACGGTACTGAATATTCATGGACAGAATTGTTATAATAAAACTTGGAAGATGGAACATTGTAGCCATTTTAAAAAGTAAAGAAACGGATCTGTCAAATTCTATTGTTAACCCTTTCCCTCATATAAACATGTTTTCACGCATTTGCAAACAGAGTAGACCCAGATCAGACGGCTCCTAGAGGAGCCGTCTGATCAGGGTCTGCTCTGTTTGCAAATAGAATTTGATAGATCTGGTTCTTTAGTTTCTAAAATGGCTACAATATCCAACCTTCCATTTCTCATTATAACTATTTGTCCATAAATACTCAGTAGGTGTTGATATTTGGAATAAATAGAGAACAGGGAAAGGGTTAAACAGAGCAGACCCCAATGAGGCAGCTCCTACAGGGTCTGCAGTCTGTTTACAAATGTGTCAAAAGGTGTTTATATGAAGGAAAATGTTAATGCTATTGAATAATATAGATATCATTCTACAGTTAACTAATTTTATTGTGATAAAGGATTAACCCTGTACTCCATAAATACACCTTTCAGCGCCTTTACAAACAGAGTTAATACCCAGATCAGATGGGTCCTTTCGGGAGCCGTTTGGTCAGGGTCTACTTTATTATACCCCCACAAAAGAAGTTGAGGGGGGGGGGGTGTATACTGGAGTCACCACCATGTCCATCTGGATGTCCGTCTGTCTGTCCGTCCGTCCGTCCGGCTTGTCCGGATCATAACTTCCAAAGTATAAAAGTTATTGACTTCAAACGTCATATATAGATGGATCACATTGACCGCAAGTGCAGTGCACAAGGTTTGTAACTCTGTCTTCAGTATTTTTGGAGTTATTGCCCTTTGTTATTTTTCAGTTTTCTGGAGTTTGTTTCTAAACCTTTACAGATATTGAAGTGATATTTGGTATGTGGCTTTATTATAATGAGTTACAGATCAACTTTGAATTTCGTTACATTTCATTGATTTTTCACGGAAATGCAGTGATTTTACTTAGAATTTTTCTGGAAATTCAGGTTTTCCGGAGTTTTTTTCTCTAAACATTTACAGATATTGAAGTGATATTTGGTATGTGGTTTTATTATAATGAGTTACAGATCAAGTTTGAATTTTGTTACGCTTCATTGATTTTTCACGGAAATACAGTGATTTGACTTAGAAATTTTCCGGAAATTCAGGTTTTCCGGATTTTTTTGTTAACCTTTACAGATATTGAAGTTATATTTGGTATGTAGCTTTATTATAATGAGTTACAGGTCAAGTATGAATTCCTTAACGCTTCATTGGTTTTTCACGGAAATACAATGATTTTACTTAGACATTTTCTGGAAATTCAGGTTTTCCAGAGTTTTTTTCTAAACCCTTGCAGATATTGATGTGATATTTGGTATGTAGCTTTATAATAACGAGTTACAGATTGAGTTTGAATTTTGTTACACTACATTGATATTTAATGGAATTACAGCATTTTGACTTAGAAATTTTTAGGAAATTTCAGGTTTTCCAAAAAAAATTTCTAAACTGTAGCAGATGTTGTAGTGATTTGTTTCTATAACCCCATCTCTGTGTAAAATGTGCTAGTGAGGGTATTCATCACCTTTAGTGGTTGTTCTAGTTTGCTTATGACATAATAAAGATATGATTCTACAGTTTTTGGCATGGCCAAAAATGCTGTGTCCATGTACAGTGTTATAACATTTAAACTAATTACTATTCATGATGCCATTATTTCTTAAATGAATATTCATGGAGGAAAGGGTTATTATAAATTGGGTTCTCTTTCTCGCTGCATGCTAGCATATTAATGATTACCTATGAAAAGAGTTTGGATCCAGTGTCTATTTGACACTTTGATTGTGGCTTTTGAAAAATGTTTGAGAAAATCTTTTTTAATTTTTTTTTGTAGAGGACAATTTTACGTAGGGTGCAAAGATTTGACCTTTCACCCAATGCCTTTGCAAACAGAGTACTCAGTAGACACAGATTAGAGCTTTATTTCCTTAAAGGGGAAGTCCTAAACATTCAATGCATTTATAAATACCTTAAAATATACAAAAGTCATTGGTTTATAATTATGCTGAAAAGTATAATTATGCAAGAAAAGCTATCCTTGAAAATGTTAAAACATCCATATGTTTGATATCATCAATCACGATTTTGTTCCCCTAATTGTTACAGCTTTATTCGGGTTGGGTTTTAGTTTCATATCTGTACGCTCTATTCGCGTCCCCCAGCCACTTCCGAGAAAGGCTGTTAGGTACAATGGAGGCATCGGGTGATCATCGGCAAAATGCGGAAAATTTGAATGGAAAAGGCTGTTAACACTTTGTTGTAGAACAAAAATGGCTTGATGCAAGAATAAAGGAGAAATGATACATAGTCATAATCATTATTATTTTTTTCAAAAAGTTTTAATTTAGCTGGACAAGCACAAAATCAGATGTCAGAGCATTGGTGCTGCACCCGGCTCTTGTTTCAATTTCAATTGTTAAATTAACCGGGGAGTAATAATGCAACATTACACTTATTTGTTCCTATAAATGTCACAAATATGATTTCAATTTTGTATTTAACCCAAATTTACTTCTGCCTTTCATATAAAACTTGACTTAAGCTACATTAACCATACTTTTTCCAACCAAAATTTTCCTATATTGCAATAACTTTGTAGATTGAATTGTTGCTATGACTGAAACATTGCACACTGTTGGACAACGCGTTTTAGTATGTACGCTTAACCCTTTCCCTGTTCTACCTTTATTCCAATTTCAATACCTACATGAATATTCATGGACAAAATTGTTATAATGAAATATGGAAGGTGGAGCATTGTAGCCATTTTGGAAATTTAAGAAACAGTTCTATCAAATTCCATTAGCAAACAGAGCAGACCCTGATCAGACGGCTCCTCTAGGAGCCGTCTGATCTGGGTCTACTCTGTTTGCAGATGCATGAAAACGCGTTTATATGAGGGAAAGGGTTAAATATGACATTCAAACAGCATGTGAGAAGCGAGATACTAACAGAGTTGCAATACCCTTTATAACCCAGATTGTTTGCTAAGGTTAAATAATTGTTACTAGTTCAACCGTATGGTGTAAATGAAATTGTTTTGCTGTAAATCTTAAATTGTTTTCTATGTCTATTGATTTAAACCTTTCCCTGATAAAATGCCTTTGCATGCGTTTTGAGAGTAGACCCATATCAGACAGCCTTTGTAAGAGCTATCTGTTCAGGATTTGCTCAGTTTGATTATGAAAGCATATAGATCTGATGTTAAAACTGTGTTGTGTTGAAATCTCCTTTGATCATGATGCTATTACAAGTCTGCCAATTGATATTCTTGGGTTTATTATTTTATAATAAATATTCGTTGGTTTATGGATCTAATTTTTCAGGAACTAGCTTTTCTTGGATTTTCCGAAATGGACTACATCAACGAAGTCCAAGAAGTTGTAATAGCTACAGACCAGCCATTCCGACTGGGACTGCATGGCGTCTATACAGGTATCACACTTTACTCGTTTTACAGTTTTATGTCCCCGTCCCACCAAGTAATCCATTGTCCCATGAGGATTCAGACTGTTTGACACTGTCATTGTAAGTACAGTAAAACAGCGATAATCCGAGGAGCAATTTTCCGAGTATAGTAAAACCTCTATAGGCCACTAAATTATATCAAGTATTTTGTGTTAAAGGCATGCGACTGCTTAAAGCAAGGTGAAAGTAAAACACTAAAGGAGCGGCCACCTGCCCTAAATACCAAATAATTAACACAATTTAGTGGCCGTTATAGAGAGGTTTTACTGTATATGGTCTAATCCGAGGGAATTTGTATTTGTCCTGACATGAAATCTATTACTTCAATACAACTATGTACAGTGTAATCAGAGTCTTGATAATCCAATTTTTCGAGCACGCTTCTCGGTCCCTTCAATCAATTGCTTGATTAAATTATCTGCCTAATCGGAGCATGCATCCCGGACACTTCGAAGTCAATTTATCACACCTCCATTGTTGATGTCTTGTGATTCCGTGTGTCCCCAGCAATTAGAGGTGCCCCTGTGTTATTTTTGAAACTATGTGTGAATAAAACCGGGTCCAACAGTATACACGTATGAAGGCAGTAATTGCGAGTTCAGCCTGTACAACGCATAATTTTGTATAATGCATAGCTTCTTTACTTATATAAATGATGAGGGTAAACACCATTCACAGCTGCGACTGAAGTATCACTGTAGTTTGCATGGGTCCGTTCAACGGACGCTTCACAATAAACCCAAAATGTTTTTCAAACTATTAGACATAGAAGAGTCGTAGCTTATAACCTTATACTTGGATTTTCCATTCGTCTACACTTCATTTAGTTGTTAACAAACAACATCGCTTCGCTCCCGTGCTGTTTCATGATAAGGAAAATAAGGGTGAGTATATGGATAAAAGAATGATGCAGGAGGCCCTTGATTACGCCTTTATCTGTGTAAGGTGTGAGACATGCATATTCCTGCTAGTCATGAATATATGACAATTCCCAGAAACCAGTGCCTGTTTACCCATTTAATTGGCAGATCAACTCATGTATGATAAAATTCCATTGGATTAATGACACAGGGTAGAGAAAAAATGTTCGATATATTGTAAAGATCGATTGACACATAAATAGAATTGTATATAGAGTATATAATGAAATATTTCTTGACTCGGAATGAAGATCGACACACAGAAGTTGTACTGAAAACACCTTCTCACACCTAAGCAAACAGAGCTGTATGAGCTGTCTGATCAGGGTCTACTTTATTTGCTTATAAAATTATAGTAGATCTTCTGACTCTGCAGTTTCTATCTGTACCAAAAACATACTATACATGTCATTTTAAAACTTAGCGAATAAATATTCATAATGTCATTATATCTTTCATTAATATGCAACAGCTGGGAAAGGGTTAATACAATACCTACAGGCAGCTTTTTCCAACACGTTGATCTTCATCAGATGGCTCTTTTACCGTTTTCAAGCCTTGCGTCTGCTCTGTTTACTATGAATATTATAGACAAATGACAAAAAATTTAAGTTGAACTTTTTCCCTCATATAAATTCTTTGTCACATCAACAAGTTAGACCCAGATCAGATGGCTCCACAGTGTATGATCCGTCTGATCAAGGTCTGCTCGGTTTGCTTATGTAATTATAACAGATCTGACTCTACGATTTCTACCAATACTAAAATTTGCTGTGCACAATAATTGCCATTACAGTGCTCCCTCTCAACAACGACACCCTTTGGGATACGAATATTGTATGTGTTGTTCAGAGGCAGTTGTTATAGGGAGGGAAAGTCAAACATAATTAGCTTGTTTGCAGATCCCCAGATAAGGTGTATTTCGAGAACTAAAACCGTTATGCCTCAATCAAACCCTATGTTGTGACCACTCTTTAGAATTGTCACAAAGTGACGATTCTAAGAGTGGTCACAACATAGGGTTTGATGAAGGCATAAAGAAAATACGATGGAAAAAGGTTGTTTCTGGAGCCTTGTTGTTTCGGAAACAGTGACATGCGTTGTTGTAAGGGGAAATCGTTATTGAGAGGGCCGTTGTAGGGAGGGAGCACTGTACCAAAAAATAACTAGAGGTTTTTTTCACAAAAACGGATGTCTCCCCTCTAATAAAAACAATATGTAAAGGGAAATCACTAAAAATGTTATGGTCTTGATGAATGATACTTCCCCTCATTATGCGTTTTCCACACTGCATTTTTCAAGAAGAAAATGATAACAGCTTAAATAACTCCAAAAATACTGATACCAGATTTATGGCCCTTGTGCATGACACTTACTTTCATCATGCTCTTTCCAAAAATAAAATGTCATTCCAATAGCATCAGTTGAACAGGAGTTATTGATCGGCCAAAAAATGTAACAAAGGGCAATAACTCCAAAAGTATTGAAGCCAGAATTATGGCCCTTGTTCATGACACTTTCTCTCATCATGCTCTTTCCATGCATGAAGTTTCAATACGATGGCAAGAGCCATGTAGGAGTTATCGTCCGGACAAGAAAGAATTAAACAAATGTACAAGGGGCAATAACTCTAAAATTTATTGAAGCTCGAGTTAAAGATCTTATGCATGACACTTTCTCTTATCATGATCGTTCCATGTATGAAGTTTCACTCCAATGGCATGTGTCACATAGGAGTAATCATCCGGACAAAAAATTGTGTTTTTTTTACAAAGGGCAATAACTCCAATATTAGTGAAGCCAGAGTTATGGACCTTGTGCATGACACTTCCTCTCGTTATGATCTTTCCATATATGAAGTTTTAATCCAATGGCATGAGCCATATAGGAGTTATTGTCCGGACAAAAAATTATGATATTTTTTACAAAGGGCAATAACTCCAATATTAGTGAAGCCAGAGTTATGGACCTTGTGCATGACACTTCCTCTCGTCATGATCTTTCCATATATGAAGTTTCAATCCAATGGCATGAGCCATATAGGAGTTATCGTCCGGACAAAAAGTGTGACGGACAGACGGACGGACAGACAACTCACGAAAACAATATGTCTCCCCCATATAAATATGGGGGGAGACATAATTAATGTTCATGACAGCATTATTTTTATGCTTGAATATGCAACAGAGAATGGGTTAAAAGATGTCGCTATCAAGTAAACAATTACTACATATACATGGAACATTATTATAGCTAATTGATACTATATATAATATTGCAGAGCTGTTGGACCTGGCATTTGGGGACAATGATACTGTAGCCAGAGCTATCAATGCCTTGCCAGTGTTTAGTGATACTGAGAATGTTATCGTTGAGAGGGACTTCAATGATGTTGGTGTGGTGTACACTGTTACATTCAATTCAAAAAGAGGTATGTATACAATAAAACCTCTCTATAACGGCCACTGAATTACATCAAGTTTTGTGTTAAAGGCAGGTGGCTGCTTAAAGCAAGGTGAAAGTAAAACAGAATGTTCCTATAGGAGTGTTCTATTTTACTTTCACCTTGCTTTAAGCAGCCAGCTGCCCTAAAAACTAATTAAAACAATTTAGTGGCCGTTATAGAGAGGTTTTACTGTACAAATAAACATGACTATGGACATGATTCTGAAGTATCTGCCAATGACAAATTTTCCTGTTTTCACGCGTCATTATAAAAATGTGTGTAGTTAATTTTAATGACATCATTATTTTATAAATATTCATGCAGTGAAGGGATAAATAGTTACATTCTTTTTCAGCAAACCATTGTGATATTAGCATTTATGTTGTTGTAAACATGATGTCTACTTAACCCTTTCCCTCATATAAACGTGTTTTCACGCATTTGCAAACAGAGTAGACCCAGATCAGACGGCTCCTAGAGGAGCCGTCTGATCAGGGTCTACTCTGTTTGTTAATAAAATTTGATAGATCTGGTTCTTTACTTTCTAAAATGTCAACAATGTTTCACCTTCCATATTTCTTTATATCTATTTTTTAATGAATATTCAGTAGGTATTCAAATTTGGCCTAAATACAGAACAGGGAACCAGGGTTAATTTTTATGCTGGGTCCATTTGTTGGTGTAATGTTTTACTAACTTGTGATTCTTTTTACCCTTTACTCCATAAATACGCCTTTCTTGGCCATTGCAGGGTAAAGCCAGATAATCTATAGGAGCTATAGGAGATAATCATCATCGGTTATTTTAGATTAAAATGCAGGTGCTGGATTGTTATACCACACTATTTAGTGCTTGCTTATGGAAATTTATTGATCTGAGTATGCAATGTCCACAGCTGTGAAAAAAGGTCCCTTTTCTATGTTCAATATTATTGATTCCATCAATGAATATGCATTAGGTGAAGGAATCTTGAATAAATATGGAACAGGGAAAGGGTTAAGCTTTGGAGGAATTTCAAATAGCCTGGATCCTGTTATACAAAGTTCTTCCTCAGGATCCAAATTGTTTGATTATAATTTTAAAGTGAAATATAAGAAAAATTGCATTTTTATAACTGTTTGCAGATAACAGATACTTTGCAAGTAAATTGGCTCACATACAGAATGATATATATACATGTTTGCATGTTGAGTGACAGCCTCAATTTACATTTTTGTTTTCATTCCAACAGGTGACTTCCCAGACATAGAAGTTCTAATAGCAGAGAGTGATGAAAACATTGATAATGCATCACAATTTGATGGAGATAACACACCATACGAGGATGCTGAAGATGAAGCAATATTGTATTCTGTCACAGAGGTGGTTAAGGGGACACCTGATATGGATACAATAGCCTTGACCTTTGCAGGAAGAGTTTCTGACCCCTTCAGTTTGACAAACTTGACAGCTGACAAAGTATGACAAGGGCTCTACTGTTTGTGTATTTAAACCTTTACTCCATAAATATCCCTTTTTACCTCAGCTGAGCAAAGCTCAGGATGAGCTTTTGGGAGACTTTAAATGTCCGTCATCAACAATTTTAGTCCAATCTTCATAAAACTTGGTCAGAATGATTGTCTTGATAAAATATCGGACTGGTTTGAAAGTAGGTCATGTGGGGTCAAAACAAGGCCATTTGGTCATATATATTGTGAACACTCTAGAGGTCACATTTTCAGCCCAATCTTTATGAAACTATATCGGAATAATTGTTTTAATAAAATCTCAGATGAGGTTGAAAGTGGGTCATGTAGGGTCAAAAATTTGATCAAATAATAGAAAAACCTTGTGAACACTCTAGAGGTCACATTTTCAGCTCATTCTTCATGAAACTTTGTCAGAATTATTGTCCTGGTAAAATCTCGTACGAGATTGAAAGTAGGTCATGTTGGGTCAAAAACTAGATCACCAGGTCAAATAGTAGAAAAAACATTGTGAACACTCTAGAGGTCACATTTTCAGCCCAATCTTCACAAAACTTCAGAACTATGTCACTAGGTCAAATAGTAGTAAAACCTTGTGAACACGATAGAGGTCACATTTTTAGCCCAGTCTTCATGAAACTTAGAATGATTGTCCTGATAAGATCTTTGAAGAGTTTGAAAGTGAGTTAAGCATGGAGCCAAAAAGTAGGTCACATCTTAGAAAAATCACTCCAGCAGCATTTTTAACCCAATCTTCCTTTAAATTGCTCAGAATGTTTGTCTTGGTGATACCAAGGTTGAGTTTGATCATGGTCAGGATGGGATCAAAGAGTAGGTCACTAGGTCAAATCTTAGAAAAATCACTCTAGAGATCACATTTTTTAGCCTAATCATCATTGGTCAGAATGATTGTCTTGATAAAATCAATATTTTAAATCTTTGAAAATCTTGTTCTCCAGAACCACTGCTCATGGTCCACTATCAACATTGTTCCCTTAGCGCAATATTGGCCCCATCCTGGGACTACCCAGCTATATAATTTTAAATCTATGGTAATCAGGTGAGTGCCATCTTGGCATTCTTGTAATGTATTTGAAAACAGTAGACCCAGAACAGATGGCTTCTGTTAGAACTGTCGGAGAAGGGTTTGCTTTGTTGACTTACGCAGGTTGAAGGTCATGCAGAAAGCTCATAAAAAAAGAAAGCTCATAGAAGCTTTCTGTATGACTTTTACTCTGTATTAAGTTGCCATCTGTCTCCAAGATTAATATCAATACCAAATGTAACATCTGGTTTAGAGAGGTTTTGCTGTATATAGATTCTGCTTCTTTTAAACCATAAAATTACTCCATGAATATTAATGTGAGAAATAATGACATTCTGAATATCAAATAGATTATTTTTTATAATGGTACATGAACACCTTTTGCCATGACAGAAACCTTAGAATCATATCTCTTTTCTTTTATAAGCAAACAGAGCAGGAGCTGGCTGATCAGGTTCCATGCTTATAAAACTTTTAGTTGAGCCTGAGCTCGTTCTCAAGTTTTTGATTGGTCAGATTTGAGCCTTTGGCTCAAATCTGACCAATCAAAAGCTTGAGAACTCAAATCTGACCAATCAAAAGCTTGAGAACAAAACTCAGACTCAACTAAAAGTTTTATAAGCATGGACCCTGGTGTTTGTAAAGACATAGAAATGTGTATTTATTGAGTAAAATGTTAACGCTTTCCATCATATATGAACGTGTTTTCACACATCTTCAAACAGTAGACCCAGATCAAACGGCTCCTATAGGAGCCGTCTGATCAGAATCTGCTCTGTTTGCTAATGGAATTTGACAGATCTGTTTCTTTACTATCTAAAATAGCTATGATATTCAGCCTTTTATACTTCATAATAACTTTTTTGTTCATGAATATTTAGTAGGTATTGAAATATAGAATAAACACAGAATAGGGAAAAGGTTAAAAATTGTTATGTTCCCTAGAGTGTTTATTAGAGGTACTTTGATACTTTGTGTCTGACCTGGAACCGGACTGTTCTCTAACATAATTATGTCCCAACATAGTGGTAGCATATAGGATTGCTCTTGTCGTATGTTCGTCTATACGTACATATGTCCGTACGCACATCCAGAAGAATTTGTCTGGGCTCTTTCTTGGAAAGTATTCTTCCAATTCACACCAAAAAATAAACTGTACACACGTTTATGGCCATTATATCCTGGTCAAGTTTGATAACCATGTAAATCACTTCAGTTGTTCAGGAGTTGCAATTCCCTTTATTTGCAAATATCTTCTCTGGACCATTTGTTGGAAAGTATTTGTCTAAACCTCACCAAACTTTATACATATGTCTGTGGCCATTATATCCTGGTCAGTTTGGATAGCCATGTAAATCGCTTGAGTATTTTAGGAGTTGCGGCCCTTGTTTTACCAAATGACTTTAAAAATATCTTGTCCAGACTATTTCTTGGAAAGAATTTTTCCAATCTACACCAAACATTGCACACATGTTTGTGGCTATTATATCCTGGTCAAATTTGATAGCCATGTAAATCGCTTGAATCTTTTAGAAGTTGCCACCCTTTATTTGCAAAAATGACTTAAAAAACATCTTGTCCAGACACTTTCTTGGAAAGTAATTTTCTAATCCCCTCCAAACTTTACATACATGTTTGTGGCCATTATATCCTGATCAAGTTCAATAGCCATGTAAATCGCTTTAGTCATTTAGGAGTTGCAGTCCTTAATTTGCAAAAATGGCATAAATCCCTTCAGTCGTTGCATACATGATTATGGGCCTTACTTTCTGTGACCAAAAAATCTGAAGTGGGGCATCTGAGTGTCTGTCGGACACATTTCTAGTTTAACCATAACTTACCTTTTATCTGGTAGACTTGCCTTTGCAAACAGAGTAGACGGATAGGTCCTGCAGAAGCTGTCTGATCGGTTGTCTATTAACCCTTTCCTCCATAAATATGCCTTTCTGCACCTCTTAAAAATCACCTGTTGAAACAATTGTTATAAATAGAGCATTTGATCCTATAGGAGCAAATGCTCTATTTATCACAATGGTTTCAAACTACAAAATTCTAAATTTTTCCTTTTATCTAATTAATGCTCCTTTTCGGTAGATTTATTCAAAGTGATTGGATCTAAATATAACCTATGAGGGAATGGGTTAAGGAATCCAATAGGTTTGATTATTAAAACTTCTCTTGTTCCTAATTCCAGGATAAGAATTCTTCTAATTAATATTAATGATATTATGTTTTCTTACTGATTTATCATTGGGTAAAGGGTTATCATAATCTTAGGTTTTCTCTTTTCCAGCTTCGATTTCTTATCAATCACATGCTTGAGGCCAAATGCCCAGATTCTATCATAAGTTCTGGCAGTACCATTCTAGATTTTGAGGATGATTCAGGGCCATTCTTTGATGGGACAATAACCAGCGACTCTGAGGCATTCTGTGGAAGAAATTCTCTGAAAAACCCAGGTTGGATCTATGTAGGAGAAGTTGAACTTTCATACGATGAAATGGTAAGTGTGCCCTAATTACCCTTTAACCCATTTCCTCACATTTTGACGACTCTGTAAAAGTCACTTTGTGAAACCATTGGAGCAAAATTTTAATGCTCTATTTATCAGCAATGGTTTCAAACTACAAATTTCTAAAAATTTCTTTTTCTCTAGTTAATGCTCCTTTTCGGTGGATATATTCAAAGAAGATGTATCTAAAAATAGCCTATGAGGTAATAGGTTAATAGTATTTATTTAGAGGGCAAATAGTGCAGACCGAGGGTCTTCACTTGTTCATACTATATAGGTCTTATGTAAAGTTTTCAAAATGATATCATACTGATCAATTCAGGTTTACAAATCTGTGCAAATGGGAGACAGGATGTCTGAATACTTTCTCTTAATTAGCCCTTTCCCTGTTCTTTGTTTATTCCAACTTTCAATACCTACCTAATATTCATGGAAAAATACGTTATAATGAAATATGGAAGGTGGAACATTCACAGTAGCCATTTTGGAACTAAAGATACTGATCTATCAAATTCCATTAGCAAACAGAGCTAACTCTGATCTGGGTCTGCTCTGTTTGTGAATGCGTGAAAAGGCGTTTATATGAAGAAAACTTGGTAAATGGAGTATACTAAATTATTTGTCTCAGTGTGTAATGACTGTTCCAAACCTTTCCTTCATATAAACACATTTTAACGCATTTGCAAACAGAGTAGACCCAGATCAGACAGCTCCTATAGGAGCCATCTGAACAGGGTCTGCTCTATTTGCAATTAGAATTTGACAGATCTGTTTCTTTAGTTTGCAACAATGATACACCTTCCATATTTAGTTATAACTAATTTGTCCATGAATATTTGGTACATATTGAAAATTGGACCAAATATAGAACAGGGAAAGGGTTAATACCTCTTCAAACAGGGTTTTAACTTAGATCTATATACATGTATACAGTAATTAAACCTTTCCTCCATAAATACGCCTTTCTATGCCTCTGTAAAAGTCACTTTATGAAACCATTGTGATAAATAGAGCATTTGCTCCATAGGAGCAAATGCTCTTTTCATCACAATGGTTTCAAAACTACACAATTCTGAAATTTTCCTTTTCTCTAGTTAATGCTCCTTTTCGGTAGAATTATTCAAAGAAGTTTGGTCTAAAAATAGCCTATGGGGGAATGGGTTAAGTAAAGGGTTAACCTGTGCTTATTTTCAGCTGTGTTTTGCCTACAAAGGAAATCTACGAAGCTACATTAGCATACGCTACAGCTACTTAGATGATTTAGATGAAGAAACAGAGGACTCGCTTTACCTTCCATACATCTTCTACAGTGAAAGGTTTGAAATACTTTTCTATATTATGGGAACTACCTTATTTGGTAGATATTGTATATGTGGAAGAACCTTTCTTAACCCTTTCAAAAATGCCTAAAAATTACATGAATCAGTTGTTTATATGCTAAAAAGAAGAACATTGCAAGAAAAATTTCATGTGTTCGATATGCCGCAAAACCTCTCTAATACGGCCACTTAATTACATCAAGTATTTGTGTTAAAGTCAGGTCGTTGCTTAAAGCAAGGTGAAAGTAAAACTCTCAAAGGCGAAAGTTAAA
Source organism: Azorinus chamasolen (assembly GCA_963576725.1). Classification (NCBI taxonomy): domain Eukaryota; kingdom Metazoa; phylum Mollusca; class Bivalvia; order Cardiida; family Solecurtidae; genus Azorinus; species Azorinus chamasolen. The sequence continues at coordinate 29,455,042 of OY755248.1, forward strand.
CAAGACAAAAGTTTTACTTTCATCTTGCTTTAAGCAGCCACCTTCCCTAAATGCCAGCTAACTAACACAATTTTAAGTGCCGTTATAGAGAGGTTTTACTTTAGAAGAACCTGATATTATTTGGCAATGTATTAGTTATTCATGTCTGGTTTTAGTTTCGTAAATACATGTATATGGTTCAGGTTGATATTTTGTTGTACAACAAAAAATTATAAGAATCAATGAATTGTTTATTTTGTATTTGTGGAGCATTTTTTGAAATAAGCTTAAATTGACAAACTTCATAAGAATGATTGAACATAACAAATTCCATGTGTTGTGATGTTATTTCTGAGACTAAAATGCTATTTATCTTTCTGGTCTTCTGTTATTGTCTTCATTTATCTCACATTTGAAACTGGTGCACACTGACACAAGTTGATTATACAATGTCTTGAATTGAGATATTTGTTTGAACAAAAAGGTTTTTGATTTTGAATTTGTAGATGAGATTTGCATGAGAAATGTGCATTATACACCATGAATATTCATGTAAGAAATAATGATATCATGAATATTAATTAGATTAACATTTATAAAAGCTAGCACATGGACACAAGATGTTTTGGACATGGTAGAAGCTATAGTATCATGTCTGTATTGTATCATAAGCAAACAGAGCAGACCCTGATCAGATGGCTCCTGCAGGAGCCATCTGATCTGGGTCTACTCTGTTTACAAAGGCATAGAAAGTCAAGACGTATTTATGAAGGAAAGGGTTAATGAAATTTACAAATACATGTAATGGAGGTTTGAGTGTTTTTAAGTTTAACCCTTTTCAAAGTAGAATGGTCCATCATTAGTATACCTTTGAGTCTATCAACTCTTTCTCTGTTCTATATTTAGGTCAAATTTCAATACTTACTGAATATTCATGGACAAAATAGTTAGATGAAATATGGAAGGTGGAACATTGTAGCCATTTGCGAGACAAAAGAAATAGATATATCAATTTCTATTAGCAAACAGAGCAGACCCTGATCAGAGGGCTCCTCTAGGAGCCATCTGATCTGGGTCTACTCTGAAAATGCAAATGCGTGAAAAGACATTTATATGATGGAAAGGGTTAATAGGAAAGAATTTGCATGAGGATTTTGATTGACAAACAAAGAGTTTTTTAGCCTTGTGATCTAGGTCTCAATGTCTGCAAATGCTAGAACACTAAGTCTTGTTTTCCCTCATTCCCTGAGGCATCCATGGTTGAGTGGTTATGGTTTTCAACCTCCAATCAATTACAAGTCCCTCACCACTGTGGTTCGAATCCCGGCCTGCCATTCATTTAGTGAAGCTTTCTTTTATCATTTGAGGAAGCTTTCCAGCTGGCTTGTAGTCAGTCGGTGGTTCTACCTGGGTATTCTTCTGTGCACAAAACAATGCAATTTTTTCCTTGCATGGAAACACCTCTGGGGTCTTCCTCCACCTGTAATTAGTTGGACGTTGCTATATGACTGAACAGGGCTCTAGAAATCCGGAAAATCGCCGGTCTGGACCGATTTTTGTATTTTCAGACCGGTTTGTATTTCAGAATCTCAAAAAAAATCGGTCCGAAAATCTCAAGCAGACAACGTTTCTAATCAAAATCATCTGCTGAAAGTAACTGTTTTCATGTGACCCCAGTATTAACGTGTCAAGAGATTAAAGGCTAGAGGCCCCGGGCAGTCAGTCCAGTTCCACCTGGTCTCTTCTCAGCTAGCCAATCAACCATGGTAGTAATATTGATAAGACATTCATCTCTTATGACACCTACCTTGTACCTGTTAACAAACACGTTACAGTCCATAGATTTAGGCTACTGTAATTATATTAAGGCTGAAAGGTCACTGAGAAATAACATCTTTGCATCGGGTAATCACTTTTTTAAGAGCAAATACTCTCTTGATATCCATCACAATTAACTTTGAACAATCACAAAAGTCAACAACATGCCCGCTTGTTTCAAGGTAAAGATTGACCTATTTTTGAGACTCCACATTAAAGAGCTCCTTAGGTAGATCCACAGGGGTCTGAAGTGTACCTGGACCCAAAAATGGCACACCTGTGTAAAAAATTCATTTCAGGTCGAAGTCATTGATTACATATATATACATAAGAATGTATATACAGTATAACCTCTGTTATCCGGCACCCCATGGTTCCACGTCAGTATGCCGGTTAAGAGAGGGTGCCGGTTAACAGAATTATGCCTAGATTCACAAGTTTACGTACCCAAAGATTCATTCCAGCAAGTCCTTTTTTCGCTGCGAGGGGAATTCCACCATGACAATTCACAAATTACATATACATATATACAACAGCACCGAACCTGATCAGATAGCTCCATTTAAATAGGAGCCATTTGATCAGGATCTGTTTGTCTATTGTCTTTTGAACTACATGTACATGTAAAATATAGGCATAACGTGTTAAGCGTACAATTGGAAGTAAACACACATGTATAAAGGGCTCGACTAAAACACCGGAACATTCGTACTATATTTTATTTACAAGTTCGGATTCTACACAGGTACATGTATATGCGGACCATCACCGCTGGTTTTTACACAATTAGCAAACAGCGTAGATCCGGACGCTAAATAATTTGGCATTGCCATTTTTGACATGTGTATATACACGTATTTTCAATGACGATAACAATATAAATCTATAAAGGGCAGTCAATTTACCCTAGGCCAATTAACGGTACTTATCACCTATCTGAATGTAAAGCGCTTACTGTCAATGATCACAGGTAAGCCAACCGCCGGATAACAAGGTGTGAAAAACCGCTAATTTGCCTTTATTGGCCTGTCAAGGTATGCCGGTTAACGGTTAACAGGGGTTCCGATCAAGAGAGAGTTTGGATACATAAAACAAATAGGGAAACTGCCGGGACCCAACAGCAGTGCTGGATAACAGGGGTTTCTGGTTAAGAGGGGTGCCGATCAACAGAGGTTATACTGTATATGTAATCAATGACTTCGACCCAGAATGGATTTTTTTTACACAGGTGCGTCATTTTGGGGTCCAGGCAAACTTCAGACCCCTGTGGGTAGATCTACATTTATCTGCCAAAAATATGCTGTGCACAGTGAACAGAAAAACAATGTTGGCTTGTTGCTTTCGTTTATCTGATGAGAAATAAGTATGCATCATAAACTAAATGATAATAACTAATCATGTAAGATTTTAAATACAAACTAGTTTTCTTGCTTCTCTATCAAAGTCTTCAAAACTGCCACTCATGCAAACTTGAAATGTCATTAATTTTCGCGAATGCCAAATGGTGTTCACAATTTCGATATTTCATGCTATCATATTATATATACAAATTATACGTTGGCAATAGCCCCTCATAAACATATAACCGGGTGGCTTATGTCCGCATATCACAAGAAGACAATGGGGCAATTGTCCGCTCATCAAGGAATAGGTGGCAAATGTCCGGGGAAAAAGAGGGGGGCTAATGTCCGTTTACCGGCTGGACCGGTTGGGATTTGAAAATTTCTAGAGCCCTGTGACTGAAGTACTGTTATAGTGACGTAAAACAATATACAAACAAACAAAAGTTCCCTCATTCCAGCATTTAGCCTTCATCAATCTTTTATCACAATTTTGCATGTACAGTCAAACCTGTCCTAGCGACACATTGTTTTTAGCGACATCCTGTCAGATGCGACAGTATTTCCTTCCTCCCGATGTATTTTCCTCTATATTTCAACTGTATATAGCGACACACTGGCAGATGCGACATACGACACTAAATTTGTACTCCCAACTCGGCAAACGACATTGTTTTTAGCGACCATGAGCTTTCACTGTATCATTGTGTTTGAACTTAATTGCCCTCATTAACGTGTCAAAGGATTAATGCCCAAGGTGATAAGGGATTATCTGGTCCAGTTGGTCTGTTAGTCTCAATACTGTTAGAGTTTTTATAGCTAGCTACCCAACCATAAAATTTTGATAATGAACTGCGCTTTAATCATCCATTTATTTATACCGGAAATCGGTCATAATGTCGTAATTGGCTATTCTAGTGATTTAATTGCCAAATTGGTTTCATAACTTGACAAGAAGTTAACCACACCACTTTAAAAGGTTTATTTCATTATAACATAAATTGTATTCTTATAATTAAGATACAGACATATAGAAATGTGCCTCTGCTTCCCTGTCAAAGACAGGTGTGTTTGGCCTCGTTGTGGCAATGGGCCGAAACGCTTCGAAAAACTACGAGGCTTCTGATTTTCATGAATTTGTTTTGTGCACAAACTTACTTTTTATTAATAGAATTATTGATAAGGACACTAAAGTAGTAACATCATAAAATAGTTTATTCCATTCCAAACCCTAAAAAAGTAATACCTAGATATAAATTTGAAATGTCATCAGTTTTCGCGAAGAATGTCGATCAATACAACATGGACCCTGGGCCCATGAAATTTTCAACCTGAATTCAAAGACACCCTGTGAGATACGACACTTTTGGCTTTCTCCCAAACTATGTCTCTAAAAACAGGTTTGACTGTACAGAGATGCTGCCAGCCTGCGGGATAGCGGAATTCACACATTTCTCATCTGGTGGCCTGCAAATTGAGTGTTATAACGGGGGCAAAATCCCATTAAACAAATGTATTTCCGGCATATTTTACCCTTTGGGGTTCTTCCTCCACCTATAATTAGCTGGACATTGTGATATGACTGAAATACTATGTATAACCCACTACAAACAAACCATATTTAAAATGGACTGAGGATGATTCGGGTACCCTAATGTCCATATATGGCTTTCGAGAAAATAATGACCCTCTGCTAAAATCTTATTGGCTGTCTATATTGTTTCATCAATCAAACAATACTATTTACCTGAATATTAAGAATGTAGGACCCCATTTGCTCGTATTCAATCTAGAACAGTTTTTATGTCACCTGCCGAGAGGCAGTGTGTCACTTAGGGATCACTTTTCTGTTGTCTGTCTGTCTGTCCGTCCATCTGTCTGTCCATCACACTTTCTTTTTTTGGCTGTCATTTCTAAACTAATCATTATAGAGCTTTCAAATTTCACACATGGAACAAGCATGATGAGAGGAAGTGTCATGCACAAGGGCCACAACTCTAGCATGAATATTATTTTAGTTATTCGCCTTTTTCATATTAACAATAAGTTTTTGTGTCAGCTGCAAGTAGGTGACACATGTGTTCCTCCGAACACTCTTGTTTGAACCTTAACCCTTTACTCCATAAATATTCATTTAAAAATTTATGACACCATGAATATTAATTAACTGAAATGTTATAAAAGCACTACAAACAAAGGACATTTTCATCATGACAGAATCTGTAGATTTAAATCTATCTTATTTCATAAGATGAAAGGTGTTTGCAAAGGTGTAGAAAAGTATATCGATGGAGTGAAGGGTTAACCCATTCCCTCATAGGCTATTTTTAGACCCAACCTCTTTGAATAAATCTACCAAAAAGGAGCAGTAACTAGAGAAAAGTAAAATTTAATGATTTTGAAGTTTGAAACCATTGTGATAAATAGAGCATTTGCTCCTATTTATCACAATAGTTTCAAGACGTGACTATTACAGAGTCATAGAAAGGCGTATTTATGGAGGAAAGGGTTAAATTAAATGAAACTGATGGAGTAGCAGGTAGACCATGACCGTACTGGAGCAGTTTGATCTGGATCTACACTATTTGCCTAAGTTTTCTGGTTTGAATAGTTAGGGATAACCCTTTTCTCCATAGACTATTTTTAGATCGATCCACTTTGTATAAATCTACCAAAAAGGAGTATTAACTAAAGAAAAGGAAAATTTTAGAATTTTGTAGTTTAAAACCACTTTATGAAACCATTTTGATAAATAGAGGATTTGCTCCTATAGGAGCAAATGCTCTATTTATCAAAATGGTTTCATAAAGTGACTTTTACAGAGGCGTAGAAAGGCATATTTATGGAGGAAAGAGTTTAAACTGTTATGATATTTTTTATTCTTATTTTCTTGAAATGCTATTTTACAGCTCAGACTCATGGCAATATGCATGTCTTGACACATATACACCAATAATGGACTTGCATCCATATGACAGCAGGCATATGCTGAAGGAAATCCGTGTATATTCCAATGGGGGATCTTTCTATATTGACACAGTGTTTATTGGTGTTAGTGAAGGCTTTGATCCAGGTAAGTACAGAATGATGCTTTCGTTAGAAAGTTTTGAAGTCTCTATAAAATAGAAGTACAGTAAAAGCCCTCTAAACCAGACATTAAATTTAGCATAAATATTGGTCTTTGAGACAGGTCGCAGCTTAATGCAGGGTGACAGTCAAGCAGAAAGCTCCTGTATGAGCTTTCTGCTTGAAGTTTACCCTTCATTAAACAGCCACCTGCCTAAAAGTATATAAATTCTTCTCTATTAGAATTCAGGTTTAGAGGGGGTTTACTGTATTTTAGTTGAAGTTTAGGGCAGATAAATATATAGGATTAAAAAAATGTTAAGTCGATTTAGGAAATTCTTGTGGACATGACAAAATATTACAATTTACTGACATCTATTCAATGGATAGGAAAGGTGTTTAACCCTTTCCTCCATAGGCTATTTTTTAGACGCAACCATTTTGAACGAATCTACCCAAACGGAGCATTTACTAGAGAAAAGTAAAATTTTAGGATTTTGTAGTCTGAAACCATTGTGATAAATAGAGCATTTGCTCCTATATGAGCAAATGCTCTATTTATCACAATGGTTTCAAGAAATGGTTATTACAGAAGCGTAGAAAGGTGTATTTATGGAGGAAAGGCTTAACCCTTTACCTCATATAAACGTGTTTTCACGCATTTGCAAACAGAATAGACCCAGATCAGACCACTCCTAGAGGAGCTGTCTGATCAGGGTCTACTCTGTTTGCTAATAGAATTTGAAAGATCAGTGTTTTCACTTTCTAAAATAGCTATAATGTACCACCTTCCACATTTCATTATACAGTCAAACCTGGTCTAACGGCCACCTTTATAAGAGTGCCACCTGTATATGAGCGCCACATTCAAACAGTCCCGTGCAAATTCACTATATTAACTTACTGTATAAGACGGCCACCTGTTCAACGCGGCCAGCGGCCGCATATAATCGGTCCCAAAAGCATTTTATACCTGTATAAAAACGCCGATATTCGGCGTACGAGGCCGCGTTTTACCTATGCGGAAGTTATCTATTATTTCCCTTTGTCTAAAATACTCTTTGAAAAGGAGGTAGCGAACAAAATCTCGCAGTTTCACGAAGGAAAATTTTCTTTCGGCAATTTCTTCCTCTGCTTTCAGGGACAAATACATTAAAATTGTTGGATATTTTCGCATTATCGTAGCATGCTAGAAATATTTAAGACAAATATTTCGCAATGCACTGACCAAACAAGCCCATAACGAGTAAGAAACGCCTTAAAACTGCCTTTGTATAGAGGGCATCCAGGCTTCATAAATCGTGACATGAACGAACGATGCTGACTGCTCAGCTATAGTATCCCTTCAAAAAGTGATCTTCATTTTTCATAATGTAAAGATTTATAGATGTAAATGATGTTCGGAAGGCATGGGGAATATGGTTGACCTGTTTTCATAACATAAAAATGAGATGCGAATAGAACATGTGTACAAAAGAAACCTTACATGTTTTTTTCGTTGTTTTGATTTTAATTCATACTTCCACATATTCATCTGCATGTAATATTGTATTTTTAAACAATTAAAACTATTTCAACATACATGAAATTTTTGTCAACAGTTTACGGGCAATACTTAGTAGGATATCTTCTTCCCTAATGAAACCTTTATACATACATGTGATAACTACCGGATTCTGCGGGAGACTACCGGATTTGAGCCCAACTCCCGCAAGTCCCGGCGGGGAGACGAAATCTCCCGATTTCTGAATAAAAATGATTTTTATTTTTTCCCACCCCATTTTCTATCATTTTTTGTCAATAAGCGCTAGCCAGACGCCTCAAAGAACCAGTGTTGTTGACTTATTTACTGCCCTATTTATCATGGCAGGCACAGTGCCGTGTCCCTTTTGTAGTACGACGCCATGTTGCCCCTGACCACCGCAGCATGCCCTAAATACCATGCTGCGTAATTGTGGCCCCAGTAAAAGGGATTAAATGGTCAGCAAACTCAGCATGGTGTGTTATTTACCTTAGCATGTGTGTATTCCGTAACATAAACATTTGTCTCTGGTGTATTACACTGTCGTCATTACATGCTTTTTTCTTCACGGTCAGGTTCTACTAAATTTCTGTTGAAGACGATCTTATTTTCTGAGACTACCCTTAGGAAAAAGGAAGGCAGTTAACTTGCAGTGATTTAGCAGTGTTTTTCAGAACCAGTAAAAAGCAGTTTTTTTAGCAGTTTGTTCTAAACCAGTTTTTAGCAGTGAAAGTGCAGTGAAATCGGCCGAAATATTTAAATGAGCTAGCAGTCATATGAGGTCATAAAAAACTGCAAAATAACTGGTTTACCAGTTATGAACCAGTTAAATGACATCATTAAACTGGAAGAAAAACTGTCCACATTTTTTCAGCAGTTAAATTACATCATAAAATACTGGAAGAAAAACTGCAAAATAACTGGCCATAATTTTTAAGCAGTAAAATGACATCATTGAATACTGGAAGAAAAACTGCCAGTATTTTTTGCTGGGGTGGGGGCGGGGAACAAATAAATTTCCATCAAAAGTTTTTTAACATTTTATATACTGTAATGGAAAAACATAACATACGGTTAAATGAAAATTATTATTTATGCTGCAGTTTTCAAAAGGTTCACTCTTAATTTTTAAGAATAAGTTGATTGCACCATTACTGGGCATTTTACAAAACACTAACATATGGCATACAGAGTAGATCCTGTTAAGACAGCTCTCTTGAATTATTATTTATGCTGCAGTTTTCAAAAGGTTCACTCTTAATTTTTAAGAATAAGTTGATTGCACCATTACTGGGCATTTTACAAAACACTAACATATGGCATACAGAGTAGATCCTGTTAAGACAGCTCTCTTACAAGCCCTCTAAACTTGATCTATACTATTTGTAAAGAACACATGTACTCCTTTTCAACAGAGATGTTATACTACAATAACTGTACAAAATACTTGCTCTCTTGTAAGTTGTAGTCTTGTTTTTAGCCATTTGAATATATATTTACACCTAGCAAAATTACTTTAACAAATGAAAAGATCCAGAGTGCTGTCTATCTTCTTGAAAAGTTGCTCCATCATGAAATTGTCCCCACAATCTTATGCAAGTCTATGGTCTTTTGAAAAGATGGTGACAAGTTTTTGCACCTTCATTTTTCTGTATGACAACTATCCTTTTTCTTCTCTTTGTGTGTCAGGCTTGTTGATCTGGACTATAGGCACAGCTGTATCCCCAGTCGTGCAATAAAAATGTTACTAATAACATAAACATTATCAAAATAATATTAAATCTAATTCTTCCTCCCTGTTTATGTTTTATACACTAAATTCAACAACTTATAATGAAAGATTTATCATGTTTTGACTGACCTATTTACATACATGTCCAATTTATTGACAAAATTTCATAAATCTGGATATTTAACTTTTTACATCATACACTTCTATGGCTTTGCAAATGGAGTAGACCAAGATCAATTCTGTAAGTGATAACTAATCCCCATCTTCTCTATTTTCTTTTGGAATAATATATTTTCTGCCTAAGCCAGAATTTGTGTTCATAATTTTATGCCATAATGAAATATAATCTAGTAATAATGTGACGCAATTACTTCCATGAACATTCATGGTGTAAAGGGTTACATCTCAATAAATCTTATAGGTCTGTTCCCAACTAAAACAGGGAAGAATATTATTTTACTTGCTATAAAATACTTTCATTTTCATTGCAAACATGACTGCTGGAAAAAAGTAAACATATTCAATTTTCTTTTTTAATAAATCTCGTTATTGGGTTGTATTTTCATGTCTCTCCCCATGAGATGCATGGGTACAGTGACTTTGGTGTTGCATGGTTGTCGGTTGATCATTGTCAGGTTAAACAGAAATAGAGAGTAGAGGGGTGAAGAGCTAGCTAGAATATTACCCCACCCACCCACTTGCATGAAAATCGAAGATAAACAATATTGAATAATAAAAATCTAATTAGTCTTAATTTATTAGAATTGATAATTAACTCACCATAGCAAGTATGGAATTTTAAAAGCCTAATTCAGCTGTGTTCTATCAACTGTCATACTCTGTAATCGACAACTCGACACATTTTTAAAACTAGAAATATTGACATGCAGTTTGTAGCCACCATATTGGTTTCTTCCCAGTATTGCATCATGGGTAATTTACATAGTTGCCAAGACTCAACAAGTTGCCAAGACTCAGTTAACAACTGATCATAGGCATTTACAATTGAGGCTATTTAGCATTTTATTTTACATTACCTTGCATCCGATCCTTTGGGCTGGAAAAACCAGCTAGGACAGTATCAAGTTGTTCTTCGCTGCATAGACATTCTATTCCAAGCGGGCTATTTTAAATGAAGGCATATGTAACGGTTCTGCCATGGAGTTGATAGAAAGTTTATAAGAAACTGCCAACTGTATACTGGTCATCAATACATTCACGTCAAACTGAAAATAAACATTAAAACAGCGTGAATATATGTCTGATGTGGATCCTAGTCATTTCAATTATTCGAACACAAATGCGCACTGTGCATAATAATACAACGCAATGATACAATAACATTTCGTCCGAAACATGGATGTCCGAAACCATGCATTTGAACGGAGACCGATTTGAATTTGAAAATCGTCGCAAATAAACACTGTGTTTACAAACTGTAATCGTATAGAATATACCTGCAAATGAGGCGATTTTAATATTGTATAAAATATACACAAAGACTGAGCTATATTTACCTCTTTGGAGCCCTTTCGGCGATGCAAAACGAAATTATCCACTAACTTCTTCAACCGCCAGAATTTTAGCAGATTTCATACGCTAGGAACCAAAAACGCGAAAGGGAACCAGAACGGTTCGGGCCAGCGAGCTTCGTACCTACGATACTCGCACTGGGCCGCATTAACAGTTTCGGCGAATTAAGTCATGTTAATCAGCTAGGGTTTGATTTCAGGAATTTAACAAAGCCAAGTTGGGATTTAATTGGTTTACGGAAGCAATTGGTGTTTTTTTTTATTGTGATTGACAATTTGATAATTCTTACGCAACATAGTCTAATAAGATATATATATACGTCTCTGGCCTAATTGATTGTGTACCCCCCTCTCCCCCCACCCCCACCAACCAAATCAGATCGGAGAGTCGTTTTTTTGGTGTGTTTTTTTTTGGTGTTTTTGTTTTTGTTTTGTTTTGTTTTGGGTTTTTTTGTTTGGTTTTTTCAAAGACCTATGATAATTTTATCATAGGTCTTTGGTTTTTTTGGGGTTTTTTTTTTTTGGGGGGGGGGGGGGGGGGGGTTCACCAACTTTAACGTCGGTCGTTACTTTTGAGCCATTACAGATAGAGACTTGATTCTTGGCATGCATAAGTATCTCATAAAGCAGCACAATTTGAGGGGTGACATGTCAAGGTCATCCTTAAGGGTCAAAGGTAAAATGTTTGTTTGTCAGCAACTTCAACCTTGGGCATACAAATGTTTAGGTATTACATTTGCTATACTGTGGGGGCATATGATATAGCGTATATATAGCGTTTCACAAACACATCTTGTAACCTTAGATGGAGTTGTTTGTTATCTATATTTCATTGGTTAATAACATAAATTAATTGACCAACGCAATAGGGGCGATGCTACATGGGGAAGGGGGTATATATATACCTAGATACGATAACGTAGCTCTATTCCTAAATGGACGCTAGTCATTATCAGTCTTACAGCTACGATATCGCATCTAATATATACCGGACCAGTGGATGGAGATAATTGATCTCACGCTGAGCCAGAATGATCAGTGTCTGCACTTTTCCACATTCAAAGAGGCAACTTGGCGCCATGCCAGGCAACAGAGCGCTAGCAAATAAGGAACGGGTGATGCGCCAGCTATTTCTTACTAGCTGGATCACTGATCGTCAGCTTGATATGGAATAACCATTGTCATTATACTATTAGTAATAAAATATGCTAGCTCGAATTTGTTTTCCATTTCTATAGTAGATACATATAGGATCCTATACCTATAACTTTTAAAGGTTTGCAGTTTTTATCATGCAGTAAAATGAAAACTGCTATAAACTGGTTCTTCTGTTCAAATAAAAGCAACCAGAAAACTGCTCCAAGAAAAGTACTGCTATTTACTGCAAATTAAACCATTTTTCAGGTAGCAGTTATGTTTTACTGTTAAAAACTGTCACAAATGAATGGAGCTATACATGCAGTTTTTAGCAGTTATTTGAAAACTGCAGTAAACTGCTCACCAACAACTGATGGCCATGATAAAATACTGCTAAAGAAGGCAGTATTTTCAAAAAACTGCTATTTCACTGCTAAAAAACTGCAGTTTTCAGCAGTTCTTTTTCCTAAGGGTAAACATCTAGATAGTTACTTTATTAAATTAATTTAGGTTCTAAGTTTATTAATAGATGTCCACATGGCATAACTGTAATGAAAATGTGCTTTTATCAGAAAAAATAAAATAAAAAAAATTGGTTGCCTCAAACCACGGATTTTTCGAACGGTGAAATGTGTCATTTCATAGAGGCAAACACAAACATTGTTTTCCACAGACATTTGGTAACATATTCAAAAGAAATTGTGTTTGTATTGAGTATAGAATGTATGGATGTCAAATACACAAAATTTGGTGAGATAGGAAGCACTTTTCAAACCAAAAATGAAACTACAAAATGCAAAGATAGTGTACTAGTGTTTGGATAGTACCATATTTCGGACAGAAAGTGACAAATGTATTATGTTTATTTCAGAATATAAATTTCTGGATATATTTCATTACAAAAATGAATTAAAATAATAAAAACAATAATGTCAATAATAATATAAGAATGAGAATAATGTAAATAATGATAGTAAAAATAATAATAAACACATGTCTATCAATTGGCCAGTTAAAATAATAAACACAAGTCTATCCATTGGCCAGAATGGAATGGAATAGAAAGAAATGGTAATTAGAAGAGAGTATATGGAAATAGATAATTGCACACACACACACACACACACACACAAAAATAGAATAGAAATGAATAGTAATTAGAATAGATTATATGAGCACAGAATAGATAATGGAATAGAACGGAATGAAACACAAAGGAATTAGAATAGATAAGAGAATGGGATGGAATGGAATAGAAAGGAATGGGAAATAGAGTAGATGTTGATGGATGTAGAACAGAGAATAGTACAGAATAGAATAAGGAATAGGATATAAAATAGAATTAATACAAACTAAACTAGAACTGTAAGCCAAAGGCTAACGAATACCCCCCCCACCTGTCTGCTTGTCAGAGCACCTATTATCAATCTGAACATATGTACATAGAGAAAAATGAAGAGATTTAAAAACAATACATGCCCCAACCTAATTTATGTACTAAAAATGAAGAATAATTCAGAGAAACAAGACCCTTTCATGAGGTTTTTGTCAAATCCAAAGTTCTAAAGCTAGGTACCTTTTCAGAAAAAAAATTAAGTTCAAGGTCAATAACTCAGACAAAAGTTATTCAACCAGACCCATATTTGAACTTAAGCTGTACCTCATCTAGATTTAGCTCTATGTCAAATATGAATTTATTATCTCTAACCACTTCCAAAGAAAGACCGTAAAATTGAAAAATTGACAAAAAAATTAAAGTTCAAGGGCCATAACTCTGTCAAAAATTATTCAACCAGACTGAGATTGGGAATTAAGCTGTAATTCATCTAGAGTTAGCTTTATGCCAAATATAAAGTTAATATCTGCAACAACTTCCAAAAAAAGTCTGGAAAATCCCAAATTTGAAGGAAAAGTTCAAGGGCAATAACTCTGGAAATAATTATTCAACCTGGCTGAGATTGTAACATAAGCTGTAACCTATCTAGATTTAGCTTTGTACTAAATATAGAGTTGATATCTGGAGTCACTTCCATAAAAAG